>JAEQBH010000447.1:160000-701731 GCA_016808115.1 Tetrastigma voinierianum | reverse complement strand
AAAGACCTATTAATGTGGTGTCATGATCAATTTGTAAGGCCAATCAAAGTTGATGATAATTATGAGTGCAAGTAAGAAAATGAAAGAACAAAATGTTAATGATGTAATTTTCAAGAAAAGATTACTTGAAGTTCATCAATATTTGACAAGATGGGTATATGAAGCCGGAATTCCTTTTAATGCCATTGACAATATGATAGCTTCAAAAGATTTGTTGAAGCTCTAGGTCAATATGGTATGGGTTATACTCCTCATTATCAACTAAAGGAGCCACTTTTGAAGGGAGAGGTGGAGAGAACAAAAGAAATACTCAAAGAAGCAAATAGCGAGCGGGAAAATAATAAGTGTTCGATCGCGGGACCGGCGCTTTCTGGAGTTATAAAAATAGAAGAAACATCATGAATTTATGTGTGAATTATAAACGAGGAGCCACATTTCTTTCTTCAAAGGAAGCTTCAAATGATTTGACTATGTCAATGAAAGTATTAAAGATATTGGGCAGGAAAATGTGGTTCAAACTGTGACCGACAATGGTTCCAATAATATGGCCGCCGCAAATTTGTTAGCATTGGAATGGCCTAACATCTTTTGGACATCATGTGCTACTCATACCATAAACATTTTGCTTGAAGGAATCTCTAAACTTCCTAGCTTCAAAGGAGTGATTGATAAGGCTAAATCCTTCACTATTTTCACTTATGCACATCATAAGACTTTGGAATTGATGAGAAAGTTTACCAAATAAGAGATTGTTCGTCCGAGAGTCACTAGGTTTTCAACTTCTTTTCTAAAATTGCAAAGTTTTCTTGATAAAAAACAAGAATTAAGAAATATGATGACAAGCAATGAATGGGATAACACCAATTGGTTAAGGAGCAAAAAGGGAAAAGAAGCATTTTATATTATTGTTCCCAATGATTTTTGGAACTCAATAGAATTGTGTTTGAAGGTATTCACTCCATTAGTGAAAGTGCTTAAGACTTGTTGATGGAGAGCAGAAGCCTTCAATGGGATTTGTTTATGGAGAGCTACTAAAGGCAAAGGATGACATTAAAAAGATATTGAAGAAGGAATGTGATTATATGCCAATCTTCAACATTATTGATACAAAAAGCAAGGATCGTCTTGAGAGTCCACTTCATACAACGACTTACTTTTTGAATCCATTCTACTTCTTCAAGAACTCACATATCAAAGATGAATTACGATTTCATGAGGAAGATGAATTACAGGTAGCAAAACAATTAGGGTTTCACAAAAGAGACCAAAGAGAAATTAGGGAGAAAATTAGGGCTTTGAATCAGAACTAGGGCTAGGTTTTATAGAGAGAATTTCAAACGGTTAAAGCTCAGTGATCAACTTATGGGGGAGAGGGGTATCGAAGGGAATATCGGGTGTCCATTAAGGACATTTTTGTCAAAATAATGTTTTTGGTTTAAAGAATTGATGAGTATACTTTATACTCATTTTATCCCTATGTTTTACTTATATTTTTAGTAGTTTTATTATATAAATAAAGGATCTAATGTTGTAAATGTTAAATTTGTGATTAGGTCAACCATGAGCCAATATGGAGCAAAAACAAAGAGATAAAACCCAAAAATCAACAAACTACACATGTAGTAGTAGCTACTGTGTTTTGATGTTTTAAGCTACACAATGATCCCCAATGGCTACAACATTGATATGGATGGACAGGAGACTTCTCATGCTTTCCAAAGAGACCTTATTCACTCCATTTGGACTTCAAATGATCAAGTTATGACTCTTGGTAGTTGAAGGAAGAAGAGAAGAGAGCCCAAAAGTGACCAGGTGGAGAATTTTGTACATTAAGTATTTATAATTATATCTAAAGTGTTTTTACTGAATATATCTAGATTCTACACTTCAAGAGCTTTCCAACGGTACCAAGAACACCCAAGTCGAAGTTCGGATGACAAAGTTATGGCCTTACGAAGTTGGTACAAAAACAGGAGAGTTACAGCAACGTCACGACATTGAGAACCAAAATCGCGACTTTGTAGAGAGTGCAGAAACAGAGCATCCCGACATCGCGACGTTGCCCAACGACGTCGTGACGTTCGGGGTTGGTTTTGGGTCAATTTTTAGCCCATTTGAGCCCATAATTGTGGGTTTTGAAGCTCAAACCCGAAGGAGATGATGGAGAACATTTTTGGGAGGTTTGGAAGAGGGGAGACACCCTAGGGCCTGGTTCTCTTTGGGGAAGAAGATGGACTGAAGAAGATGAAGATTGAAGAAGAGATTTGGGCTTCATTCATCACATTAGGCTATTTCTTCTCACTTTTTATGTTTTCTCTTATCTTTATGGTTGTATCTTTCCCATTGATGGAGTGATTTTGTTTTCTATGTTTTGGTTGTATTTTGGACATGGATATTATATCTAATGGTTGATTTTCCTATTTCTATTGTCTTTTTGTGATTGTATATCTATTAATTCATTCGTTGGTATTTATATATCGTATTTCTAGCCTAATCTCAATATATAAGAGTGGTTTCTCATGATATGAGTATGAGTGAGAAATTAGACACAGTTGAGTTAACTTAATAAATTTGATAACATAGATTGCAATAATTAGGAGGCTTGGTAGTTCTTTGATTTTAATGCACCTTTAACACTGGGGTTGAGCTAAGAAGCAAGAAACCTAGTGATAAATGGTAGGTTATTTGACCTTGAGAAAGGTTTTAATTACATTAGATAAGAATTCTTGCCTTGATAGCATTTTCTATGAGACAATAGAGAGTGGAATATTGATCTAGATATAATAGAAATGTTCAATCGCACTCAAATAATTCTAGAAATATATTATCTCGTGTCCCGTAGTTGCACAGTTTGTTAGTCTATTATTTTTTCTTTAGTTTAGTTTAATTTAAATTCGACTTAAACAATCTTTGATCGTTTGAATATTAGAGAAGTGTTCTAATTTTGGTACTTAGCATCCCCATTTTCCATGTGGATCGATATCCGTACTTAAGTACACTTTATTACTTGACAATCGTATAATTGCGCAGAATAGGCACTTATCACATATTTTATCGCATATTTTTAATACACATCACAAAATAAGCCTATCAAGTTTTTGGCGCCGTTGCCGGGGAAAATCGGTGTTTTATGCTAATATCAATATTAAGTGCTTCTTTAGTACTTCAAACATTATTTTATGTATGTTCTATGCGGTTTTTGAGTTTTTGATACTTTTTGTTTTCTTTTTGAAGAAATTTTCAGGCTAAAATCACAATGGATCCGATCATCGAGTTGACAAATGCATTAGCTCACCTTGAGCAACAACTAAGAATGCGGCAATTGGACGATGAGCATCAAAGAAGAGTGACAACTCAAATGAGGAGTCAAGTGTGGCGACCATATGCATCAATGGATTATGCTCAATATGGAGGTACCCTATACATGAGCAATCATAATTTTAGATGGAGCAACAACTCAAACACCTCATGGAATACAAGCTACACCACTCTGCACACTCCACAAGTCCAAAGATCAAGCCTAGATGAAAAATATGGCTGAATTAGCAAGAATGCATGCTGAATTAGTCATGAAATATGCTGAACGTTCAAGACCAAGAGCTGAAATGGACTACTCTCAAGTTGGGTTGCCTACGTTTCTTGATCATAATGAGGAAAGTCAACCTCCATAGGAGAGAATGACTAAGTTTGAGGCAACCATGGCTGAATTATAAAGAGTTCAAGCTGAATGTGCAAGATCTAAAAATCAATTCATGGAATTGACAAGGACTAATGTTCAAATTCAGCCTACGCTATTTAAGAGAGTGAAAGAAGAGATAGCTTCGATGGCTACTTCTTATACTCAACTTACATTTGAGAAAGAACAACCTAAGCAAGAGGAGAGTATGAGTATACAAGAGTTAGTAGCCAAATACATGAAGGAACAAGAGAACATGGCTGAAATATCCTTTGAAGGACAACATGAGAGTTTGCCATAAACTCTTAAGGTGAATAAGGAAGAAGAAAGCTTGAGCTACAATGAAGAAATCACCTCAAGAGATAATGAAGAACTTGAGAAGTTTCAGAATGTGGAGAATGAGTAACAAATTTTAGAAACCTTAGAGAATGATGAAGTTGTGAAGACTATTCCGGAGATGACTTTTTGGGTTCCAATGCATGAGGAAGTGAAAAATAAGAAAGAAACCCCAAATTCCGAGGTGGATGAGTACATCTTACACTTGAACAATGAATAGAAAGGAATCATTGTAAAAAAATAGAAAATGAAAAAAATAGAAAATAGAAAAAAAATAATGATCTTGGAAGACTATGTGCTCAAGTTGCTAATTAAGCACAATTATCGCCTCTTAGAGAATGATGGAGGTAAGAATCACCAACATATCCATAGTCGGGTTAAGTCTAGCTGACTCGAAAATGCAGTACTCTTCTTGGGAGGCAGCCAAGTTCAAAAGTTTCCTTCTTTTCTTTTTTTTACTGAGTTTGTTTTTGAATAATTTTTCTTGCTTGCTCTTGTGTTTCTTAGTGTTGTTTTTCGTGCTTTTGAGTTCAAAGTTGGCTATGGAGGGAGAATCTTGAAAAGTGGAAGTTTATAGTATCTTGGAGGTTCAAAGAACAAAAATTGAACAAAGAAATCAGTTTCAGCATCCTCCCTTATTCCATTCCATACATGCTTCCTATTTTCAAGTCTCCTCTCATTTGGAATTAAAGTCTAATCCCCCTTAACACCTTTTCCTCCAAAGTGAGCCATATTTATTGGAGCAACTTCCGGAGACTTGATCAACCTCAGGGGAGTACTCAATATCCATTCTTGCTTTCGTTTCGCATTGAGTACAATGTTCATTTTAAGTTTGGGGGCAATTTAAAAAAAAAATTCTAAAAAATTCAACTTTTGTATCTCCTTACATGTTTTAGGTATTTCTTTTTAGTTGTTTGGTTGTTATTTGCATGTGCTTTTCTTTATTTCTTTTGTTTGTTTCATGTCTCATATGAGTGAGTTTGATGTCTTGTTAGCCAGTAGAAGGTCATTTTGAACACAACTATTCACAAAGGCCAAGTGTAAAGAGAAATTGGACCCTTAGGTTTTTAAATGATTTGAAATTGTGTGCTTGCTTGGTATGGGTGACTTAGCTTAGTCACCTCCCTTGTGCTTCAAAATGCTATTTCTCAAGGAATCTATTACACACACACATTTTTGGTCTCCCTTGTATACCTTGGTCCCGGACCCTTTATCTTGAATTCAACTAACCTTGGGGGATTCTAGCCACCTGAGTGATGGGACACCTAATCAAAAGAGGATTGCCATCGAGCCCCAACTAAAAATAAAAAAAATAAAAAATGCAAAAACAAAAGAAAAAGTGAAAAAGAAAGATAAAAAGCAAAAGAAAAGAAAATTGTGAAAAATAAGTATATGAATAAGAATAAGTGGGATCATCTAATCAGAATCCTAGGCATAGTCTGAGGGGCCTTTCAAAGCCTAATGCCCTGAGCCAACTGGTCGAGAGTCATCGATTTCAAGATCCGCTTACGGACAAGATGGATCCTTCATAACTTAGGGCCTTTGAGTTTGGTTGAGTGTTCGGGTGAATTTTGAAGGGAATTCGAATGTCCGTGCCCCAACTAACCGGTGGGGAGTCACCAATGGATTCCCGCTATAGAAACACTCATCTAAAACTTCTTGGAACTGGTTTTCTTTCATTTTTTTTAAAGTATTTTGGTATGAATAAAAAGGATGTGGTGCTTTCTTATCCTTTCTTGGTTAGCTTCTTCCAAATAGGTGAGTTGAGCTTAAGTTTGGGGGTACTAGGACCTTGCTATACACTGGAGATCATGCTATCACCTATACTTAGTTTCCTTGGGAAAGGTCATTGAGGACTTGGGGGGCTGATTTGTTTTGCTCACCATGCTTTTCTTTGCCATGTTCCTTAGAGAGTTTAAAAGTTTAAGGATCCTAAATATTTGTTGAAAATGCAAATATTGCTAAATTGTGTTCATAGTGATTCTTCAACTTGGCATCATGTCATCATACTCATCTCATTGTTTAGTTCGTATTTTCAATTTTCGCTTGTTTTGAGTCACTTTGCTCGGGACAAGGAATGAATTTAAGTTTGGGGGTGTGATGAGTATATTACTTATATTTTTAGTATTTTTATTATATAAATAAAGGATCTAATGCTGTAAATGTTCAATTTGTGATTAGGTCAACCATGAGCCAATATGGAGCAAAAACAAAGGGATAAAGCCCAAAAATCAGCAAACTACACATGTAGCAGTAGCTATTGTGTTTTGATGTTTTAAGCTGCACAATGATCCCCAATAGCTACAATATTGATATATATGGATAGGAGACTTCTCATGCTTTCCAAAGAGACCTTATTCACTCCATTTGGACTTCAAATGATCAAGTTATGACTCTTGGTAGTTGAAGGAAGAAGTGAAGAGAGCTCAAAAGTGATTAGTTGGAGCATTTGGTACATTCAGTATTTATAATCATCTCTAAAATGTTTTTACTGGATATATTTAGATTCTACACTTCAAGAGGTTTCCAACGGTACCAAAAACACCCAAATCGAAGTTCAGATGACAAAGTTATGACTTACGAAGTTGATGCAAAAATAGGGGAGCTGCAGCAACGTCGCGACGTTGAGAAACAAAATCGCGACGTTGTAGAGAGTGCAGAAATAGAGCATCCTGACATCACGATGTTTCCCAACAACGTCACAACGTTTGGGGTTGGTTTTAGGTCGATTTTTAGCCCTTTTTGAGCCCATAATTGTGGGTTTTAAAGCTCAAACCCAAATGAGATGATGGAGAACGTGCTGGGGAGGTTTGAAGGGGGAAACACCTCGGGGCCTGGTTCTCTGGGGGAAGAAAGATGGATTGAAGAAGATGAAGATTGAAGAAGAGATTTGCGCTTCATTAATCACATTAGGCTATTTCTTCTCACTTTTCATGTTTTCTCTTATCTTTATGATTGTATCTTTCCCATTGATGGACTGATTTTCGTTTTCTAGGTTTTGGTTGTATTTTGGACGTTGATCTTATATCTAATGGTTGATTTTCCTATTTCTATCAGTTTTGTGATTGTATATCTATTAATTCATTCTTGGTTGATATTTACATATTGATTTCTAACTAATCTCAATATGGAGAGTGGTTTCTCATGAGATATGAGAAGTGAGTGAGAAATTAGACATAGATGAGTTAACCTAATAAATTTGATAATATAGGATTGTCAATAATTAGGAGGCTTGGTAGTTCTTTGATTTTAATGCACCTTTAACACTTGGGCTGAGCTACACAAGAAACCTAGTGATAAAGGGTAGGTTATTTGAACTTGAGAAAGACTTTAATTACATCAGATAAGAATTGCCTTGGATAACATTTTCATGAGACAATAAAGTGGAATATTGATCTAGATATAATAGAAATGTCCAATTGCACCAAATACCCTAGAAATATATTATCTCTTGGTGTCTTGTAGTTGCATAGTTTGTTAGTCTATTATGTTTTATTTAGTTTAGTTTGATTTAAATTCTACTTAAACAATCTTCGACCGTTTGAATATTAGAGAAACATTCTAATTTTGGTACTTAACATCCCCATTTTCCATGTGGATCGATATCTCGTACTGCACCGATAGGGATATTAACCGGGCCAGGCATTTCATTCACAGCCCAAAAGAGCTGAGAACTGGTGCCACGCCCATGTCCTTCCATAACAGCCCGAACAGCGCCCAGCCTGTTAGGGCCCGTAACATGGATCGAAGAATGTGAAGGCCCATACAAGGCCGGCCAAACCATATTCCAACAATGTAAGATAGAATATTTCCTAAAAGACGTCCTATTCGTCCAATCAAATCCTATTATAAAGGGAAGGAAAAGCAACAGAAGACCGTTAGTTGGATACCCCCCAATAAGGAAGGAGGATTACTCCAAATAAACTCCTTTGACTAATCCATTGCTAAATCTATACGACTACATGAGAAAACCTTATCCTCCAAAGGGAAGAACCCCTTAATTACTTCCAAATTGGATGAATATCCATTATAAATACAAGGCCGCTTCCAATACTAAAAGGTACGTTTAATTCTAAGCAATCTAAGCATACTTTTCTCGTGAAGAATCGACTTAGGCATCGGAGCGGCCACTTTGGCGGCCCCGTCGCCCCTCTCCTCCCGATTCTTCTTGGCAGAGAGTTATCGCACTGATCCTATAACCCAAAGATCGCAAGAATCCTACCCCAGCCCAAGCGGTCCGCCCTTCGCTTCGTCCCAAAGAGTCTTGGTCCAACCCAACGACTCCAACACGCTCCACCCCGGGCCCGGCTTGAAAAAGGGTAATCACCGGCTGGCGCCACACCGCGGAACGGCACTTCCTTCATAAACATAATCGATTCCCGCCATCGGCGGTATCAACAAGGAACACAAGCGGAGTAACACTAATCCACCGGCGCTTACGCCGGAGCCCAGCTTTCCCTTTGACGAGCCTCTACTGCATGTGCCACGCTGCCTCAAAGAGTCGCACTACCAGTTACATCGCCATTCGGCTTGAACGCCACCAAGGCCATGTGCCGCTGGAGCCTGGGCGAAACACATTTCTGACGCCCTTCTCGCGATTCCTATTGACAAGCTCTCCTCAAACGGATGTAGCCCTACTTGCCCCAGATTGTTTCACGACGTGCATGAGACCGGCTCATTCTTACAATTCATATTGACAAGGCTCGTCCCTCAACTCATAATGACGAGCCCCGCTGACATTTTCTTGATTTAGCCTCGCCGCTCCGTGACAGAGACGGGTCATTCTACACCATTGACAAGGCCTGGCCTCAACTCACGATCGAGCCCTCACTATTCACTTTGACGAGCCCTTCATCAGACCCAGACTGACGCGGGCCTTCATAACGATATCGACAAGGCTCGCCCTCAACTCGGTAATGACGAGCCCCTACTATTCACTTGAATGAGCCCTTCGCCGCACCTGCACTTCCGGACGGCCCATCGCACAATCTGAGTATTGACGAGGCTCATCCTTAACCTCATGACTACCTCTACTATTCCTGACGAGCCCACGGATCTTCATTGTACGCTCATGCTTACAATTCATAATCACGCAGGCCCATCCCTCAACCTCTCGTATGACGAGCCCCTATTACTCATATCGACGAGCCTCCCATCAACCTCGCATTCCGACGGGCTCCTTCGCGACACCATATTGACGAGGCTCATCCCTTAACTCAGATGGACGAGCCCCTACTATTCACATTAAAGAGCCCTTTACTGTACTTCAAACAGACGGGCTCCTCCCTATTATTCACATTGACGAGCTCTCCCATCAACTCTGACGGACGAGCTCCTATTATCTACACTGGATCAGCCCCTCCCATCATAACCCGACCACGAGCCCGGCTATCTACATTGGACGAGCCTCCCATCAACCTGGGACCGACGAGCCCTATTACTCACATTGACGAGCCTCCCATCAACCCAATGATTGAGCTCCCACATTTACAGATCGACGAGGCTCATCCCTTAACCCGATGGACGAGCCCCTACTATTCCTAAAGGATCTATAGCCCCTCTTCACGACTCCGCATGCACGGGGGCTCATGCTTACACCATAGCCCAACTGGTGCCCATCCTCAACTCCGTAAGGACGCAGCCCCTATTACTCACATTGACGAGCTCTCCCATCAACTCAGACGGACGAGCTCCTATTACTCGTATTGACGAGGCTCATCCCTTAACTCAGATGGACGAGCCCCTACTATTCACATTGAAGAGCCCTTTACTGTACTTCAAACAGATGGGCTCCTCCCTATTATTCACATTGACGAGCTCTCCCATCAACTCACTGACAGCCCTATTACTCGCCACGGACGAGCTCTCCCATCAACTCGTGACGGACGGAGCCCTATTATCAGATTGAGCCGAGGCTCATCCTTAACCCGATGGACAGCCCCTACTATTACATTGAAGAGCCCTTTATCAGATTTCAGTCACGGGCTCCTCCCTATTACTCTCATTGATGAGCTCTCCCATCAACTCGGACGGTCGAGCTCTTATTACTCGCATTGACGAGCTCTCCCATCAACTCAGACGGACGAGCTCCTATTACTTGCTTTGACAAACTCTCTCATCAATTCAGACGGAAGAGTCTCTATTATTCTGCTCGACAGCCTTCACCACATCGCATTGCACGGGCTCCATCCTACAACTCATATTGGCGGCTTTTCCCTCGATATAAAATGAGCTCCCACTGCTCCTCCTGACAGCTCCTCACACCCCTTCGGGACGAATCCGTTCCCTGACATCGTTTAATGACAAGCTCTTCCCATCAGTCAACATGAGCGAGCTCTCACTACACATTCTGACGAGCCTTCACCAACAGTCCCCAAAAACAAGTTCTACTCATTTCCAAACCATCGGGACACACCTCAATTAACAAATAGGTCGCACATTTAAAAACCGATCAACACCCGCAAGACGTAAGTCGCAGCCATAGGCCAATCGATGCTTCTACCTACTCCAACCACACTCAAACCAAGCCAGTCAAACAGAATAGTATACAAAATTCCAACGATGCAGTCTAAATTACTAGGACCCATAATTCAGGTTATACAGCTCAGGAAAAAGAATAAAGATATCTCAGCCAGAACACAAGTTTCCAAAAAATGAGTATTTATTGAAAGGAAGGCTACATACAGACAGCCCTGTGCCCAACAAAAAGGGGAGGTCGATGATCGTGAGCATAAATGAGTCCAAGAATTTAGGCATCGACGATGAAGTTAATGAGAAGGGATCTCAGAGAGTAACAGCTCCCGGGAATACCCGTATTGAAGACCCTCTCCGCCTCCTCGTCACTTGGGAGGTCGTTGAAATCTGATCGAGTACGCCCCGAACGGCCTTCCGCTGAAAAGCGAGCCACCCGTAAGCCCACCGAAGACCAGCTTGATCTCGCAAATTGTTTCCGGCAACCTCGCCCTCTTAGCGACCATGTCGGTTTGCCGATGAAGACTGCTACAAGCAAACCAAAGACATTCATCGCCACCGCCTTGATAAATTACTCGAAGACCTACGACGAAGCGCTTCCAACAACACCTTGCCCTCAAGCCTCGATAAGCAATTTCGAAGGTTTTCGGCGCCAAATCGATAACCCCACGCAGCCCACTCAAGATCTCACAGACGCCCGGGAGGTGATGAGCTCCTCTCTAACCATTTGAAGCTCATTCTGGACAGATCTCAACCCCTCCCGAGTCTCTACCAACTCACCCAGCGCAGCCTGGAGCTCACCCCTAACCTCCCGAGACTCACCTCGCCTTCATTAAACCGCCTCGACCTCGCCTCTCTATTTTCCCGCCGAGCACGAGCCGATGAAGTGTTCTTAAGATCGACTTAAGCCGTCTATTTCTTCATTAATCGTCGGGCCGTTCGCAGCCGCCCGCCGTAAGTGAGAGTAAGCCACTTCGCTTATAAACCGGGCAACTTTCACATGTTTTTTATCCGGGCCATCTTATCACCAGTTCCAATTGCGGCGCATGTCGACACACAAAGGTTCAAAGATGCACAAGCATGGAAATAAACACAATTACGCACTTCACTACAATCCCATGAAAAGACAACGCAAAGCCATTAACCCGGTAATTCCTTCGATCCCCCAATGTCAGACTCCTGGAGAATGGATGAGACGGCATTTGCTGCAAGTTCGGCACTAGAGAGCAAAGAAGCCCTGATTGCACCAGATTTTTGCTTCGATTTCTTTTTCGGCTCCGCCATCCCCGAGGAGGTGACTCGGGCACATCGTGGCTGATTCCATACGGTTATAGGCGTAGCCACACAAGGGGCGACGGTTGGGAATTCGAAAGACCCTTTTCGCTTTGACGATGTGCCAGGGAAGACAAGCGTATGTCAGTCAGGCGACGACCCCGCTCCGGGCTCATGGACAGGAGAAGAGGGGACACGCCTCAGATCCCGAGCCCCGGCCGGGGCGACGACCCGCCCGCCCCGGACAGAGAAGAGGGGACACGCCCAGAGCCTCTGAAGCCTCGCCGTGGGCGACGATGCCCGGCTCCTGGACAGTAGGAAGAAGGAGACACCCCCAACTTCTGAACCTTGGCCGGAACCGGCCGGTCCTTTTCAGAGGAGTCCAAATTTTTCACACTGGTTTCGAGACGACGCCCAATGAACTAAAATCTTCCGGTAGAGTGGCGCAGTGGCCCAGCGAAAACTCCAAGGGTAGAAAGAGGTGGGGCCTCAAAATGTGAGAACGTGTGCAGTAGCAAAATTGTGAGGAACTGTGAAGGTTCGAATTTTATCAGCCCTACATAGGAACGAGCAGAGCATTCCTCCAACGCTAAAGCCACAGCAAAGATCCTCGCCGAGGTCAAGACGGTTAATCTGGAAGCGCATAAGGAGGAAAGCTTAAGGTCAGGAGGTATTCTATCGTCTTTAGACAATCAAACTAAAAGTAATGCAACACTCACGAAGGTTATCGGGTGTTCCACGCCCGGCACACCCAGTATCATCACTATCACGAGTCATACTCTAATCGAACCACTAACGGCAAATATCGCCCTTTCCATGACCGGCGCGAAGAAGGAAGGTCCGTGATCACTGGGGCTTGAGACCTGCAACGCCTGAAAAATAAATAAAACCTCCTCGTAGTGTTTTCATCGGATCGAAAAGATGGAGGAACAGAGCTACATTGGGGGACGCCAAACCTCCGTCCTAAAAAGACCACAAACCAACTAAAAATACTCCCAACCATTGGGAGCCAACTCGAAGGCAAGATGTTGAAATGTTGAAGAAGTTCTTTTATGAAGGGATGCAAAGGGAAAGCGACAAACATATTAAAAGTAACTGTGCTAAGACCATACAGTAACTGAGGCTGTAAAGGTCAAAACATCCGGGGACCATATTTGGACACCAGGAAGAGGCCGATAACGCTAAGCAAAAGTAGACTCATTGATGAGCTTAAAAGTCATCTATTTTTAGTCCATTTTTCTGTTTGATTTTAATGTAAAAAGGAATAATTAAGATGTAGAAATATGAAGAAACTCACCAAATTTATATTTGGTGTGAAGTATAAAAATGAAAGAAGAAAATGCAAGGAAAATGCAAAGAATCGGGCCGAGTAAAATGCGTAAAAATAGCAAGGCGTAAAATGAAAGCAACCGTTAACTAATGTTGTAGTTTTAGGGTTTGTACAACGTTATGAGGTCGCTGACATCGAACCATCAAACCCGCAGGCGCATAAGCCGAAGCGCCGCTGACGCGGAGATCGATGTCGCTGACATCGTGAACCATCGCTTGAAACCTGCAAAGGAATGAAGTGATGTCGCGACAAGGGATTGATGTCGCGACATCGTGAATACCGCTTGAAGGTCGCAGAAGATTCTGTCGATGTCGCGACGCGGGATCGATGTCGCTGACATGGATGATGTCGCCGACAAGGGAGTTGAAGTCGCTGACCGAACATTAAACATGGGCCAGCCCACTCGAAATCCACAAAGACTCCGCACTGATTAGGCCCAACCGGAAACCCTATAAATACGCAGCTACCCAAATTTCATAAAGGCAATTTTACGCATACGCACGAGAGAACTGGTAAACAAGGCTCATTTTCTTTTTTAGTATATTTTTTTTCTTTTATTTTCTTTTCTTTTCTTATCTTATCTTCAATGTTGATAGTTAGAGATGAGATTAGATTTATCGTTTAGTTTTCGTTTTCTTTTCTGGAATTGGATGTTATGCTTTTGAGTAGAAGCTGAATGCAGAATTCCGTTCTTTTCAAATTACTACCTGGAATGTTTGAAGTTCAGACAATTTCTGGAATTCGAATTTTCCAGTTTCAATTTGCAGTTATTCTTATGATCAGAGGAATGCTGTAGTGTATCCAATTGAGGAACCCAAATTTTCCATTAATGTGAATGCTATTGCCCAAATTATCTTCTCGTAGTTGTTTCAAGAATTTGTGAATTTCGCTTATGAATTTATTTCTCGCTTACGGGTTTAATGTTTTTGATCTCGAATATCGCTCTTATACCAGTTTTTAAGAATTGTTTCCATTGCTCGATTTCAAGGAGGTCCTCTCGAGTGACACGTAGAAGACATCCTGGAGTTATTAACATTTCTTTGAAGGTATATTAACTCCGCTATTAGAGATCTACTGAGCTTTGTAAGTTTACTGATAAATCCTCTTCTCTACTCAAATCATGAAACGGAGTTGAATGAGTTATCAATTTAAACAAGCAAAGAGTTCACCTCAATTGATAGTGAGGCCAATCCTGTTAGCCGAGATCTAATCAAGGAGAGGGTGATCTATTCTAATTTTGAGGAAGAGTAACTGTGAAGTTGTATATCCTTGCTTCGACCGATAACTCGGGAGCTAAGGTTTACAACACCAGAAATGGGTATGAAGTATTGCAAAGAAAGCACCTGCATTAAGGAAAACCTTTTAAAGTATTATCTCATTCCCTCAGATTCGAGGATCGTGTAAAATCTGATAATGAAATGTGGGAGTGTGGAGAGATCCAAATGTGAGTGCTAAACGCCTTGACGTATTTTAAACCGAAATACACAAGCAAATTTATCAGTGTTAACTACAGAATTGATACTACAATAGTAGTGACCTTTAAATACGTGTACTCTAAAAGATGACTTTTCCATTTCCATTTATTTTCTTAACTATTCATTATTCTTTATTCTTAAATTCTAGATTATTTGATTTTTCATTTTTTATATGCTTGTATATTTTATAAATTTTCTTGCCGGATAACAAATAAGCCGCGTTATACCCAAATAGTACGGAGCTCGAGTAGTCGTGGTAGTTGATCTAGAATTCTTGAGATCTCCGTGGATCGATATCCGACTTAAATCCAATTTATTACTTGCCTAATTCGTGCACTTGCGTGAAATTTGGCCAAAACCAGAATTGAAAATGATTTACTCGTGTACATGTGTTTTGGTCCAGTCAACAAGTTTTATGATGCCAGTCGGGATCAAAAGAATTTAGTAAATCAATGACTGCACGAAGAAGGAAATACTAATTTGGACATTTTGAAGAAAAAGAACAAAATAGCTTTTCGCTGTGCTGGTTATTTTTAGCCACTAACCTTAACAAACCATATTGAAATATTTGTTGACCAAACTAATCCTATTAATGTAAGTGTTTTGATTTCTGTGGACAAAATTTTAATGCATAGAAATGTCACTGACATGATCTCCAAATTTGACACGAATTAGAGGACACTCTCGTAAGCTTGAGAAAGATAAAGAAGGCGTAAAATCAACCATAAAGATGAAAGGCAGGATCGTGGATGAGGCATATAGAATAGGCTAGAAGGCCTCCAATCACCGACATAATGGAGACTTCGAGACCAATTATATGCAGGATGAATACTCAAAGAATCGACAAACAAATGATGCTAATAATTTTGAACTGAAGCCAAAGATCGACATAATGGTCCAGCAGCATCAGTTTACTCGTCATCCTAATCTAAGATCATCCAACGGAAGACCGAAGATTCCTCAGATGGCTAACATAAGTGAAGTCGAACGGGTGAGACTTAAGTTATAAACCGCATCTATTCCCATTCTCTCTAAGAGATACAATACCTACATGGCATAAACTCTTACCATATAGTTCCGTCATATTTATAGCTTAGTATACTTACTTAGGTAGATTGACTTCTTTCCCCAAACTCTCACCACGTAAAGAAGAGGAAATCATTGTGTTCCAACAGGGGGAAGATGAAAGCCTGTATGTAGCTTGGGAAAGATTCAAACGGTTGCTGAGAAGATGTCCAATGCATGGGATAGATCTGAAGACTCAGATGGACATTGTATATCATGCCTTGAATGATATATCAAAAGGGATCATTGATGCTTCATGCTGTGGAGCATTCAAACGAAAAAGTGTGAAGAGGCAAAGGAGCCGGGACAAGACCAAGAATGTAATATGAAACCCTTCCAGCCAAGAGGAAACAAAGAGGTGAAAGGGGATCATGGAGCTGAGCAAGATGACAGCCATGGAAGCCAAGTTGGATGCCATTATGCACAGGTTGGACAAGCAAGAAAGAGAAAGACACACTGCCACAAATAATAGAGCAAATGGAGAGAGTTATTAGAAGGGGAAGTGCCGAGGGCTACTCGAAGAACAATTCCATGATGTCAAGAGGTTAATTATCCGTGAGCCAAGAAACTACCATTTCAAAACCCAATACTAACCTGCCAAAGACATTATCACCCAAAGACTGAGGAACCAATGAGAAATTTCTCTTATGGTGGAGGGTCACAAGGCCCAAGGTACGGGATGTAACCCTCCACGGTTATCACCTCACCAAGGTCCTGTAAAGAAGAAGAAGAAGTGAAATGAACACAGAAATGAATATCAGGGTTAGAGGAGGGCCCAATCTTTTGAAGAATAGATGCTGCAGTTCATGGGGGATAATAAGAAGTTGTTTAACCTCCATGAACAAAGCTCACAGAGTCGAAGCAACCGCTACCAATTCCCACTTTTTCTAACACTACCAACATCCCTGTTAACCCCGAGACACAAGGTGTGGCAAATCGCCCAACCTTGCAAAGCCAGAGGAAGATGCCTTCCCAAGGACACAAGGAAGAACCCAAAAGATCCAGATGGCCTGCATCTAGAGTGTAAATGGTTGAAGATGGAGCAGAAAAATGATGAGAGTAAAGAAAGAGCTATAACTTTAAAGGGAAGAGGAACTAGAGAATGAAAAAGAGTAGAAAGGAAGAACAGATTCAAGGATCAAAGCCGGCAGTTCCATTTCCACAAAGACTGCAGAAGTCAAGGATGGAGGAGTAGTTTGCAAGGTTCTTGAAAAACTTTCCGTAAGCCGGGAGATCAAGAGATGCCTTTTATCAAGTGGTAACCTCAAATGCCACTCTATGCAAAAATTTCAAGGACATACCGAGGAAGAAAGAAAAATAGTAGAGGAAGGAATAGTGAATCTCACCGCACTTGCAAAGGCAAGAATCGAAAAGAACTACCAAGAAAGATGAAAGACCTGTGGAGCTTCACGATTCCTTGTATTGTCGGAGGAATCGAATTCCAGAAGCCTCGTGACCTCGGCTAGTATCAATTTGATGCCTCTTCGCTGAGCCAAGAAACTGCCTGGGGGAGCTTTACCTCACAACTGCTACTCTTCAAATGGCGCATGCATCGATGGTAAAACCTCGAAGGAGTCATTGAAGATGCACGGTCAACACTGGGAAGTTTGTTTTCCCAAGACTTCATCATTCCGGCCACGGGTTAAGATTCACAAGTACCCCGCTTATTAGGAAGACCATTCCTAGCATCGGAGTCGCCCTGATTGACATGCAAAAGGAGTTCTTATTCGAGGGTCGAGAAGAAGTCATTGCTTTTAACTTGATCAAAAGTATGCAAAATATGTATTGCGGACAAGGAAAGTCAGTAATGTAGCCGATTTCGCCTATACTTCCAACCCCGATGTTAACAATGATTGTACTCCAGTCTTTATCAATGAAAAGAGATGAATTCCCAATATACCCGAAGACGTCTATTCTCAATTTCCCCATACAACGCCATTCTATAGAAACTCGTGGTTGGAGCCCAAGCAAAACATAAACGATAATGGGGAAAATATTGAAAAAGAGGAAATTCATCAAGAAACCAAAGGCGTATGGGCTAGCTGAAAGAGTTGCCATGTCAGGCATAAAGTATGCTTATACTTAGAATTACCAAAGAAAAACTGAAGGATCATTTCAAATTTTTTGCACTGGATTTGCCGAGGAACAAAGATCACAAATATTAAGCGAAGATAAGTGAATCGCTTAGCTTGGTCCATCAAGAGTCAAGGGTACGACCATCAATTTGTATGCATAAGATTCTGCTAGAAGAGACTTCAAAACCATCTCGTAGAACACTGTATGAGATCGAATCCAAGTGGATGAAGGAAGTAGTCGGAAGGAGGTACTCAAATTGTCATCGTCGGTTTTATCTTATGCTATTTCGTATACCCTTGGGTAAGCCCCAATTAAGTGGTTCCAAAGAAAGGGGGCGATCGTGGATCGAAAATGAAAAACGAATTGATTCCAACAAGAACAAAGGATGTGATGGAGGGTATGTATTGACATGGTGAAGTTGAATTCAAGAACTGTGAAAGGATCATTTCCTTGCCTTTCATTGATCGATGTTGACAAAGTTACTGTGACACCCTCACTTTTGTTTTCCTGGATGGGTACTGTGGATACAATCGCATTGCTATCGCACCGAGGATCAAGAGAAGACCACATTCACATGCCCTTATGGTACCTTTTCCTTCAGAAGGATGCCATTTGGGCTATGTAATGCTCCAGCTACATTCCAGAGGTGTATGATGTCCATATTCTCAGATTTGGTTGAAGAAGTGATGGAAATTTTCATGGATGACTTTACTGTATGGATCCGGGGCCTTTGATCAATTTTTAAAACAATCCGAAATGCACTTAAAAGATGCCAAGACAAACAAATTTAAGAATCGAATTGGGGAAATGCCATTTTATGGTGACAGAAGGTATTGTTCTTGGGCATAAAATTTCTGCTACTGGACTAGAAGTTGACCAATCCAAGGTATCCATTATCAAAACTCTTGCACCACCTACCACAGTGAAAGGAGTAAGAAGCTTCTTGGGGCATGCTGGATTTTACAGGAGATTCATCAAAGACTTTTCAAAATAGCCATTCACTATGACATCGGAAAAAGATAAGAGGTTCAATTTTGAGGACTCCCGCAAGGATGCTTGAAGAAATCAAGATCAGATTGGTACAAGCACCTATAATGGTCGCACTGCGTAATGGATCGTGGATTTGAAATAATGTGTGATGCTGATTTTGCCATATGGGAGTCGTGGTTGGGGCAAAGAAAGAGAAAGATCTGGTGGCCATATACTATGCTAGTAAGACCTTCAATGAAGCACAAGAGAACCACTCAACAACTGAAAAGGAGATGCTAGCCATAGTATTTGCTTATGAAAAATTTAGGCAATACATTTTAGGATCCCATGTGGTAATTCACATCGATCATGCAAGAATCAAATACTTGATGTCAAAAGGAAGCAAGCCAAGATTGATAAGGTGGGTGTCATTGCAGGAGTTTGATTTGGAAATCATGATAAAAAGGGATGTGACAATGTAATAGCCGATCACTTGTCAAGAGTAGAAAGAAGCAGTTGATGAAGAAGAAAATGTGATGTTACCAGAGAACTTCCTGTATGAAAGCAATTGTTTAAGGTTTCTCTAACTTCCATGGTATGCCGATATTGTGAATTATCTCGGCTTGTGGAGTACGCCTCTGGACCAGCTTACCAACAAGAGGAAACTCGTAATCGACAAAGCAGGTATTATATTCGATGACCCACTGGCTATTCAAAAGAGGTGTCGACATGATAATAAGAAGATAGGTGCGAAAGTGAACAAGGCAACATTTTAAATGAATGCCATGCATCACCATGCGGGGGACATTTTTCCTCGAGAAAGAACAGCTCACAAGATACCCAATCGGGATTTTATTGGCCCACTATCTCGCAGATTGTGCTATGGGTTAAATTGTGTGATAGATGCCAAAGATTGGAAATATCGCAGCTAGGAATGAAATGCCCTCGTGAGGTATTACGGTGATACAAATTTTTGATGTATGGGGAATAGATTTATGGGACCTTCTCACCATCATTTGGAAACCTATACATACTACTAGCAAGAGATTAATGCTTCCAAATGGGTGGAAGTATGGCTCGTTCCAAGGAATGATGCTAATACGCTTGTGAGTTTTTTGCAAAAGAATATTTCGAAAGCAGATTTGGAAATCACCTTAACTATCATTAGTGATGGGGGAACCACTGTAAATAAAAATATTTAAAACTCATGGAGCAGTGTATGGAATCAAGCATGTAATGAGTTTAGCTTATCATCCCCAGACCAATGGACAAGCATAAATTTCCAACAGGGAGATCAAAAGAATACTTGAAAAGACGGTGAGCTCAAGCGGGAAGGATTGGTCTTCAAAACTTGATGATGCACTTTGGGCTTACAGGACTACATACAAAACCCCCATTGGAATGTCCCCATGGTAGTTGTTTTTGGCAACCATGCTATCTACCTCTTGATTTAGAATTACAAGGCAATGTGGCCATCAAGAAGTTAAACTCGATTTAAGGCTGCAAGGGAAGAAAGATTGCTCCAACCGGCCTGAATTGAAGAACTGAGAAACAGCCTATGATAATGCTAGAATATACAAAGACAAGACAAAGAAATGGCACATCAGAGAATTTTGAGAAAAGAGTTCGTAATGTGGGAACAGGTTCCACGTTTAATTTGCATCGAAATCGTTTCCAGGAAATTAAATCCAACGGAAGGGCTACGCCACAAGGGTGTCAAGTACTACATTTGGAGCAAAGACACCGAGGGATCGATAATAAGAATCTAAGGTCAATGACAAAGGTTAAAGCATTATCTAAACAGGAAGAGGGAAATGAAGAACTCCAACCTGGTTCTTGAAGAAAAAGAAGAAGTACGCACAGCGCAAAGTCCAAATGGCTGACTAAAAACTGAGCAGCTAATGGGAGGCAACCCATAAGGATTTAATTTCGTTTTAAGTTTTGAAATATTTTTCTTTTATTCAATAAAATATTTATTGGTTTTTTATAAGGGCAGATTTAATTTTTAGAAATCAATCGTAGTTTAATTAGATTTTTCTTGAATATTGCAAAGGAGTCAAGAAGGTTTAAAGACATGAATGGCAAGGCAACTACAGAACAATTCCTAAAGAATCGTAAAAGTCACAACATGAGAAAGTGGTTAACTTTATCCCTAACCCACTTCAGATATACTTTGAAACTGCTTGTTAAATCTTTGCTTGGAGATGCCCGAAGAAAATGTCTAAAAGGGTTAGGAACAATAAGAGTAGGTGCCCTTAGATCATTGAGTTAGCGGGTTTAGGTCGCGACAGTAAAGGTTATGTCGCGACATAAGTGATGTCGCGACAAACATTGATGTCGTGGACTGCTTTAGGCAACTTGTGAGTATTGAAGGAAGAAGGTCTATGTCGCGACACCACTGTGAAGTCGCGACAGAGAATTAAGTTTCAAAATGAAAAAAGATGTCGCAGAATGATAATCAAACAATTCCTAGAAAACCTAGTTATGTCGCGACATACTAAGTATGTCGCGACATAAAGAGCGACAGGTGCCAACTACTCACTTTAAAAAGCCCCACCACGGATCTCAAATAAAAAGACGCGAAAATCTGAAGTCGCGACGTGTTTTAATGAAGCAATAATTAGCCCACAAACATTGATCAATTGGTAAATCGTTGGAAACTTTCTCATTCGCCCAAACCATAGCTATTCACCTTCTTCCTCCAATCTCAAACCCCCAAAACCCTAAATTTTCCAAACCTTCGAAAGCTTGTCTTCCGTTTCCAATGGCTGAAATTCCCACCCTAGTCCCTAACCTATACGAGATTATGAGGGAACATGAACAACCAGAAGAAGAAACTCGCTAAGAAGAGTCAGCTAGGATGAGATTCGGCAGAAGAACAACTTGGGAGAGGTGCCATCAGAAACACCCGAAGCTTCGGCAACTTCTCAAGAAAGAGCAGAAAAGGAAAAGGGAAAGGTGAGAGAAGAAGAAGAAGTAGAAGATTTCAGGTCGATTTCAAGCCGCACCCAAAGTGAAAAAAATATTATGCTAACAAGGGGTTTGTCGCAGAGGAGATTCAAAAATCCCGTTACTCCTTTCAAGGAGATGATATGGTAGAGGGTGGAGAGTCTTCGCGCACACCAAAATCAGGGTATACAAAGACTGGTAAGAGAGTTTTATTCAAATTTGGTAGGGAATAAGGATGGAGCGGTTTTTGTTAGAGGAGTCCGGGTTTCAGTGAAGCTAAGGCCATCAACGAGGCCTAATACATGGCAAGCACAAGCATGGTTCCAAATTTAAGAAACTTTTGGAAAACCAGATTTTGAGAAGCTCACTAATGGTAAGGTGCAAAATAAATCCAAGAAGAAGGGGAAGGCTGATGAACAAAGGAATGTGAAGCCTCACCGAGGAAGCTTAAGGTATGGTTTTACTCCGCTTCCTCGCTTTTGGTTCCAACAAAACACGCTTGCACAGCTGGAGAGAACAAGAAGTTGTGTTGTCGTATGCCATCCTAAAAGGATACAAGATCAATGTAGGAGTTGTTATTGAAAATTCGATCACGTATCATGAAGGGAACAAAGAGGGCTTATTCTCACCCAAGAACAATCACTCCGCTTCTATGTTTGGAAGGTCAGAAAGGAATATGGGAATCAAGAAGAAGTACCTGTGGTTTCACCACTCCTTCCGATGTGAGTTAGCAAAGGACCAAGAAACCAAGAAAAGGGGAGGCCGTAGAGAATGTAGATGAAGCCCCAATCGAAGGACCGTAAAATGAGACTCGTAGGGTTGGCTGAACAAGGAGCAGAAAGTAATCTTAAAACTCACTCCGACATTAACAATGATTTCTATTTTTTATAGCATAATGAAGTGTGATGAAGGCACCCCAATAGACTTCTCCATTCCTTAGCGCCTCCTCCTCGTGCAACGTAAATTTCCAACATGGAGAAAGCTCAAGGGGAGCACAAGAGAACAGTTTGATACTGGAAGCTCTCAATGCCATGCAAAAGAGAATAGATGAAAGAGAGAAGGAGTGGAACCTACAGCAGGAATTCAGAGAAGGCATGTATGAAAAAGAATTGAAAAGAAGAGACCAGCAGTGGGAGGAAGAGCTAAACAGAAAAGAAAAGGAGCATGAGATGGAGTTACAAAGAAAGAACAAAGAAGTGGGGAAGAGTTGAATTAAAAGAGAAAATAGATGGGAAAAATTTTGAAGCAGCAAAGGGAAGAATTTAAGAAAGAAATGAAGGAAAGAGATCACAATCTACTACAGAAACTCAAACTAAGTCATGAAGCTTTTTATAACAACCGCCTGAGCGTGATTCTCAACTTCTAACATTGATAAAGAAAAGAGATACGTAGCAAGAAGCCAAATTTTGGGGAGCAAATCAAGGGCTTCTGGGGTTCCTATACAAGTCTCTACGTATGATTTTGAACATAAATCAATGATAGAGACAAGAAGCAAAAAGAGATGCAAATCCTACAGCAAAAGAATGGCCGGAAAACCTGGATTTGACTCAACAATAAATCTCTCCAAATTTTTAGAGGTCATGACTCGAAATGGAGAATACAATGAATGGCTTGGGGAAGAGGCAGGATGAGTTGAACAAAAAGGTTGATCTATCTAATGAGATTTTCATTGAAGAACAAATTGAGAGGGAAACCAAGAAGAGAAAGGAAAGAAGGGAAATGAAATTCCCTTCATTCCCAGCTCATTTGAATACTATAGACCTGGATCCCCCTAATATCTTTTCTACCTCTTCCAAAAGAAAAAAATAGACCTTCTCCCTGCCTAACCTTCCTTACCCTCCTTATCCCATGTGAATTGTATCCAATCAAGGTAAATGAATCAGAAATAAAATGAGAAATTTAAATTGAATTGTTGTGTGCTATTTTGAATTTGTTTGTTCAATGTTGTGTTGCTTTGTGGTTGCATGATTAGGAAATTAAAGTAGGAATTAGTTCCAGAATAAAAACTGCTGAGATGTCATGAGCTGAATTGAATAGCGTTTAGGATTAGGAATAAATAAATGTGCGTAAAAATTACACAAGGGCAAAATGAATACGCTTTAATTGAAACACAAGGTGCAAAAAGTTACTTAAGTCTAACTCTATAAGTCCAAAATAGAGGAAAGTAATACAATAGAAGGAACAAAACATATTTTTGAGTTTGTGGTATGAACAATAAGTCAAGGAACCTGTTGAATATCAGTTAATTTAACTACTCATCAACAAAAATGAGTCAAGGTAATCCTTATGGTTAGTCACAACTGTTCAATCCAAATTCTAGAATTTGTTAGATTATTGACAGGCGAAATCCTAGGTGATACAATACCGACTAGATGATGGCGCCATTCTTGGATAGCCTGAAACATTCTAGCTATCCCTATTCATATGCCGATGCATACTCAGTTCCAAAAATTGAGCCAATAAGCCTATTTTCAAAAAATGTACTCAATGAAACCCCAACTCATCCTAAGAAATCAATCCTTCAGTAAAGAACCTATGATTACCTGTGAATTCAAGGAGGAAGAAAGCAGAAAATGAAGCCTGGGAGTATATGTTTTGAGGAACCCAAGGCAAATGAGCAAGAAAAAGGCAAAGAGCGTAAAATGCAATAAAAGACTTATAGGATAAGTTTTATCTGGTGGCCTAATTCTCTCAACAATTAAGTTCTAGGGTGTTTCCAACACCTAGTACCCTAATGCCATCTGGTATGGGAGCTACTAACCCAAAGTTCGCTAAGAGTGTTAGAAAGCCTAAAAAGTTAAAACATTGCACTATCCCTGAATGGTGACAAACAAAGGAAATTTCCCCAGTGGAATTACAAGTGAGAAATAGGGGCATACAGCTCACAATCAAGAAATCAAAGAGATGTCCCAAACATGAAGAAGGAGCGATTAGAGAAACTACAAGAAAGAAAGGGCAGAAGAGGAGAGAAAAAGTTCAGCGTAATCTTAACCTAAAAATTCCTTCCATCCTACCCATTACCCAGGCCTAACAATATAAGCCCAAAAGACCTGATTGATCTTGAAGGCTGAAATCACCTACATTAGTGGAGATCAATATGAAAAACAAACCTATGGAATTTGGAAATATAAACAATCAAAACCGGTGAAGACTTAGGAGTTAAGTGGACTTAGTAAGGAAAACAAAATGAGAAAGGAAAATAATATATTATTCAACAGATCCAATGATTATGTTGTTTAGAAACAATTTCACGCTTAGTTTTGTATACTATAAAGAGTAGAAACCAACCTTGAACTCGGACTTGAAGCCAGATGTTAAAATAATGCATACCTTGTATTTCACCAATTGAATGCCATCAAGAACAAATTTAAAATGTCCTTAAAAGTTTTTATTTTGTTCGGTGACAAACAATTCTTTTCTTTTTCGTTTGAGGACAAGCAAAAACTTCTTGCTTGGGAGTTTATTGAGCTTGCAAGTCATCTATTTTAGTCCATTTCTGTTTGATTTTAATGTAAAAAGGAATAATTAAGATGCAGAATATGAAGAAACTCACCTCAAATTTGTTATTTGCAGAAGTATAAAAGAAAGAAGAAAATGCAAGGGAAATGCGCGAACTGGCCGAGCAAAATGCGTAAAATATGTGGCGTAAAATGAAAGCAACGGGTTAACTAATGTTGTAGTTTTGGGGTTTGTACAGTCTAGTTATGAGGTCGCGACATCGTGAAAACCATCGCTTGAAACCCGCAGCGCATAAAGTCATGCGCGACGTGAGGATCGATGTCGACATCGTGAACCATCACTGGAACCCGCAGCGAATGTGAAGCGATGTCGCTGACAAGTGGATTGATGTCGCGACATCGTGAACACCAAATTTCTTGAAGGTCACAGAAGACTTGCCGATGTCGCGACGTGAGATCGATGTCGCGACATGATGATGCTTTGACAAGGGAGTTGAATCTACACCAACATTAATACGCGCCCACTTGGAAATCCACAAAGATCGCATCGGGACAAATTCCAACTGAGAAACCCTATAACACACGCAGCCTACCTAGCCTATAAAGGCAACTTGCATGGCACATACGAGAGGTCTGGGTAGCTGAAGGCTCATTTTCTTTATATTTTTTTTTTCTTTTATTTTCTTTTCTTTTCTTATCTTATCTTCAATGTTGATAGTTAGAGACAGATTTATCGCTTAGTTTTCGCTTTTCTGAATCGATGTTATGCTTTTGAGTAGAAGCCGACGTGCACTCGTTCTAAATTACTACCGAATGTTTGAAGTTCGTGCCAATTTCGAATTCGAATTTTCCAGCTTTCACTTGCGCTATTCTTATGATCGCAGGAATGTCAGAGTGTGTAATTCAGTAATCGAGGAACCCAGCTTCCATTAATGTGAATGCTACTGCCGAATTATCTTTCCCCAGAAGTTGTTTCCAAAGAATTTGTGAATTTCAGCTATGAATTTACTTTCGCTTATGGGTTTAATGTTCAGACCGAATATCGCCTTTATACCCGCTTTAAGAATTGTTTCATTGCCTGATTTTTGTAAGGAGGTCCTCGAGTGACAGCTGTAGAAGACATTCTTGGGAGTTATTAACATTTCTTTGAAGGTATATTAACCTGCTATTAGAAATCTATTGAGCTTTGTAAGTTTACTTGGATAAATCCTCTTCTCACTTGAAATCATGAATGAGTTGAATGAGTTATCAATTTAAACAAGCAAAGAGTTCACCTCACTCGGATAGCGAGGCCAACTCGTGTTAGCTGAGATCTAATCAAGCGAGAGGGTGATCTATTCTAATTTTGAGGAAGAGTAAATCTCAGAAGTTGTATATCCTTGCTTGACCAATAACTCGGGAGCTAAGGCTTCATAAACTGCGAAATGGGTATGAAGTATTGCAAAAGAAAAGTACCTGTGATTAAGGAAAACCCTTTAAAAGTAGTTATCTCATTCCCTCGTATTCGAGAGGATCAGGTAAAATTGATAATGAAATGTGAGTGTGGAGAGATCCAACCCAGATCGCTAAACGCCTTGGACAGATTTTAAAACCTGAAATACACAAGCAAATTTATCAGTGTTAACTACAGGAATTGATACTTCACAATAGTAGTGACCTTAATGTGTACTCTAAAAGATGACTTTTCCATTTCCATTTATTTTCTTAACTATTCTTTATTCTTAGATTCTAGATTATTTGATTTTCATTTTTATATGCTTGTATATTTTAAAACTCCGTCGGATAACAATGTCATGTTATAGTCCAAATAAGATGGAGCTTGATAGTCGTGCGCTTGATCTGCACTTTGAGATCTCTCGCGATCGACATCCTGACTTAAATCCAATTTATTACTTGTCGACTGCACTTCAAGCAGGAAATTCCGGGGCCAAAACCAGAATTGAAAATGATTTACTCTTGTACATGTGTTTTGGTCTTGTCAACACTCATATGAAGGACCAACCCTACTAGGGCCCACCTTCGCGGTACGCCACGAACGGCGGGCCCCGAGAAGTCCGACCCCAGGGGATATTTGATCAGGTTTATCTTCTTTTACCCTTACCTAAGGGTGGGAGGCGCCCGGAGCGTGTCAGGCCAAACGACCGCCAAATGTCGAACGCCACTTCTACCCCGACCGCATCAACGTAAGAGTCGCCGCTGATACGCAGCAGAAGAACGCTTTGGACCCATGACGTAAGCAAACAATATAAACGAAATCCAGACGATCAACCTTAGAGCCCTTCGCTTCGGGATTGAACGCAAAGAAACACGATTAACGGGACGCCGCGCCTAGGAATGAGGAAAACGCCAGAAAAGGACCCAACACTAAATGCATGTGTAGAAAACTGAAACGAAATAAATACAAGAACGTGCAAGAAATATAAAGACAAAAGTGGGGAGTTATGAGGCCAAAGGAAGTCAGAACTGGGAAGGTCGACAAGAAACAAGGGAAAACAAAGAGAGTATGAAAACAAGCGAAACTCGGCGAGATAATACACGCATTCACGTGTGACGGCTACGTCGCTATCATAATCCACATCCAAGCGCACATTGTGAAATAACAACCGCCGCAGGATTAATCGCAGCTTCGCTTCCACGCAGTCCGCACATAAGGGCCGGGGCACCGAGTAGGGATACGTAATCGGGCCGTGCATTTCATTCGGGCCAAATTTCAAAAGAGCGGTGAGAATCAGCGGCCACACCCATGTCCTTCCATAACAACCCAAACAAAGGCCCAGCCCGTTAGGCCCAGAACATGGATTGGGAAGAACATGAAGGCCCATACACGGCCAGTCAAACCATATCTTTACAAATAACAGAAGATAGAATATTTCCTAAAAGACGTCCTATTCGTCCAATCAAGTCCTATTATAAAGGGAAGGTAACAGAAGACCGTTAGTTGGATACCCCCCAATAAGGAAGGAGGATTACTCTAAATAAACTCCTTTGACTAATCCATTGCTAAATCTAAGGCTGACTACATGAGGAAACCTATCCTCCAAAGGGAAGAACCCCTAATCATCATTCAATGGATGAATATCCATTATAAATACAAGGCCGTCCAACACTAAAAGGCACGCCTTAATTCTAAGCAATCTAAGCATACTCTCTTTTCTCGCGTAGTGCTGAATCTGACTTAGCATCGGAGGCGGCCACGGGCGTAAGCCCCGCCGCCCTCTTCCTCCCCGATTCTTCTTTGCACTGAAAGTGCCAAGACTAATCCTATAACCCAAAGAATGCAAGAATCCTACCCCAGCCCAAGCGGTCCGGCCCTCGCCTCGGCCCTCCTCAAAGAAGGCCTTTGGTCCAACCCAACGACCCAACACTCTCCAGCCCAGTCCCGGTTGAAAAAGGCATCATCAGGTACACTTTATTACTTGACAAATATATAATTGCGCAGAATAGACACTTATCACATATTTTTAATACACATCACAAAATACGCCTATCAAGAATCACGTGCAAAGATGCCACATCAGCTAAAAACGTACATAAGGGTGCCATCAACATCAGCTTAACGCCTCGTCATTTCATTTATTACCCATTAACGGCATATGTGTCATAAGAGAAACAAGTAGGTGGCAAGGTTAGACCAAAAAAAATTTAGAGACTAGATTAGACGTACAACCAAATGTCAGACATTTATGCACCTTATATCATAAAAAAAAAAAAGAGAAGTGGGGTCATTATAAATTCAGAAGGCAAAAAACACTATCCAAGGGAAAGTAACGAAGCCATCCCACAACTTTGGTGCCATCACATGCTAACAACAAACAACTACAAGATCTTCCACAACCTTCATGATTCCAAGGACAATTAGTACCTGAAAAGTATTGTTTTGAATCTGACAAGTTGCAAGAGAATCCAAATTCGCATGCATAGTGAATTTTTAATGAATGTGAATTTATTAATTAACATGAATAACTAATTCCTCTCGGGATATCAGAATGTATGTATATTTAATTTGTATGAAGCAGTTGCCCTGGCATGATCTTCTTTTATAAATGAATAAGTTGCGTAACATATTTTTTTAGACCTCAATTTTTTACTGTTTTTTTTATCACATAAAATTTCATTTCATTTATTAAAGCATAATTTTTAGTTTTCTTAAAACTAAATTATAATTTCAATTTTTTCAAATTTTTAGAATCAAAGGTTAGATAATGGAGAAAATTAAAACAAAAGTAAATACATTGATTCCCAAATTGAGTTATTGCATGACATATATTATATTCGGATTCGAAGTTTCCAATGTCGTTCTTTTTTATAGCGATGATTTCTGCATTCATAGTCTTTCGCCATTTTGATTCTTTTACAAAATCTTTAAAAGCTATAAGGTGACAGTCTGAAAATAGAGCAAAATATACAAGTGGGTGTTCTTTAGAGTCATAATTCATCATCAAAATAGGCTTTTTCGATCCTTTGTCGTTGTGGTCTTTGTTGTGTAATTTCTTCATTTGCGGCCAGACTTTAAGGAACATTTTGAGTGATTGGTACTGGTTGTTGTTCAATCTCTATAGATTACCACCTCTTGATGTTCATGGCCATCAAAATCTGTTCCAATTGTTTGCCCAAAATCATTCTCGTTCATTTGCCGGGTTTTTTCTTCAAGAAAGATAACATTGATACTAATAATAATTTTATTAGAGATAAAGATTGTAAAGCTTAGAAGTTTTTTATTGATCATTAACACTAAAATAAATGCATTTTCTCCCTTTTCTAGCTTTATCCTCTTCTGGATTGGAGTATTGGCATACACAACACACGTCGAAATTATAAAATGATCTGCAATCAGTCTCTATCCATTCCATGATTCTTCTGGTATTATACTTTGAACAACAAGGATGGGACTTCTATTCAGAATATGAACACTCTTTTGGAATGCCACTCCTTGTCAAAAGACTTCACACCATGTTCAAGATAGTTCAATTTTTAACTTGCAAACTCCATTTTGTTTGGGTGTGTAAGCTTCCATAAGCTGCCTCATGATTCCATGGTTCTCACAAAATTTCGCAAATTCTAGTGTGATGTATTCTCAATCAGCACCTTCTAGTTTTTGAAAGCTACAAAAGCTTCAAATTTCTCCTCCAAAAGAATACCCATGTTCTTCGACTAAAGTCATCTATGAAAGTGATCAGGTATCTTTTAATTTATTAAAGCGGATTTCGTGGCCTCCAAAGGTCAGAATGTACGAGTTTTAATTGCTTATTGGCTCTTTATGGTTTCCCTTACGAAAACTGATTAAGGTTTTGTTTGCTAACAACACAATATACCTATGTAATAAAGTCATTAATCCACTAAAATTTATGTGACACTGGTAGTAGGGTCTCCCAATCCGCCGCCCGCGCGGGCTTGATCAAATTAGCCCGGCGTACCGTTCGGCGGGGAGCCTATAGGCCCGTGACCTAACGGGCGGGCCGAATCGAAATTTAATTTTAAGGCCCGTACGCACGCTTTATACCGGGCGGGCCTGACGGGCCTGTGTGGCGCGCCGACGGGCCCAGGTGACGGGTCGGACGGGCCCAGGGGTGACGGGCCGGACGGGCCCAGAGTGGCGGGCCTGATAGGCCCAGAGTGGCGGGCCCGACGGGCCCCCCTTCCTCCTTCCCCCCCCACCATCGAATCCCGACGTCACAAGCCGGTCAAGAAGCCGGGAACCGGGCGGGTGCACGCCACCGACGACGCCTCCACACCTCTCTCCTCCACCGCCCCTCTCACGGCTTCTTCGCCTCCACGGATTCGCGCCGGCGGCCCCATTTCCGTCATTCCGTAACTGCCCTTCTTTACAAGATCTCACCTCAAGCGCTCCGCGTTTGACGCCCCGTAACGCGCCGCTTCCTTCAACCGCCGCCACCCGCCGAGCGCCTCCCACGCATCAAGGATCTCACAATGCTAGCCTCTTTATCCCCTCCCCCTCCCCCGCCAAGTCTCCAAGCCCTAATAGTATGTGCCGTGAGCTCCCAAGAACCAGGACCCGCTTCTCGAGAGCCTCCAAGAAGGAGGAGAAAAACCGGATCGGGCCACCGAGATCTCGGCGGAGAATGTGCAATGGGAGACCCAGCCTCGCTCCATCGCGCCGCCCGCCCGGGACCGGGTTCTATACCCGAGGTGGCTTCCGACGCACGGACGACTAGATGTCCGCTCATCACCAACTCCCGCAGGAAGCTCGTAGCTGCATACATCGACGCCCTGAGCAGATTCGGGAGCAGGACGATCGTAGATGACCATCCCACGGCTTTAAGTGGCCTCTAGATCTGGCCCCCAAAGGCCCATAGGACCCGGCTTTAGGAAGGGCCTCCTGGCTGGCCCCAGGCTGACTCCCTAAACCGGATCTCTGGCGAGCCCCGCTGGCTCGGGCGGCCCTGGGTGCCCCACGATTCGGCCACCGCATCTGGCCACGGGGCCGGTCAATGAGCCCACGGCTCGCCGCCCCTTTAACGGGCTCGGGGCCCTCTCGCTGGCCCGCCAAAGCCCATCTGGCCTGCCGCCTAAAGTAGCCCGGCCCCGGCTTTTGGAGATCACTAACTGGTAGTAAAAATGTAATGTATGATGCTCATTCCTTGGCGCTGTGTCAAGGAATTAGGTCAATTGGTATTTATATTATATTTAATGATGTTTTTTAAGTTGACACCTTTTAGATACAAGAAACATCATGGTGGGAAATAGAGAGGAATCTCATCATTTCTATAAGTGTCATTGAAACATTGGCACTTATTATTATAACTTAATAAAAATTTCTATAAAAAAAGAAACTACAATTCATTTATTCATTAATTGAAAATTTTAATTCATATTTTATTTTAACATTATATCAGCCAATCATTAAAAAAAGTAGTTTTTTTAATATAAAAACTACTTTGTTATAATAATAAATAATCTAGTTAATATATAATAAATAGCTAAAATGTTTATATTGGATTTTAAATATCTATATATAAAGTGATTCAAAAAATATCTATAGACACTTTTTTATTTTGTTTCATATTTATAATATTTTTATTTATATATTTAAATTGTTATGTCATGGATCATCTTTTTATATTTGATTTTTAATATTCCATAATAATACTAATATTATATTGTATGTAATTTCATTCAACATAAAACTTATTAAAATAAAGAGCAACATTAGCACTTACTTTTAAAACTTAAAGTTTCTTTAAAAACGAAAGCAAAATTTATTTATTATTGATTTATAATTTTATTTTTAACATCATATTAAATAACCATTAAACTAATCTAGTTTTTACTTTTTAAATATAAAAATTACCGGGTTATAATATTTTAATAATCTAATGAATATGTAATAAATAACTATTAATTTTTAATATTGATTTTGAATATTTATATATAGACAAAATTTTATTTTGTTTTGTATTTATATTATTTTTATTTATAATTTAAATTTTTTTTCGTTATGGATCTTATTTTTATATTTCCTTTTTTTTTAATATTTTCGTGATAATATTTAAACCTAAATTTTCAAATAAAATGAAAAGCACTGTCCATTCGTATTGAAACTATTTTTAAAAAAATAAATACTAATAAAATAATATAAAAATATTAACTTATTAAAAATAAAAAGAAACATTAGCACTTACTTTTAAAACTTACTAAAATTTCTTTTAAAAAAAATGAAATTCATTTATTCATTAATTTATAATTTTATAAAAATTTCATTTTAATATCATAATAAATAATCATTACAAATTATTATTATTATTTTTTTTAGAAAAAAAAAAACCACCTACTTATAATTATTTGGCTTGTTGCGACGTGGTTGTTATCGGCTTATTGGGATGTTTGGTTTGTCGTCGGCTTGTTAGGACGTGGTGTTTTTTGTCGTGTTGTTATGGCGCTTTATTTGTTTCTTAAATATCCGGGATAGACAAAATGGATAATTAATCAATTGGAAGATACTCGTGATTATGGTTGTCGCTATGTTGAAGAAGAACTGAAGTCGTAGATATTCTCGTCACTATATTATCAAATTTGAAGGCTTTATGCCGATTTATTATATTATTAATCTGGATATTGTTTTATCATTTATGGTTTTTAGCAATTCATATATTGGATTTATCGATTTATTACAAGTTTGAATCAATAAAATTATTTTACTTTTAAAAACTATATATTAAATAAATTTTTTAGATGCAGAGGAGGGAAACTATCCCAAACCATGACTATTAGCTAAAAGACTCCCTTCTAGGCCATTGAATAACCAAACAATCAGAATTCCACTGCCGCTCTATAATCACATGACACGACTGAGAAGAAGCCTACATTCTGCCAGTAGATTGTAGTGAAGGGGAGACTCCTCAGGCTATTGTTTCAACTAGTTAAATACTTGGAGAGAATCCATCTCGATCCGATTAGTAATTGGGTAACACGACACGTATAACTCGTTTATTAATTTGGTAATTTAAAATAAAATAAATTATAATCAATTCATTAATATTTAACACAACTAACATATTAAATGAGTTAATCTAGATTAAATATTAATTAACAATATAATTAAATGGGTAAAATTCATGTTATGTCAATTGACACGAATCTAACCCGTTTATTAAACAGGGTTATGCGAGTCAATACGAATTTGACCAAAACACGATTATATTCAACTCAAACTCGTAAACAACATGTCGAGTTCGTCATATTTGTAGGTCGTGTCAAATTTTGATAAGCCTATCCATAGTGCTCGAAATTTACTTGAAAGACATGCTCAAGAACATTCCTGTGTGTATCTTCTTCTATGTCTCTCGATAGAATTCTCTCTCTCTTTCTATATATATAGTTCTCTCTATTTCCTCCAAGATATTCTTAGCCCATGAATCAACGCCTCGATTTCAGCATCTAGTGTAGTGCACACTCCAAGTCGAGTTGCAAGTCCTCTTACATATTCACCTTCATGGTCTTGGAAGATCTCTCCTACCCTAGCCAACCTTGTGGTGGGGGGATTCCATAGTTATGACCCATTCTAAGTCCTATATCGCTAAGTTATGGCTTGACCTTGTGGGTTTATAACCTTTTCGGCTATCTCCCCTTGACAACTAGCTTTTAAGGGTGAGTTCAACCCATGTGGTTGTAACAGTGGTATCAAAATGGTTCATTCATTGGGGATGACCCTCATCCTAGAATTATGGGAGGGCTGCTACCCTTAGGATCCGTGAAGTTGTGGGAGGCCTAATATGTAAAACCCGAGTAAATTTGATTTTTTCGCAAAATGGTAAATTACTGCAACAGGCTTGAAATTTCTAGATCTGGGATGACGAAACGGACTACACCGTTGGATTTGTCTCACGAAATCTAGTTACCCAAACGAATTTCGTCGAATTCTGAGATAGTCGGATTTTCACGAAATTCTTAGCGACGGGTGCTGGGTGAACCCTATATGAAATAAAGTCATTTTGAGGAAAAAATGGACCCAAACAGAGTTAAACAAGTGTGGGACACTTGGCACGATGTGAGACAAGTCTCTAAGACTATAAATAGGACAAAAAGGATCAAGAATAGTGGCAAAAAATACCTTATTTTCTGCTGGTGTTATCGATGGAGGGAAAGAAGGAGAGAAATAAAAGGATCCAAGGATTCCTTCTTAGATCCTCGGAGATTTTTTCGTTCGGAATTCGTCGGACCAAGAGTTAAAGCTCACCTACTCATCAAGGGCCACGCGTATATACCAAAATCGCGGGATTTCATCAAAAATTCAAAAGAGGTGATATGGGGGAGATTAATGGTGCGTGCTTGGGAAGTGTTCTTGAGACTTCATACCCATTCTTCTACACTCCAAGAGGTAGGGATTCTTCCTACTATGGTTTATTTCCACCTTAAGGGGTTGATTTTAGGGGAAATATTGTGTAGAGGTCCTAAGGGCTTGTTTGGCTGAATTAGGAATTGCTTAAAGTCATTTTTATGGACTGTTTAAGGCTAGATTTAGGATTAATTTGGGGCTGTCTATGGCCTATTTTGAGATTGATTTGTGTCCAGTTCTCTGGCCTAGGCATAACCATTCTTATGGACTGTTTAGGGCTGGATTTAGGACTGATTTTGGGACTGGTTTAGGACTAAATTCAAGGCGGCTTGGATGGCCTGTTATGGCTTGATTAGAGGCCATTGTGTGCACTGTTTTGTGGGCGTAGATTATGCCACGTTAGGTCTTGAGGATCAAGATAATCATTGCTTGATTTTGAATGACATGCTTAGTGGTAGTTGTTTGATATATGTGTGCTTATTTATTGACTTTGAATCGAATGTTTGCTTTGGAGATTAGATGCATGTAATATAATTGTCCTATATAAGGTGAATCACGACAATTGTCCATATGACATTCATCACATATGGGGCATGGCATTAGCATGCAAAGGGTGCGTCATACTGCATTATGCACTGAACATTGCATTTCATGGGTGTGGGTAGCTGATTCAAATCAAACAATCGCCAATAAAGGATTTAATGGGTGGCTCGTACCGCTTGGACAAAGTCTAACAAAGTCGTACGCTTCATGAGTAAAACTTCAGGTCCGTAATAACAAGAAGTGGCTAGACACTCTGGGCTGAGCACCAAAACTAGTTTACTACGTTTCAACGATGAAAGTCCAAAAAGTGCAGACGACGTGTGGAGACGGCGATGAGACTCCAAAATTCGCTGCCCACGAAAGACATAATGATTTTGAAAATGAAATGATCATTTGAGATATGACATCCAAAAAGTTTTGGTGTATAAAAACATGACTTTTGTTTTAAAAAGGATCATTGGATGAAATCCCTCAATGAAAGTTTTTATCACACTGCATTGAATTTCCAGGTGGACGCCGAGTCCTATGACTCGGATATGGTGCATGAGTGAGTTTTATCTCATTTCATAACATGGAATGTAGGATTCCAACCTATAATTGCTCATTCTTTAGTGGAATTGTGATGTGAATGTGATTATTAAGGTGAGCATTGCATATGCACTTAGGTGGGGAGTAGCCTCACTAATAATTACTCTATTGGGTGTGGCTCACCCTATATGGGATAACATTTCAGGTGCAGGAAATGTGCCGGTAGGCGGTTATCATATGGAGCCGTGCGAGTGAAGAAAGACGGCTTGTGGCTTTGTAATCATATTTGTAAAACGTTTAGAGTAAATTCATTTTGACATGTACTAATGTATTAATGAGTTGTAGTTGAACTCATATAGATTGTTTTCAATTTAGTCTTACATAAATTTTTTGTTGATATGGGCATATGAACCCGAAGCAGTCATTATGTCATATTGGGTCTCAAAGGGGTCAAGTTATTGTGTATTGTACAAGTCGGGTTTTGGGTAGAACCCTAAGCCAAGGTGAGTAACCTAGTTTGCCAAGGAGAACTCAAGAGGTCATCAACTGTAGTTTCAGATAATGTCACAACATTGGACAGTCGATGTCGCGACATTGGCCTGATGTCGCGATATCAAGTTCTAATGTCGCGACAGAGCCGAAAGACCAGTGGCTGTGGTTTTAGTCGATGTTGCGACATAGGGTTTTGATGTCGCAACACCAGCTTAATGTCAAGACATTGAGCAGTCAATGTCGCGACATTGGGCAGTCAATGTCGTGATGTTGGGCAGTCAATGTCGCGACATTCCTTAATCGATGTCACAACATTGTGTTTCGATGTCGCAACACTGACCCGATGTCGAGACATTGAGCAGTCAATGTCGCAACATCCCTCTATTGATGTAGTGACATTAGGTTTCGATGTCGCAACACTGGGCCGATGTCGCGACATTCCTCTATTGATTTCGCGACATTGGGTTTCGATGTCATGAAACTAGCCCGATGTCGTGACATTGAGTAGTCAATGTCGCAACATTAGCCTGATGTCGCAACATTGCATTATTACTACCTTTTGTTGCCTTTTGTTGGGTTTTTTATTTATGAGAGCCATCCTTTGCCTAAAAGAACCTAGGACTTAAAAGTAGGTGAGTTTGGACTCATCGAGCTCTAGTACAAAGAAAGATCAGTCAATTTTCATTAATTGATGGATCCCGGTAACGGGACACAATTGTGGGCTAATGGGTTATACGATATCCATAGGTTTCCGCAGGTTGATGGGTGATCAATGGACCCCCAGATTTTGGGATGTCATAGCTTGGTATCAAAGCATAGGTATGCGATTACCTAGGGCTTGATGAGCATTGAGGTCTATTTGTGGTTGGCACATGCGCTACTAGTTAGACAAGGGGACAAATCTCAAAGTTTAAACTTGATCCCCATTTTTTTTATACTATTTAAAACTCTATTGCTATTTGACATATGTAGATGGCTAGTCAAGGAAGAGGACGTTGAGGCGATGGGGGGAGAAACAACCCACTACCACTATCCTTTGACTAACAAGCCTTCATGGAGGCTATTGGTTCTGCGATTACTTCCATTGCACTAGAGAGTGTCAGAAGGCTCACTATTGCACAAGCCAGTGCAACCGAAGCCAAGGAGGCCAAGTAAGCTCCAGTTGCTGCACACCATCCTCCAATCTTCAAGGGAGGAGGGGACCCGATGGTAGCTGATCATTGGTTCTGGCAAGTTGACAAGATCTTGGAGGCTTTAGAGATCACCTCTGATGCCACTAGGTTAAGGCTAGCCGCATTCCAGCTAGAGGACGAATCCCAAGTATGGTGGGATTGTGTCAAAGCCTCAAGGAACTTAGAGGCAATGACATGGGAAGAGTTTTGTGAACTCTTCATGGGCAAATATTTCTCGGCGTCTACTCGACATGAAAAAGCTTGGGAGTTCCTAGAACTAAAACAAGGAACGATGATAGTACTCAAATATGTGGCTAAGTTCACTGAATTAGCTTGTCTTGCTGATGATTATGTGGCCACGGACATGGCCAAAGTGAGAAAGTTCGAGGATGGTTTGAAATTGTTCATCCGAGGTAAAATTGTGGGACTCCTCCTACAAGATATGGACTTGATGGTAAAGACAACTATGGAAATTGAGAGAGAGGTGAACAAAGCACGGAGCATCTAGGATACGGGTGTTAAAGATAAGAGGAAAGAGAGTTAATATTTTTCTTCTAGCTTAAGGAAGAAGTAGAAGACTTTTACTCCACAAGGGTCTTAAGGACAGGGTTGTGGCTATCAGGGCCAAGGCAAGGGTCAATCATCCTAAGATGGGAGGCACTTCAAGGATCCTAGCCAACCAGAACAGAGGGCATGTTACTATTGTCACTAGCTCGGAAAAATGAAACAAGATTTCCCTCAGAGGTAGGGATCCTAGAGTTATAGGACAACTCAGTCCCAATCATCAGTGGGACGTTCATAGATTCAGTTTGTTCCTCCTTACCTTAGCATGGGCTAGGGGTGCTAGTATCAGTCCCAAGGCGCCACACAAGCCCCTACTACTTCATGATCAGGCCAGATGGGACAAGGCATGGGTCGAGGTTGAGGTTGAGGTCAGGGCTCACAAGCCAGGACTTCAGGGACCAGGGGTGTGTCTATGCCATCACACCTCAAATTGAGCTTGCAAATCAATTGGTTATTCAGGTTACATTTCTTCTCTCTCATTTATAGGCAAAAGTGTTGTTTGATTCTGGTGCATCGCATTCATTCATTACTACATCATGTGTGAAAGATTTGGGCTTAATGGTTGAAACCTTGGAAGATCCGTTGCATGTGAGTTCTCCCCTAGGAACTAGGGTGAACGTTGATAAGATATGTCAGGATTGTGAGTTAGAGATATCAAGGATTCTACTCACTATGGACCTTAGGGTCATGGACATGTTGGAGTTTGATGTCATCCTTGGGATAGGCTGGTTGATGGCACACCGAGTTGTCATTGATTGTGATTGTAGGAGCATTACTGCCTACACACCTGACGATGTTTGTGTTATGTTTCAAGGGATAAGCACAACGCCTTACCTCAAGTCGTGTACAACTCTAGATAGCACGAGCAATTGATAGGTTGGCTGGCAAGCCTTACCTTAGAGGATGAGGCGAGACAAAGTTGGGTCTACCCCGGGTGGTTTTTGAGTATGAGGATGTTTTTCCAAACGAACTATCGGGATTACCTCCACAGAGGGATGTATACTTCACTATTGATTTGCACCTGGGTACATCACCTATTTCTATGACTTCGCATAGAATGGTGCCTATTGAGTTGTAGGAACTCAAAGTCCAATTATAGGAATTGTTGGATAAGGGTTTTATTAGACTGAGCACTTCACCTTGAAGAAGGACAAGACCTTCGCTACGACATCCACGCGCTGAATAGGGTTACTATCAAAGAATAGGTACCCTTTGCCATGATTGATGATTTGCTTGATCAACTTGAGAGGGCGTGGCTTACCTTGTAGTGTAAGATAGATCTTCACCGGTTACTTACCGCCTGAGGGTCGTGGAGACAGATATCCCTAAGAATACGCTTTTAGACGTGATATGTACTGGTTCACTAATGCTCTTTCGGATTACCCACGCCCAAAGGCATTCGTAGATCTCATGTATAGGGTGTTCCAACCCTATCTAGATCAGTTTGTTGTGGTCTTCATTGATGACATATTAATTCACTCTAAGTCTAAGGATGAGCATAAGGGTCATTTGAGGATTATGCTCCGTGTTTCAGAGACCACATGTCGTATGCCAACCCAAGAAGTGTGAATTTTGGCTTATTGAGGTGAAATTCTTAGGGCATGTGGTATCAGCTTTGGGTGTATTTGTGGACCCCGAGAAGGTTGATGCAGTTATAAATTGGGAGAGACCGAAGTCAGTCTTTGAGATACTCAATTTCTTAGGATTGGCAAGGTATTATAGGAGGTTCATTGAGGACTTCTCCCGATTAGCTGCACCTATGACAAGGTTGACCCGAAAAGAGGTCAAGTTTGAGTGGAATGAATTGTGTGAGAAGACATTTAAGGAGTTAAAGAGGAGGCTCACTTCATCTCCGATTTTAATAGTTCCAAAGAGGGGATAGAGGTACACAGTGTATTATGATGCCTCTAAGAACGAACTGGGATGTATTTTGATGCAGTCTGGGAGGGTAGTGGCTTATGGTTCTCGGTAGTTAAAGAACCACGAACGAAGTTACCCCACACATGACATGGAGTTGGCAGCCATTGTCTTTGCCTTGAAGGTTTGGCACCACTATTTAGACGATGAACAATTCGAGGTGTTTTTAGACTACAAGAGTTTGAAGTACATTTTTACATAACATGACCTTAACATGAGGTAATACAGGTGGATGAATATTTGGAAGACTATGACTTCACTTTGCATTACCAACCTGGTAAGGCAAATGTGGTGGCTGATGCACTTAGCTGGAAGTCACAAGGAGTGTTAGCTAATGTGGTTTCCTGGGAGTGGTAGATGGTCGAGGTTGTAGGACAGTTTGGGCTGCACTACATGGGTCAGGCTTAGGTACTTTGGGGATTTTAGTGACTACGCCTTCCCTACTGAGCAAAGTGATCGAGTTTCAGGGACAAGACACAAAATATTGGTTCATCAGTGGACTCCGCACGACAACATGTGTGACGAAGGCTTTGTTTCATTCGTGACGGATGGTAGTCTTCTTGTGATAATGTAAATGGTCAGTGGGTTCCCCAATCAGTAGATCTGAGAGAGGAGATCCTCAAGGAGTTTCATTGCTCCCGTTTTTCTGTGCATCTAGGTGGTACAAAAATGTACCATGATCTTCGTCGTTAGTATTATAGGAGTGGGATAAAGAAACATGTTAGGGAGTTTTTTCGTCGATGTCTCACATGTCAACAAGTAAAAGCTGAGCACCAGTGGCCAGTGGAGTTACTCTAGCCCTTGGAGGTAGCTAAGTGGAAGTGGGAGCATATCACAATGGATTTTGTGACTCACTTGCCACATACATTGCTTGGGCATGACACGGTGTGGGTGATAGTGGACCGGATTACTAAGTTGACACACTTTTTGGCTGTGCTAATGACCTTCTCTTTGCTGGAATTCTGCAGGTTGTACATACGGGACATTGTTCGGTTAATGGAGTCCTAATATCCATAGTATAAGATGGGGATCCCAAGTTTACGACTCATTTTTGGAAGAGTTTCCAACTAGTCATGGGGAGACAGTTGATGATGAGCACAACTTTTCATCCTTAGACAGACGGTCTATCAAAGAGGACCATCCCAATGTTAGAGGACATGCTACGGGCATGCGTCCTTCATCTCAAGGGTAGCTGGGAAGAGCATTTACCCTTAATGGAATTCGCCTACAATAATAGTTATCAGGCGAGCATGCATATGGCACCTTATGAGGCACTCTATGGGAGGCCTTATCGATCTCTGGTTTGTTAGACAGAGGTAGGAGAGAGAACCTCTACGGGTCCAGATTTTTTTAGAGACACATTTGAGAAGGTGGATTTGATGCGGAAGTGTCTTCTCACGGCTCAGAGCCAACAGAAGAGCTATGCCGACAGACGACGGTGACCTCTAGAGTTTGATGTGGGAGATCATGTCTTCTTGAAGGTGATTCCTAAGAGAGGAGTGTTTAGATTTGGCAAGCAGATAAAGCTATCGCCGTGGTATATTTGCAGGTGATGCTTAAGAAAGGAGTGGTTAGATTTAGCAAGCAGGGAAAGCTATCGTCGTGGTATATTGGGCCCTTCGAGGTACTCGAGATGGTAGGTACAGTTGCTTACAGGTTGGCGTTACCGCCAAGCTTATTGAGTGTTCATGCGGTATTCCATGTCTCCATGCTCCAGAAGTACACTCTAAATTTGACTCACGTAGTGGATTGAGGCGAGCTTGTTGTTGATGCGAATGGAACCTTCAAGGAGGGATTGATACGTATCATGGATAGCCGAGAACGGGTATTGAGAGGCAAGACTGTGAGACTAGTTAAGGTGTTGTGGAAGCGCCGAGGAGTGGAGGAGGCAACATGGGAACGTGAAGACACTATACGTACCAATTATCCTTTCTTATTTGAGGATGAAGGTATTCGTTTTTCATTTGATATTAAAATGAATGTTGCATATCCATGTGATTGTGTGCGTGAATTTTGGGGATGAAATCCTATTAAGGAGGGAAGAATGTAAAACCCGAATAAATTTGAATTTTTCACAAAACGGTAAATTGCCATAACAATACAGACTGTAGACCTAAAATTTTCTAGATCTCGAATGATGAAATAGACCACACCATTGGATTCTTCTAGAAAAATCTAGTTACCCAGACGAATTTTGTCGAATTATGAGATAGTATGATTTTCATGAAATTCATGGCGATGGGTGCCGGGTGAACCCTAAAAACAAGATTTTTTAGAAGATTTTGAAAGTGGGGAAATAATTTAAATAAAGTTCATATCAAATAATTTGAACTTAAACCAGGACAAAATAAAGTCGTTTCGGGGCAAAAATGGACCCAAACAGAACTAAACAAGTGGGGGACACTTGACACGATGTGAGACAAGTCTCTAAGACTATAAATAGGACAAAAAGGATCAGGAATAGTGGCAAAAAATATCTTATTTCCTGCTGGTGTGATCGGTGGAGAGAAAGAAGGAGAAAAAGAAAATGATCAAAGGATTCCTTCTCAAATCCTCGGAGATCCGTCGGTCGGAATTCGTCGGGCCAAGAGTTAAAGTTCACCTAATTTTTGAGGGCTACGAGTATGTACCAAAATCGCGAGATTTCACCAAAAATCCAAAAGAGGAGATTTGGGGAAAAGCAAAGGCTCGAGCTTGGGAAGTGTTCTTGAGACTTCCTACCCATTCTTCTGCGCTCCAAGAGGTAGGGATTCTTCCTACTCTGGTTTATTTCCACTTTAAGGGGCTGATTTTAAGGGAAATGTTGTGTAGAGGTCCTAAGGGCCTGCTTCAATAACTAGAACCGTTTAAAGTCGTTCAGGATTGTTTAAGGCTTGATTTAGGACCGATTGGCTGTCTACGGCTTATTTTCGGGGATTCGATTTCATGTCAATTGTCTCGCTCTCGGGCGTAACCATTCTTGTGGACTTTTAGGCCGTATTTGGACTCCGATTTCTCGGATCGTTTAAGACTTATTTCGTGGCTGCTTGATGGACTATTATGCTCTTGATTAGAGGCCATTGTGGGATCACAGGGCGTAATTACTTAACACGTTAGGTTCGAGACCAAGAGAGTCATTCTTGATTTTGAATGATATGCTTAGTGGTAGTTGTTCGATATATGCGTGCTTGTATATTGACATTGAACCGAATGTTTGCTTTGGAGATTAGATGCATGTAATATAATTGTCAATGATACAAGGTAAATTAAAGATTTGAATGTTCATAAGGGAATTCATCACATATGGGCATGGTATTAAGATGCAATGGCATATACATTGCATTATGCACGGAACATCGTGATTTCACGGTGTGGTGCATGGTTAAAATCAAACACCGCAATAGGTGATTTGATGGGTGAGCTCAGTACCGTTGGACGAAGTCCAACAGAGTCACACAGTTGCATGGAAAGGAAAACTTGTGTCGGGTAATGGCAAGAAGGGTTAGACACTCCGTCGGATGAAAGACATGGACTAGTTTACTACACTCCAACGGTGAAAGTCTAAAAAGTGTAGATGGCGTGCAGAGTTGACAGTGAGACTCTAAAATCTGCTGCCCACAAACTACACAATGGTTCTGCAAATGAAATGATCATTTGCATAATGACATCCAAAAAGTTTTGGTTTATAAAAACTTGACTTTTGTTTAAAAAGGATCATTACATTGTGTGATGGGAGTCGGTAATATTCGAGATATGGTGCATGAGTGAGTCTCATCTCTTTTCATAACATGGCATGTAGAATTCAAACCTAGAATTGCTTATTCTTTAGTGGAATTGTGATGTGAATGTGATTATTAAGGTGAGCATTACATGTGCACTTAGGTGGGGAGTAGCCCCTATAGGAATTACTCTACTGGGCATGGCTCACCATATATGGGATAACATTTCAGGTTCGGGAAATGTGCTAATTAGCGATTCTGATCCGGAGCCGTGAGAGTGAAGAAGTTGGCTTGTGGTTTTGTAATCATTTTTGTAAAACGTTTGGAGTACATTCATTTTGACATGTACTAATGTATTAATGATTTGTAGTCAACCTACATGTATTTGTTTTCACCTTAGTCTTACATACTCTTTTTTGGTGGATATGGGCATATGAACCCGGAGCGGTCATTGTGTCATATTGTGCCTCGGAGGGGTCAAGTTATTGTGCATTGTACAAGTTGGGTCTTAGGCAGAACACTACTCCAAGGTGAGTGACCTATTCTCGGGAGGTCATTTGTAATACCCTAAAGTATGCCCTCACAGTTTTATAACATGTTTAGGGTATTTTGTAGATATAATTTGAATTCTTAATTTAAATGCAAACATGAAAATGGATAAACCTGGAATTTGTATAAGATAAGCAAGGGTAAATTGCAATTGCTTAAATATAATCTAAAATGACATAAGAATAAAAGATTGTATGCCAAATTAGGATTTGTTAAGTTAAACTGCGAATGCAGAAGAGAAGGATGACTAGTGTAAATAAAAGGAAAATTTAGATCAAAAGGAGAGAAGACCATTTGGTCCTCACATTCTCGAGAGTATACAAAGAGCAGGCGTTAAGAAGACGTAAGTGAAGAAGCAGTTAAATCCAACAAAGGTATGGAAGTCTAGGTTTTGTATGAAACCAAGATTTTGTATGGTTTGGTATGGATTGTTATGGGTTGGTATGAATTTGTGGACTTTTATATGAAATTCTCCGAGTTAGGGTTTATGTGTTAAAGAGTGTGATTACTTGTTAGGCATGGAATCCTCCATTTGACATGATTTTGTATAAAATACGTTTTTAGCGATTTGTTCGATTGTGTATGAATTTTTGTATGGAGAAAAAATAAAACCATAAACCCAATTTTGATGAATTTGGCCCAAAAGAACCCTACTTGGTATATTGGTTGTGTTTAGATGGGTTGGTTGATTTGTCAATCCTCACTGAGGAATATTTAGTTTGCGAAATATTGGGGTTTTAGGAGATGTCAAAATTTCTCCAAAACCCATAACTTGGCCATCACTCATTCGAATTGAGTGATTCAAATTTCTAGCTAAAATAGACTTATAGGAGAACATATCTCCTTGAACTAGGTATATCCAAATTCTGAACCCTTCAGGCTCAGAAATGCATCCAAAGTGGAGCAAAGACGCTATGGTGTGCGCTGAGCTCTGGGACACAATTGTCATTTTTCCGATTGTTGGCCTCTTAACTCGGACGGAATATAAATTCCTTCGGGCCTAAACTCGCTTTCGGATGTTCTTGACACTATGGAAAGCCCTTTGAGTTTAAAAATCCATCCATATAGCTGATGAAAATTAAACTCATATTAAGTCCAGAAATCACAAATCAGGCTCGGTAACCTGATGCACTATTCATATTATGAACTTATAACAGCCATAAGCATACATGGTAAATCATAGTTATTCAGCATATAATGAGATATGAAAAATGCAAGACATGAATAAATGATTGTAAATATCACATATAATTACCTATATGACAATAATTATTCGGGTATATGAGATATGTACCTAACATAAAATACAATATGATTTGTCCATAGAACTTAGTAGGGATAGACGGGCATGCCTATTAGTGGAAAAAAGAAGTCTCAACATAGTGATTAGTTGGCCTTGCTTAGCCGCCAAGGCAGCGCCTTCGGGCCCTTATAGATGGTCATTGTCTCATACAATGATACCTCGGGCCCTTATTGATGGTCATTGTCTCGTGCATAATGATAATAGTGCCTTCGCCCCATGCACTCAATCGCTTCGCATGTGGAGTGGCCAACACCTCTCGCCCTTGCGCTTCCTTTATCCACTTCTAAGGTTTATGCAGGCATTAAACATAAAAAAAAAGACTTTAATATGACATATGAAATGATATGAGATGATAAGAGAAGCATAGCACCGCTATGTGATGACAAGTATACTGTGGCAAGAATAAGAAGCGAAGTGTAAAAATGATATGAACGTTGATAAGAAATGAAACATGATATGATAAGCAAATATGAGATATTTATAAGCATGTTTAAATGATAGGATATGTTAGATTTATGGCATGTGTATAGAAGTGTGGATGGACCTGCGATAGTGGTCGCCCACGAAGGACCCCACTAAGGCAAAGTTTAGCATGGGTTTTCATCCGTGTAGGTATGAAAGCAGAGGCAAGAGGACAGGACAATCCGCATCAATCTCCAAGGTCAACACATCATTAGGTGCTCACTTGAAGACTTTTTGGTCTATTTTGTATATGTAATATCCTTTTTGTTGTTTGTAAACAAATGAAGCAATGTAAAGGATGTAAATGCTGAACATCATGTATGGAGTCAGATATTTTGTAATCCGCTACAGGATATAGTACAAGTTAAGTGTTTAACATATATGAATGAAACGGCTAAGGTTATAAGTTTAAAATGATGACACCACGCGACGTTTGGGTGTTATTCGAGGTTGAGCATCACATCATCAGCTACAGTTTCAGCTAATGTCGTGACATTAGACAATTGATATCGTGACATTGGCTTGATGTCACGACATCGAGTTCTGATGTCGCAACAAAGCTAGAAGACCAGTGGTTGTGGTTTCAGCTGATGTCGTGACACTGGCTTAATGTCGCGACATTGAGTAGTCAATGTCGCAACACTGAGTAGTCAATGTCGTGACATTCCTCAATAGATGTCATGACATTGGGTTTCAATGTTGCAACATTGGTTTCGATGTCGCGACAATGTCCTGATGTCGTGACATTGGCTTGATGTCGAGACATTGCACTATTGCTGCCTTTTGTTGCCTTTTGTTGGGTTGTTTACTTAGGAGAGCCCTCCTTCATCTAAACGAACTCGGGACTTAAAAGTAGGTGAGTTTTGACTCATCAAGCTCTAGTACAAAGGAAGCTCTGTTAGTTTTCATTAATTTATGGATTCCAGTAAATGGGACACAATTGTGGGGTATTAGGTTATACGATATCCATAGGTTTCCGAGGGTTATGGGTGATTAATGGACCCCTATATTTTGGGGCGTCAGAGCAATTTGTGGGGTCCGCAAAGTCACAAGCTGTCGTGAACGTCGTTCTAAAAGAGAGATGAATTGTTATGACCCATGGCCATAAGTTACGGCATGGCCTTGTAGGTTTATAACCTCTTGGGCTCCCTTTCCTTGACAACGCTGTAATCTTCTCCACTTTAAAATCATATGGGAAGTCCAGATTATTAAAAATGGCTTTGTTTCTCCAATGCCACATCCAGCAGAGGCATACGAAAAACGTATTTAAGTTTTTTACTAACCATTCTTCAAAGTCCTTGTGTTCAAGTTATGTCCATTGATTTGCAAGATTTGCATCTAGCAATTTCAGCCAAATATTCTATACGTTCAAGCGGTTGTAGAACAAGTGATTCAAATCCCCCACCTCGCCCGGGCAGCAGTAACAAAAAAGGTTTTGAGTCATTTTGTTCTTTGTTGGACATGAGTTTACCATGCAAGATCATCCACAACAAAAGTTTTATTTTCTAGGGCACTTTAAGTTTCCATATCTTCCCCTATGGATCCAGTGACCTGATTTATAGGCTCCCCAATAGCGAGATCAAAAGCTGGTTTAACTGTAAACTTACCACTAAGTGAAGATCCCCAGTGTTAGAAGTATGATATTCATATTAAGCACAAATCCTACAAGCTTGAGCTTTTAGGAGAGTTTCAACAATTTATTCCCCATTTGTTGACTTGAAGTCCATGAAGGACTATGTTTGGTTTGTTTGACTCTCCACATTCAGGTATGGGGCCACACGTAAAGGTAGGTACTACAACTTTGAACTTTTAGGAGAGTTCATCGTTTAAGAGACTGCACATCCCTTGGCCCATCTTCTACTATCTATTAATTTTATGGCTAACTTGCAAAGGCTTTGCGGAGGAAGGAGGTCAGACAACAAACTCCAATTCCAGCCTCTACCATGTTCCCAATAATCTATTACCCTCTGATAAGAGTCAGCAAGTGAAAGGTTATGACATGCCATAGTTAACAAATGATAACTCTTAAGCCATGTGTCTCACCAAAAAAAGGCAGACCTCCCATTATGTACTTCCATTTTCATACCTTGTTGAAGAACTGTAGCTGCCATACTGATACCTCTCCATGCTTTGGAAAATTTTCGCTTCTTCATTAACCCATAGATACCTTGGTTCCCTCATATGTATTTATTGCAGATGACGAAGACCCAAAGACTATTATTTTCTATACTCAAACACCGACCTAACTTTGCCAATGGAGCAAGGTTCATGAAATGTGTTTTTCTAATGCCTAGCCCACCAAATTTCTTTCCTTGCGTTACCGTGTCCTAATTAATTGCATGAATCTTTCTTTTTTCAAAAGAGCCACTCCATAAAAAACTTCTAATAAGTTTATCAATTGAACTACTCATACTAATAGGAATAATCATCGTTTGCATAATACGTAGAGGAATAGATGACAAAAATGACTAGGCTAATGTATGCCTACCAGCCATAGTAAAATATTTCGATTTCTAACTGTCTAACTTAGAGGAAATTCTCTCCAAAATCTGGTGAAAATGAGATTTTTCTATGAGGCTGTGTAAGGAAGAAGTTCCAAAATATCTACCCAAGTCCTTAGTTAGAGATATCCTTGCCTCCCTCACAATTTTGGCTGTTAATTCTACATCCACATTGCTTGAAAAACAAATGCTTGATTTCTGTAAGCTAGCCTTTTGTCCCGACATGTTGCAAAACTATTGTAGGCAATCTGAAACAACTGCAATCTGATCAAAATTTGCTTTTGCAAAAAAAAATTAAATCGCATACAAAAAAAAAATGAAAAAAAAATTGAGACAACTTAGGCTCAGCTCTCGGTAACTGGATAGGTTTCCATCTTCCTGATCGAACCGCCAAGTACATAATGTGCCCTTGTCCCTCCATACAGGGCACGAAGAGATAGGGTGAGATTTCATCCCCTTTGCGAATGCCTCTGGATGGTTGAAACCAGTCAAGCCTTTTACCATTCCAAACGACAGTCACTACAAGGAAATGAGCTTTTAGTTGGGGTCACGACTGAGCAAAGAAATAGACCCGAAGTCTACAACCATATGATATAGATCACGAGAAAATGGGTTGCAACTAGGGCGTGGCTATGAGGGCATAACTAAAAGTTATAGTTACAATTTTAGTCTTGGCCCCACTAAAAAGGTGGTTTAGCCCTATGGATGGAGGCATTTTACGGCCTCAACTAAAAAGAGATGAATATGGATGGGAGGTTATTTTTGGCCGCAACTAAAGAAGTGGCTATGGATGGGGGCATTTTTGGCGCAACTAAAAGAGTAGCTATGGATGGGGGCATTTTTTGGCCGCAACTAAAAGGGTGGCTTTGGATGAGGTTATTTTCTAGCCGCAACTAAAAGAGTGGCTATGGATGGGGCATTTTTTGGCTGCAACTAAAAGGGTGGCTTTGGATGGGGTTATTTTTTGGCCGTGACTAAAAGAGTGGCTATGGATGGGGGCAGTTTTTGGCCGCAACTAAAAGTTTGTTGCTTTGGATGGGTTATTTTCTAGCACAGCTAAAGTGGCTATGGATGGGGATATTTTTAGTTTGCAACTAAAGGATGGTTATGGATGGGGCAATTTTTTTGGGCCTTAAGTAAAATGATGGTATAGATGGGGTTATTTTGTGAGCACCAACTAAAATGGGGACTATGGATGGGGACTTTTTTGGCTACTTAAAAGAGTTATCTCACGGATGACATCGTTTCCTTGGCCCTTAGTATAAGAGGATATTTGGTGATGAAAAAAGCAGCCCGGATTCTCGAAACGGCTTGTTTTATTTTAAAATTAATTTAAAGCTGGATTGACCCATGGCCCGACAAAGAAACTTGATTGAGATAGCATTGAAAACAAAGTATTCAACCAAAATATCAATATTTACAAAATATCTGAAAAACTACATCAACAAAAAATGAATAACATTGAAAACAAAGTATTTAAGCTCTTGACAGTGTAATATTGTTTTTAGCTCAAGAGCTACACACCTAAGCTTGGAGGCTTGTCGTATGATGTTCAAGATAAAACCAAATAGTGCCAACAAGAAGAGGGATGCGAATGCATCCACGGCCTTTGAATGTTGCGAAGTTAGTAAAAGCCACCCCATCTTTTTCTTACAGTACATAATGTCAAACCAAAAAACTGATTTAGAGTAAATAAAAGTGCACCAACGAAACAATTAAGCTCTTGTACAGCTAAGAAAGAAAAATAAAACTAAATACTCAAACATACCCAGATAATAAAACCAAGTAATTCCATCCAAAAGAGAGGAGCTAAAGAAATTAGAACACAAAAAGACAGCTAATAAACTAGGCCGGCTGATAAAATAAAATATAATGACTATTTTTTCTTCCATGAATGAAGTCAAACATTCCCTGAATGATAAAACCAAGCAACCCAGTCCAAAACAGAAACTAAAGCAAACACAAAAAGACAACACACACTAGCACAACAAGTAAAATCGTCCTATAACCGACTTATTTTATGAACACGAAATCTCTGTTTGTAACTGCTGTCTAAGGTTTATGTACCAAATATGATCAAAATTCAGCATCACCTTTGCATAATTCAATAGTTGTAACCAAAAATATGATCAATGTTGTCATCATTCTGGCCTAGTTTAAGGTCAAGAAGAGAAGGCAATTGGCAGTTACCTGCTGTCAGATTCCAGGGAGACCCATCTCTTTGTACAGAATCAGCTCCCAAACTCGCATCATCATCTTGGATATCTTCATTTTCATCCTCACACGGATCAAGCACACTCTTTACCTATACAAATGGTCACACAAAAATCAACAGAAGCCTGAACAATGGACTCAGCATATAGTCATTTCTGCAATCTTCACCCACCTTCAAAGCTAATACGAGATGTTTGCTGTTTCACATTCCCAACCTCCATTTTCAAGGATTCTTTGTTCCATGAAATATGAGCTTATTCAGTGCAACTCCTAAAGAAAGGGAGATTAATTGATTCTTCTTACTGGCTGCGGGTTGAATAAGTTTGTTACATTTCCTTCCTTCTGTTGAATCATGAAGAAATAATAGTACAGAAGAAAGTTATGGATCTCTGGCTTGGTAGCACTGGATGGAACAAACCAATGAGTTGATTCTTCTAAGCAACCTTAAAATTCCTCCAACAGTGTAATATTACCTTTGGGCGCACATTATACATATTATACAGCATTTAAATGCAACAAAAATTTCTGCCAAAAATTAAGCTTAAGGAGCCTGAATAGGTCCAAAAAAGCACCATTTAAATTGCCAGATCATCTTTAACTGTCCTTACTCTCCCAGGAAGATGATTAGAGCAAGAACCACACGGAATAAAAACACACACACACAAGAATAAAATACAATCCATGTGGCTGTCATCTAATATGGACAGTTGGGTTTTAGTGGAGCATCCACAGCAATGGCTTACTAAAAAGCATCAGGAGATTAAAAGCAAAATGCAGTTCTTGCTGACTCATTCTTATGAAATCACGCCTAAATCGATCCAGAAGGAAAGTTCAAAGCAATTCATTTCTCTAGATTAAGGGGGAAATGCATAGGACAACTATCAGCTGAGGCGCAGAGAATCTTTTATAATTTGGTTTGGCATTTGCTTTTTTAAAAACTTTAGTTTCTGAAAATAACTTTGGTGCACTGATACAGAAATCTAATTAACAATTTGAGGACATGTATGAGCAAGTCTGTAAGGGATAGAAAACCGAAGATAAAGCACATGAAACTGAGTCAGAAGAGACGGTTAACAGTATTCATACCGTCCACATCATCATAGTAGAGGTTTCATCAGTATAGTGCGCTGAAACATGCGAGTCAAATTACACTTCAGTTATATACTCCAAATACCAAGTTCAACAGCTTGTGAAGTTTGTATCTTCAAAGAGCTTATGGATAGCCAGCAAAATTCTCTTTACTTTGCAAGATCAAACACACAATTGACTTACCTCTTCTGGCATCCTATCCAGGGTTCTCATCAATTGCACCAGTGTTGCGGACCATTTACGAGCGAGCTCCCTGGATATTGTGTTGTGAGCTTATAAAGTACTTAAATTCATAATCTATATAATGATCTTATGTGATCGTCAAATTTGGGGGGAGTTCATGCATGACAATGTTACCTCATCTGATTGGGAGTAAGTGGAGTTACACTTGAATGTTCCTCCCTTCTTGGTTCCAGTGCGATTGACATTCATTGAAACCTCTTGACTATCAGAATTTGAATAACTGAAAGAAACTGTAGGAGAAGAAAATATATTAATATTCCAGTTCAGAAAATGTCCCAAAAGAAAATAAGTGAAACTTAAAAGTTAAAACTGAGTCAGGTTGCCATGCAAAAGGTGAGGGAAATAAGTACATTCATTAATATACTCATAATTTTGGACTTCAAGAAAAATTCCTATCAGCTCATCTGAAAACAATGCAAACAACTTTGCTTACTTTGGGTGTTTAATTTTTCAAAGTCTAATTGACATGATGAGCGCAATTTAATATTTTCTTTATGAGCCAATCAATAGATGAACTGATTTTATATAAATCTTACATGCATATTCTTCAATCATCGGGCCTTCTATTGCTTCACACACAGAACATAGCGTTTTCAGGTATTTTCTTTTTGCAGTGCGTCATAAACACCTTCAAAAATGAGAAAAAATGTCTCAAGAATGGTTAAAATTTCAAAATCGAGAAGCTTATTCAGATCAATAAAATTAATGTGCCTTTTTCCATCCAATCAATCAGCCTGCGTGACTCTGCGTCCATTGGCATAAGTTTCTTGATCTTCATCTTTGTTAATCATGCCATAATTTCAGAAAATTCCCTAGAGGAGAATGTGGATTTTGAGGAAAATTAGAAAAATATCTGAAAATGAAAAGCTTACCTAAAGCTGGAACTGACTTATCATTGAAATACTTTTCTGGAAAAGGCCTTTTGATGTAACTAATATTGAAGATATGGCAATAGAAGGTTCCTCGTCTGTCCATTGCAAATTTAATATATCTGTCGAAACATATCCTTGATAAAATACTGATACATATAGTTGTCGCTATAAGAACCATCTCCGGGGAGAAAATAATCAAAAACTGAAGAAAACATCTTTCATACTGTCATTCCATAGTCGACAACAGTTTGACAAAGGATTTGAAAATTTTCCATCTGTTTTTTAAGAAAAGATAGCGTAATGAAAAACAAGCGATTTGAGCGAGCAGGCTCCAATTGAAGAGTCATAACTCATTCATCTGAGACTTTTGGTACATAATGGTACTACTAGAAATTTTGGAAAAAGAAGCCAATGTAACGAGTTTCGCATTCATAATTCAGGCGGATTTGAGAATACCAAACATTTTCTGATCCAATTTATCTCAATCACGCAAAAATTCACCAATAAACATCTGCGAAAGAAATGGATGTCAAATTAGATCTCACGATGTATCGGCCAGTACTTAGCACTAAGCGATAAAATAAAGACCGCTAAGCTTGAATCAGCTGAACATCGATTCACCATCGATTGAGAATTCAACAAAACAAAACACATTCCACATCATTTGTTATTTATTATTATTTGATCGATAAAAACACATTCACATCATTTTACATATCGTAATAAAGTCGCAAAGCGCCACTATAAAATAAAATAAAAATCGGATCATGTAAGATACCGAAGAAGAAAGTCACATCAGAGTGACATCTGCTTCATGGTTCTGTGCAACAAGCTGAAAATTACGAGCAGCGAAAACTACGATTGAGATCCACAAAGAGATAGAAAGAAAGAATGGAGAACTAAAAGCCGGAGAAGATGTGATGATGAAGTGGAGATGAAAAGAGTAACTTCAAAAGGTTTCACGGTTCTGTATTTTCGTTGTTTCGGTGAACGAGAGACACAAAGAGCGGCCTACACTAAGCGCGAGTGTTTGAAGAAGTTTGGGGAGATCGACAGCGCCTCGCCTTGGTAGGATGAGCGGCCCGACCAATGAGTGACGTCATGGTGTGGGCCCTTGAGTTTGCATTGCGACTCAGGAGGCTGCGAGGAGAGGAGCATGGGATCTTGGTTCCGGCCCCGAAACCCAGCTCAGTTATGCGTGGGATCCTAATCTGCGCGCGAACTTCCCAAACTACGTCTCACGCCCACGTAATGCTTCCTTCGCCGGGAACCACCATTGGAGCGACAATTTCAGCCGCGGGCCGCTGTCTCCTCGGGCACTCAAGCAACTCACGTGGGAAAAACCTCGAAACTCAGATTTCTCCACGACCACCTCGTTGAAGCGAAGGTTCAAAGTCAGTCGGTCGTGCGCTAGTTGTTGAGTCCATACAAATTTGTTTAGTCTGAACAAGTGGGGTACATTGAAAGCGTGTAGCGTGCCCAAAAAAAACCGTTTTAATGTTGACAGAGAGGAGAGGACTTAAGGGGGATAAACAGTATATCAAAACATTTGTTTCAATAATCATTTTAGATGTTTTATGTTTTTTAAAATAGAAAGAAATATAATAATGGTTGTTATATAAAATATAATCCCATATCTAAAAAAATAAAATTATTGTGTTACATTTTTAAGGAGTATTTTAAAACGATTTGGTTGTGTTCTTCACAATTATTGTGTTATTCTAAAAATAGTATTAAAATTCTGAACTTTCAAGATTTCTACATTTAAATCACTAATAAATCCCAATATTTTATAAAAGTATCAATAATTTGTAGTTGTAGTTGCGACTCAAGTCTAGTCGTAGCTATATAGTAACTTACAGTTGCAACTCAAGTTTACTCGCAACTATAGAGTCATTTTAGTTAAATCGTCTTTTATAAGTAGCTATAAGGTGAAACTTGTAGTTGAGGACTCGATCACAGAAATGCGTATATAATCGACTTTTGGTTGAATGATAACATCAAAAAGCGCTAATAGAATCACTTTAGTTAGAGACTCAATCCTATCATAACTATAGAGTCACTTTTAGTTGAGACTTAATCTAAATGCAAGCATAGAATCACTTTTAGTTGAGAGCACAATCCCCATCCACTTAACTATAGAGTCACTTGTAGTTGCAGATCAAATAAATATGAAACTAAAAATATGCTTTAGTTGCAATTTTTTTTGTCCCTATAAGTCACTTTTCTTGTAGTGAGTCATGAGAGGAGACGCCACACAATGCCTTATATTGTTAACCCCATGAAGAGGAAGACTTAACAATTGTTACGTATTTATTATAAATCCCAAGAAAATATGTCATATGCCTTTAATTTTCCAATTCGATTATATTATAAAATCATAAGACAATCTGTCATATGCCTTTGATTTTCCAAGTCGATTATGATGGCCATGAACCTAGGAACCGATTTCATGACTCTCATCCAATGCAACACTTCCTGATAAATAATTATATTATCTGTTATTTGGTGACCAGAAATGAAACTACATTGATTTGGTGCTGTTATACTCGGCATAATCTCCTTTAGCCTGTTAGTCATGGTTTTAGTAATAACTTTATACCTCACATTATAAAGACTTATAAGCCTCATCTGCGAAGAAACTCTGGGTGAGATACCTTCGGAATAAGGGTTAAAAGGGTATCATTCATTCTAGGGGGAAGCCGTCCAAAAGCCATAAAATTCATTACAAAATTACAAGGGAATCGCTTGCTGCGTCCCATGATTTCTAGTAAAATCCTGCATGAATGTCATCAATTCCAGGACCTCTAAAAGGTGACATATCGAAAACAACTCTTTTAATTTCCTCATGGGAGATCGGTTTATTCAGCAAAAAAAGTTGTTGCTCAGATAATATCAGAAAACCATGACTGGTAGAATTAACAAACTGTGATTCAAAAGCTCCATGTAAAAATGAGAAACCATTTTGTTCAAGATGTGTAGAATCTGTGATCCAAGCCCCTTTTGAATTCCTCAATCATCCAATCATGTAAAAATATTTCCCAAATGATCCCTGTTCCAAACTAAAAGGGTCTTACTTACATGCTCAATATTCTCCACCAATTTGATTTGATGACATCTTGATATCTCGGACGTGTTAACCAAGTAGCTTCAAATCGGAATGAAGAAGGAGATTTAATAGGGCCACTTCCATAGGTCTTGATGAGTAAAGGAGTATGGTCATAATAGATTTTTGGGAGGTGAGTGATTGTGGTTGTCTCAAACATATGGTCATAAAGTATTATGAAAAAGTAAAATCTTTTGGTTTTTTACATTCGTAAAAGTTTGAAATTCGGTAATAAGTCGTGAAAAAATTAAAAGCAAAGGAATTATGAAAACTATAGGCAAAATATTTGCTTTCAGCGTTAAACTTGTTTGTTTTAACTTTAAGTGACTTATTGTGAAATTTTTAAATTTTTAGCTAAATAAGCAGAACCAAATATTTGGCATTAAAGTAATAATGGTCTTTTTGAATGTGTTTTTTTTTATTAAAAAAACTAGGATATTCAAATATGAGAAAATCATATGCTTTTGATCCAAATGAAGCTCTCGTGATTAGTTTCATGTTAATTAAAACACATGTATTTTTAAATTTTAATTTAAAATTTTATTTTCTCAAAATTTAGATAAAAATTAAAACATTTATTTTTTACAAAAAATAAACAAATAAATAATTAATCTTATTAATTAAGCACTATTGAGAACAAAAGTTATATTTAGCATTAAGTAAAAAAAAACAAAGGCCTCCTTAGTCGGTGGAATTAAATGTGGATGAATTCTGAATACTTAATCCTATTAATTAAGAACAAAGTTCTATTTAGAATTAAGTTAAAAAAAAAACAAAGGCCCCCTTGGTTCGTGGAATTAAATGTGGGTGAATTCTGAATAGGGGTACGATATGTTAAATTGAGCAGCCAATATCATCAACTTAAGTAGTTTCTGGGTATGATAATGAACTTCAAACCTCACAGCAGCATAGAAAAAAATAAATAAAAAAGAAAGCCCAATGGAAACAAGCACAATGATCCAATCCATCTATTAACACATGAATAATAACAACATGTCCAAACTTTTTTTTTTTTTTTTAAGAGAGAATACAATTTACTGATCTCAACTCAAGAATACTGATAGAAACTATAATCAAAATCACTAAAAACCATAAAGATTGAAACAACATTCTAGTTAACAGCATAATGAAACAAATCAAAGCTCATACATTTGATAGTTGAGTCTACATATTTGATATTACTATTTTGACTAGAATACCTGAGATTCCAGTCTGCAGCATACTGACGACCATTCATTTGATTTCTTGTTTCTGATCATATATTCTTTGCTCGTATGAATCGCCCAAACACAAATAAACGCCGCACCACGATGGCGAAAGTCAAACGTTCATATTGAGACTACACAACCACCTGTCGCACCAAGACGGTGACAACCATACGTGCACAAAGGTGACGACAATCACACGTGCACTAAGACAACGACTAAATCACGAAAGAAACAAATAAACTTAGATTTGTGTGGAATAACCACTTTATTGACAAAGAAAATATGAAAATGTTGGAATTTTTTCCTTCTTAATTTGAATGAATTTAACTTTTAAAACAACTGGTTCTAAAAATCCTTTATAAACGCTTACAATTATTGAATTAAATCCTTTTAATTCCATTTATGGGGTTTTAATATTTTTCTTTCGTTAACTTGAAACGATCGGACAACATGTCAATGGATTGCTTGTGTGTTGCTTTCCTGAACTTTATTTAAAGAGAGATTCAGACTCTCTTTAGGCAAAAAAAAAAAAAAAAACCATCTAGTTACGATTCCTTCATTTCTCTTTTCATCACAGTGATAAGGTAGGAACATTTCCAGTTCACCAGCAGTGACTGGAAACTAAGGTGCTTCTATTATCGTCACTTGAAGACTATTGTATCCTGGGAAGCAGACGCCATAGCATTCTCAAGCACAAGGTGAAAATTCTTTAAGGAGATTATGATTGCACAAGATTCGATCTATTGTTTCCATCCTTTTGTAGCTTTATTTTCATGTATTTTTTTTCTCTTCTCTCCTTCTTCATATCTGGTTCAATGTTTTGTAATGCATAAGACAAAAGAGGTGTAGTGAGGTAATTTCAAGCCAAGAATGACAAAAAAATCACCCCTCCTTGCTTAAAGAGAAAAGGCTAGTAGAGAAAAAGTTGAGAGAAAAGGAGGCTAGATGATAATACGTTTAAACTTTTATTGGAAGTAAATGAATCGAAATAAAGGAGATGGGTATGAATAAGAAAAGAACCAAAGTGATTCAACATGCATGGATCATGAATGATGTGTTGAATGTAGGTCCAGCCCCATTAAATGGCTGCTGCAACAACAACCTTTCTTCAAGGAGAAATTTTCTCCATGTTAATGCAACGTCGCCCAACTCTCCTTGTGGATGAGAATTTGTCAAGAGCTGGCCAATGAATTGCCTATTTCAACCAATGAAACTGATCCGAGATCAAAACCTTTCTTGCCGGGCAAATAGGGTCGGTAAACATAATCAAACGGGAATTCCAAGAGATTAGAAAGAGTTCTAGAGGATCATCTTTTAATCACAGAGTCGACAAAGAGAGTATCGAGAGATAAAACCAGAGACGTAGCATAACCAGTGTGTGACATCTTATACCGCTTCATCTCATAGTGGATTATTTTCAAATTTGCCCCCATGGAGGTTTCCTCATTCTAGGGTTTACCACATTATAATGTTTCATTATTGTCTTCCTTCTATTTTCTTAAATATCGCTTAGCCATCCATCTACACTTTCATTTCCCGAAGGTTGGCATAGCCACCCATTTATTGCTTTTATTATGTGGATTAACTCAACCTCCAAAACCGTTTATTTACATTTATGTGGATTGTCACAGCCACCCAACTGCTGTTTAATTTCTTGAAGGTTTGACATTGCCACCCAATTGCTATTGTATCATGTGGATTGTCCTTCCCTCCCAATTACTAACATTTACAGTGGATTGGCAAAGCCACCCAAATATTACTTGTTGTAATATTCCACAAGTCACTCACAATCCCAACAACTAGTATTAGAGCATAAGCTGGTTTGGTGAACCCATCTGGTGTTGATCGGTCCCATGATTAAATTGATAGCAAGAAATTATTCATTATGGAAGTCCATGATGGAGGATCTCCTCAATTGTAAGGATTTATATGATTATATTGAGGGAGATAATGCCAATTTAAGTGACATGTCAGATGCTGATTGGAAGAAGTTGAAGAAGAAAACATTGGGTGTCATTCTCCATTGGGCAGACATCAGTCTCTACAACCATGTTGCTAAAGAGACAGATCCCTACACCCTTTGGAAGAACTTGGAAAACATGTACGAGACAAAGAACGCATAAGCAAAGATTTTATTGATGCGAAAGTTGATGAATTTGAAGCTCAGGGAAGGCTAATCAATTGTTGAGCATTTGAATTATTTCGAAGGAATGATCGTGTAGTTATTAGTTGTAGGTCTCTCACTTGATGATGAGACTTGAGCATGCTTGCTATTCGGCTCATTACCAGACAGTTGGAACACTTTGGTGGTGTCTATAGGAAATTCAGCCTCAAAAGGAAAAGTCACGTTGGCTATGGTTAGAAATAACCTATTAAATGAAGAAATTCGAAATGAAGGACTTTTTAGGTGATGATACACATGCCCTTGTCATGGAGAACAAGGGTCGAAGAAAAAGCAGAGGACCATTTGGGCATAACAAGTCAAGAGGAAAATCTAAGTTTAGAGGGAAAAGAAAGTGTTATCATTGTGGCAAAATAGGCCACATGAAAAGGAACTACAAGATCTTGAAGCAAGGAGGAGAAAAGAGCTAGAAGCAGGAAGATGAAAAAAATACTACCGCTACAACATGTACTAGTGACAATGAGGTGACCTTACTTTGCAGTCTAGAAGAATGTTGTCATGTAGTAGAACAAGATGTTGAGTGGCTATTGGACTCGGTAGCATCATACCATTGCATTCTCCTGGGTGGAATGTTTTCTCAACATACAAAGTAGAGACTTTGGCTTTAGGAAGATAAACAAAACATTTCTATGATCGTAGGATTGCGACATCTCAGATACAATAGCATGAGGCAAGATTAACGTTGAAAGATGTGCGATATTAATATGACTGCGTCAACCAATTTCATGCATGCCGACAAGCGCGATTGATACAACCACTTATCGGGCAATGGAAATTAGAAGCTCCTCGCCCGGGCGGACGGCCAGCGGTGGCACGAGGCGCATTATGTTGTTCTAGCAAGACACATGGTTAAAAAAGGAGGACAACTAAATTGCAACTTGATGATGGTAAATTCTCTCTAGATTTGTAAGTATGTTTTTTACTATTAGATATGAGCGAAGTGATACAACTTTTACCAACAAATTCCTTTATTCCTATGGCCAAAGACAAATCATTAAACCCTTGTGACTATTCCTTATTTGGAAAGCAACACAGAGTATCATTCAAAAAGAACTCCACTTGAAAATTGGAGACATTGGAATTAGTATATTTTGTTGTTTGTGGACCCATAGAGGTAGATTTTCGCTTAGGTGGTAATAAACATTTACATTTACTGATTTGAGGCTTCATTTAAAGACATGGGTATACCGCTGCATACAAAAGGTCGATGATTCTTATTTTTGGAAATTCTACGCCACATGAGAGAGAGGGGAAATCCTCTAAAGCAACTTCGAACTGATAATGGTGGAGAATACATCTCCAGGGAGTTCAAAGAATATTTCTCCAAGCATGGAATCAGGCACAAGAAGACGGTTCTTGGTATACCACAACACAATGGTGATGCAGAAAGGATGAATTGGACCATTTTTAGGAAAAATCTGGTGCATGTTAAAATTGGCTAAACTCCCTAAGTCATTTTGGGGTGAAACTGTTAACACTATAGTCTACTTGATCTATAGATCGCCATCAATTCCTTTGGACTTTGATATTCCTCAAAGATTTTAGACAGGAAAAGATTTTCCATACTCTTACTTGAAGGTGTTTAGATGCAAAGAATTCATGCATGTACCAAAGGAGAAAAGATCGAAGTTTGATGATAAAGCAATCCCATGCATATTCATCAGATATGGAGATGGGGAGTTCAACTACAGGCTATGGGATTTAAAGAAGCAAAAGATAATCAGAAGCAGAGATGTCGTGTTTCATGAACACGAAACCCTTGAAGATATGGAGAAAAATGTGAGGGGTGCAAAACTCACATATGAAGGCGTTGCAGATCTGACACTTGGACAAACTTCATCAAAAAGTGCCACTAATAAAGGAGATGTTCAATAAAAACAGAACCGGTAACTCAGAACCAAACATCGAGATAAGAAAGTGGTGATGAGGCGATATGAGAGGTGTTGATCAAGGGGAGAAAATCCTCCACTTAGAAGAAGGACTCGCTGAGACGCAACAAACTGCAGAACGCCAACCATCATATCCAAGTTTAGAATATATTCTAACTATTGATGAGGGGGAGCCTGAAAGCTTCTAAGAAATACAGTCTCATAAAGACAAAGATTGTTGGATAAAATCCATGCGAGAAGAGATAAATTCCTTATGGAAAAATGATACCTACGAGTTGACAGAACTGCCAAAAGGGAGAAAAGCACTTAAGAATAAATGGGTGTCTAAGCTTGGAACGATCACTGAGAAGTCATGAAGTATAAGGTTCGTTTAGTGGTAAAGGTTTCACCAAAAGCAAAGGTATTGACTTGATGAAATCTTTTCACATGTTGTCAAATAACAATCTCGGTTACACTAGGATTGGCAACTAGTATGAATCTCGAATTGTATAACTAATGCAGATCGTATTTTAAAGGTGTGATCTTGATGAAGAGATCTTTAGAGCAACCAGAAGGCTTCAAAGTGAAAGGGAAAGAGAACATGGTCTGCAAGTTAAAGAAAAGTCTATATGAACTTAAACAGACTCAACGACAATAGTATAAGAAATTTGACTCTTTCATGATGAGTTAAGAGTATAAAAGGACATTTGCAGATCCTTGTATTTATGTTCGAAAATTCCCTGATTATAAATTCATTCCTCCGTTATATATCATGATATGTCGATTATGGGTCGTGATGCCGATATGATTCGTGGTTAAATGGAATTGTCAAAGGCGTTGACATGAAGGATTCAAAAGGCAGCGTATCTTGTGGGAATGGAGATTTTATAGATAGAAGGCATGCAAATTGTGGTTTCACAGAAAGATATATTGGAATGTGATGGTCGGAAAGGTTCAATATGAAAATTCAAAGCTACTCTACACCAGCACTTGTCAGTCTATCGTTAAGTAAGAGACTCTATCCATTTACGGAGAAAGAAAAAGGCAAAATGTTAGTCATTCCATACTCATCGGCAGTTGGAAGTCTGATGTATGCTATGGTGTGTACACGTCCAGATATATCTCATGTAGTTGGAGTTGTAAGCAGATTCCTAACAAATCCTGGTAAAGCACACTGGGAGGTAGTGAAATGGATCTTTAGATATCTCAAAGGTATGTTTAAGGTTTGGGGGATCAGAACCATCTATTGAAGGTTATACAGTTTCTAATATGGCTGGAGACCTAGATTGTAGAAAATCTACTTCTAGGTACTTATTTACATTTTCAGGGCGAGCTATATCATGGAAGTCAAAGATACAAAAGTGTGTTTCACTATCTACTACAGAAGCAGAGCATATTGCAGCTATTGAAGTTGGAAACTAGATGTTATGGTTGAAGCGGTTTCTTCAAGAATTGGATGTAGAACAAAGAGACTATGTGTACATAGTACATTGCGATAGTCAAAGGGCAATAGACTTAAGCAAGAACACTATGTATCATGTAAGGACAAAGCACATAGATGTGAGATATCATTGGATCAGGAAGGCTACTGAACAATAACTATTCCAAATAAGAAAGATCCATGTACGATAAGAATATCATTATGATGACAAAGGTCATTACAAAAGAAAAACTAGCATGATGTATCAAGAACACAGGCAAGAGCTCCTACTAAGGAGTCAAGAAGACTCCCACCTTCATTTGTTTGTTGCATGGGTCTGGAGGGGTTGTGGGGTCTAGCCCCATTAAATAGCAGCAGCCTTTCTTGAAGGAGAAATTTTCTCCACATTAATACAACGTCGCCCAACTCTCCTTGTGGATGAAAAGTGGCCATTGTTTTGACTAATGAAATTGGATTCCATTTCAACCAATGAAATTAATCCGAGGATGAAACCCTTGCCTATAAATTGGCTTCGAGGAACATAATCAAATGGGAATTCCAAGAGATTAAAAAGAGTTCTAGAGATCATTCTTTCAATCATAGAGAGTTGAAAGGATATGTGTGAAACAATTAGGGTTATCGCATTGGGGAGAGTGGCAAGAAACATAGTACATCACAGTGAGAGTATTGGGAGATAAAACTGATAGGATTGTGAGCATATCCCCTGGTGTAGATGATCAATGGCCATCCATAATCGATTATTTTCGACCTACCACTGGAGTGTTTCTCATTATGAGGGTTTTACCACGTTATATTGGGTGTCATTATTGTCTTCCATTCTCTGAAGATTGGCTTAGCCATCCATCTACACTTTCATTTCTCGAAGGTTGGCATAACTACCTATCTATTGCTTTTATTATGTGGATTAGCTCAGCCTCCCAAACTGCTTATTTACATTTCCAAGTGATCGTTACCACCATCCAACTATCGGCTTAATTTCAAGGCTTGGCATTGCCACCCAATTGTTGTTTTATCCTATGGATTGACCTTGACTCCCAATGACTAACATTTATAGTGGATTGGCAAAGCCACCCAAATATTACTTGTTGTAATATTCCATATGTCACTTACAATCCCAACACTGAAAAAGAGGAAGAATCCTAATATAATGGTGATGAAAACCACACAAATGTGCAGGCTCGAGATGCATTCGTCCTATATACACTCTCTAGTTGTAATATTCTAATCAACATGACCCGACATCTACCTATCGATGTAACTTTTGTTTGTTACTTTTTTTTTTTAATTCTTAAATGAGCTTATAACAATTAAAAGAAAAGTAAAAAATAGTTAGATACTTCACAATATTTTGCAGGGTTTTGGTAATTTTGTATGAATTTGTTGAAAATAACCGTCATCCATAGCACATGACATGCATAAATTTCATGATACCACTTATATATAGGCCTATAACTTAGTTTGCAATCAGAATAGATTATCAAATATTTTTTTTTAAATGTTAGTAGTCACTCGTTTATTGTTTTTTTTAACAATTATCATTTCATAGTAGGAATGGATAACATGAGAAAATTAGAAAGCAATACAACGGTGGGACGACCTTTGTTAGATCAGTATTTCATTATAGATCTATGGTTGGCCTCTACTGATTCTTGGATTTTTGCTACTCTTCTTACTAGTAATGTAAGGATTTGATACAGTTATGGATTATAGGAACCTCTACTGCTTCATGGATTTTTGCTACTCATTTGATTAATAATGTCATGATTTGAAATAGTTATGGATTATAGTGACGAGAAATAATCATTTCAAACTTTCCCTTATTTTGATATTTCTAGCCAAGTAAAGGATATTTTATACTCTGTTGATTTAGTAATGTCCTGATTTGAAATAGTTATGGATTATAGTGACGAGATATTGTAAAACTCAGGTAAATTTGAACTTTTCCAAAAAGAAAAGAAAAAAGTGTGCTGAACTGCTGCTATGGTATGAAGAAACTTATGATTTTTATAGATCTCAGATGATGAAATAGACATCACCGTTGAATTCGTCTCGTAAAACCTAGTTATCCAGGCGAATTTTGTTGAATTCTAAGATAGTTGAAATTTCACTTTATTCCAGATTAACTATGTTCGGGATGATAAATATGGGTGATGATAGGCAAGCCATGTGTCCACATGCATGAACATGGAAATGTCTATAAAATGGGACAGATCATCATGTAGGGGAGAGGAACAAAAAGGAAATGAAGGAAAAATGAAAGAAAGAGAAGAAAGAACAGAGAGACAAGGAGAAGAAAGGGAGAGAGAAAGAGGGGGAAAAGGAAGTCGGCGTTCCGATGGCCAGAACTCGTCGGACAAAGAAGTAAAGTCCATATATTTGACGAGGACTATGCTCCAAGAGGTAGGGATTCTTCATCCTTTGGTTTATTTTTCACCCCAAGGGGTTGTTTTTTAAATATGGGAATGTTGCTTGTTTTGATCCTACACATTAGATGGATTTAGCACCGCTTTAGGGAAACAGAGGGAATTTGATCTGGTCCTTCAGAAACTGTAGTTGCATCCGTGAAATTGATGTTAGGCTTTGAATCACTCGAATTGTAATTCCTCTACATGCTGAGTTGCGGTCCATCAGACCTGCCGTGAGCCGCCGTTTATCGCTTGTGTCCTGACGGATCAAGTTTTTTATCGATTTTGGGATTGAAATTTGATTGAGGCTGAAGATTGTCCAACGGCCGCATAAATTCCGATGTGGGCTCGATGGCTTATGTGTGGATCGCTTGGGCATCTCTTATGCCACAATTGGTCTTGAGACCTAAGTCTTTGCTTGCTTTTGATTGGATCAAGGGGTTCAGAGTAGGTTGTTTTGCCTTCACCTCTCGGTTTAATTCAATTGTCGCAAAACCTTGTTACCTCGTTAGTCAGAGCGCTACATTCGCCCATTTGCAACTTCAAGTTTCTCAACTATGCTACTTGGTTATTCAGTTGGGTTGACTGATTCTGCATATTCACCTTTGTTTCATTCATAAAGGCTGTATGGGAAGTAAGCATTTGAGACAGTGCTTCTTCCAAGTCCACTTTTTTCTTTGATGGAGGTTTACTCACTTAGGGTGGTGGCATACTGTTTTGATTATTCCTCCATCCATAGTTCTGATTGCTTTGATTATTACGCCAACCTTGGCCTTAGTTATGGTTCTTATTTTGATAGGTGTTACCCCCATACTAACCATGTTGTTGTGGCTGATTAAATCTTGACACATACTATGCCTGCTCTATTGTCATCTAGCCTAACTGGCATTCTGTAGTATTGTGCTATCCTCCACATGATTTGCATATCTCCCAAGGGTTAGTCTGAATACCATTTACAAAACCTTGCTACCTTTGTAGCTGTTTGGTGAATTGTGCGACATGACCAAATTGCTCAGGACCTCTATGTCCGCACCTCCCATAGCCTTCCTCAATATCAACCTGTCCTTAGGCCACTAGTTACTATTAGTAGCCATATCCTCTAGGATTCCATATTCTTGGTTTGTAGTCTTCTTATTGAAATTTGTGAGGCATTTATAAACATTTCTAGTAGAATCACTCCAAACCATTGTAAAGGTATGAACCCCATCCATCTACTCGATTTGTGATGGACACCTCATATGATTCGAAATCTCTCGGGGCTTTAGCTAAGTTCTCCCCATCTAATTGTCTAAAAGTGTTAATCTCTTTTCCAGTTATGCGTTCTTTGAGGTGGAAAAAACAGTGAAGTGCACCGTCATTCCGAGGTAATGGAATTTGGTGGTGGCTCGTCGACCAATGTTTTGCTCTATCACCCCCAATGAGAGCGGGGAACAATCTCGATCCTAAGGCGCATCTTTTGTTACTCATTGTATTTGACCGTGTGGCATGCTTGATGAGTTTGTCGGATGAGTGTTTGGATTCTCACTTGAAGCCTGATGGGTGGATGTTACAGCAGAAACATCTCTGGGTTGTGTGTCTTCTTCGAAGTCACTTGTATGGGTGGTCTTTATATAGGCGGCGAAGAATGGGCGGTGAGCCAGTGTTCAAGCTGACATAAGGATCATATAATTTGTGGGCTAACAGGAACATAATTCCTCCTATTTGTTCCATTACTCCCCTATTCGGTTCATTCCTCTCTTAGCCCTGATCTTGCTCTTCCTGGCTCTGCATGAATGCTAGATTTCTCTGGTGTGCTTCTCTTTGCTCTCTGCGTAATCGGTTTAAGGTTCTCTCTGGCTCAGGATCAAATGGGAGTAGTTCACCTTGACCCCGTCTTTGCATGCACACACATTAACCTTCATATGATCACACATAAACGACCAAAGATTAAGTTACAAGCACTTATGTAAGCCAGACCAGCAGTAAATAAAGAAAACAAATCTAGAGTAATATCTAGTGTAGCTAATATCAATATCAACACGAAGAAAACCTCTCTGGGAAAGCGGCACCAAAAACTTGACGGGCTCAGGATGGGTTGTCAAGTGTAGTATAAGCTGTAGGCTATACGCTGAAGTATGCACGTCGGGTTACGTATTGTGTGGCTTGTCAGTGTCGTTCCCACAAAGGAGAAGTGTGTTGAATCTTTGGGTTGGCTCTAGAATATTATCGGTCAAACTGAATAAATTGTAGCTAATGTAAAGAAAAGCTAACCCTACTAAATATTTTCTAACTTGATTAATGGACACTGGGTTTGCCTCCCCACCTTACACAATGGATTATAATCTAGATAAGTGTTCATTTCGGTACATTAGCAGTTCACGCTATTGTGATCGTGCCTCTGAGATATCACTCTCTTTATAAGCCTATCTCGCGATAGGGTTTATTGTATGCACGTGGCATAGACCTCAAAATACTTGCATGGTTAAACCCTAATCATACACTTGGAGGCAGAGATCTCTACTCTCAGGCGTTTGCAAGTGTCGCTCTGCTGGATCCCAGGTGAATCTTTATCTCTCGATCTTAAATCCCCAACAAGAGCATGCTAATGTTGGCCATACACCACCATGTAATTAAATCACAGAAAATAAAGCGTGTCGATATCAGATCCATTAATATACTAAATAGAACGGACTTAATAATTAATCCATATGAATGTAGCAAAGGTACAACAAAACCCTATAAATAAAGCTAGAACATCATAGTGTTCATTACAACCATCGAGTTTTAATAATTAGGTGTTTGAAAAAGAAAATACAAATACTGGAGTGCACAGTTTCTCTCGATTCACGCCTACATCGTCTTTTTCGTCCTCCCCCGTTTTTCTTTTTTCGAAATTTGTCATCCCCTTATATCCAAAGAAATCTCGTTGATTAAGTTTTGGTAATGTCGCAAAGTTGGGTTGATGAAGATAGCCATGTTGTCTAATCTCAACATAGCGACGCATTGGGAACCTGACTCTCCAATCTTCTCAGTCTACATATGGCCTCGAATGTCGCCTTTTCCTGATGCACAATAAGCCCAGGAAATCATATATAAGCGATAACCACTTGTGTGTATGAAATATGAAGCGAAAACATGATAAAAATTGGGTATATGATGAGTATTTTGGGCACTCATCATTGACTTACTTGGTAATAGTTATTTATTGAATGTTGATATATGAATTCTAATATATTGACATTAAGATGAAATGTTGGAAATCATATGCTTTTGATATAATGGTATGTGATACATGAGTTATTATCCATGTGGCATTCACTACATATGAGACATGGAATTAATATGCAGTGGCATAATGCATTACATATGCACTGAGGCATCACATTCATGGGTGTAAGTGCATGGTGCCATCACACACCATCCTTCGTGTGGTTAATTGTTTCGATATGTTGAGTGAAGTTCAGCGGGTTCCACTTATTCTTGGAGAACTGCTAGAAACATATCAAGTAGTATGCGTAGGGATGATACCCATGAGGTAGAAAGCCTGTATTTTTATTTATACATGTGTCGATGGTGAAAGCACGTAAAGAATACCAGGAAAGCGATGCGAGAAGCTTGTGGTGGGACCACCAGAAATTTTATATTCAAAAGGACACATGTTTTGTTAATAAAATGATCCTTGAGAAATTAGAAACATCAATACAAGTTTGATTTCTAAAAACTTGATTTTGTTCCAAGTAGTCATAAGATGAAATTCATCGCGATGGATGTTATCACACATTATACGCATTATGTGATGAGGTTTGTGATATTTCGGATTTTCATGCATTAAGTGAGTCTCCATCCTCATTTCATGGCATGACATAGTATTCCATATAATGGCATCATTCTATTGGAATGTTGATATATATATATATATATATATATATATGTGAATGTGTCCAGTAGACATTTCATGTGCATTTAACGGGTCATAAGTGTAGGATTGGACGGTGGTCTTTGAGAGACACGTTATCCACAAGAAATTTTGACCCTCGCTTCACAGCTTGGTGTCAGGGCGTAGGTATGTGATTACATAGGATGTTGAGTGGTCCAGACCTAATGGATTAGACCGGTGTGGGTATCGATATATATCGATATCCATGGGTCATTTCCCTAAGTTGTGGAGTTGGTCGACGGACCCCATGGGGTGTCAGAAGCAGTATCGAGCCTAGACCTATAGTTACCTAGGAGTTGATGGGCATGGGTTTAAACCATTGCATTCATTGTGCATTCATTTTTTGTGCTACATGATTATGTGTTACATATTGCGTGAATTATATTCAGGGTAGAATGTATATAGGGAAAAATGAACACTAGGGTTAAAGAACATAACCTTAGGAGTTCAGAAAAACGAATAGTTCAGGTTATGATGTCTATTAATAGCTGGCCTAGGCACTGCTAGTTAGACAAGGAAACATGATCCATTCTTGGATGTTATGAAAGACTATTGCTATCGCTTGTAGATGGGTAGTAGAAAGAAGGGCCTTAGGGCGTGGTAGGGTGATAACCCCGACTACCCACGGGCCTTTGACGATAAGCTTTCATGGAAGCTATTGTTGTAGCGGCCCATACAATTGCACGAGGCTAGTGCAGGCTGTAAGCCCGGGGAGGAGATTAAAGTAGCCTCAGGAGATTCAAGAACATCCATCCTCCAACACCCAGGGAAGGACTCAATGATAACACTCATTGGTTGACGGAGTTGATAAGATCTTGGAGGCTATTGCAATCACCTCCGATGCCACTAAGATGAAGCTATCTACGTTCCAGCTAGAGGGTGAATCCCAGGTATGGTGGGATTGGATCAAAGCCTCAAGAGACTTAGAGGCCATGACATGGGAAGAATTCTGTGGGCTCTTCATGGAAAAGTATTTCTCGGCATCTACTTGACATGCAAAAGCTCGAGAGTTCCTGAAATTGAGACAAAGAACAATGACAGTGCTTGAGTATTGTTTTCCTGGGTTTATATAGACTAAAAACCTTCAAATTAACATAGTTACAAGAGCCTTACAACTCTCTTGCATCTCTGTCAACTTGGAATTACTTGGATATAACTGAAAAAATTAATTTATATGCTAGATTTGAAAACGGTTTTAGTTTAAGACACTGTAAGTGCTCAGATCATACAAGTAGTAAAATGGATGTAAGTCCAAATATCATTCCACAGGGGATCTGACAAAAATGAAATTCTTCTTGACTACTCAAGATCCACTCTTATTTGGACCTCTCGGCAAGTATAAATGAATTATTATCACAAAAATATCTTTTAAAATCAATTTCAAAATCTATTAAAATAATAGACAAGCGACAAATAATAAAAATAAATAAAGCGAATGGAATCGACTCTGTTGAAGAATGAACACTAAAGGAATATTGTGAAGCAATCAATTTACACACAATGAAATATGATACTTTAATTACTATGGATATAGATTTGTCGAAGATGCCTATGAATGCAAGTGCATCTCTCCATACTTCACTAATTAGATGTCCCTACTTCTTTCGAAGACAAAGATCTAACCAACTACTTGTAATTTTGCTCATTCTTCTCAAGATTTAGGTATTTTTCTTTCTCAATACTTCATACCCAGTTTTGAAGCCTGCAGATATTTTGCCAACCCAAGACAGGGTCATTGCAAACTTTACAACTTGATTAATAACTCAGCCATGTAATCTAATGGTTATTTCCCTTTACTTGATTAGATCTCAACTAACACAGGTTCAGGATTTTTTCCCGAAAGATTAATGGTAAAATCTCTGATTATTCAAATTGATAATTGATCCTTTCCAACTTCAATTATGAGTGAAATGGGTATTTATCAAGGTGAACTCTTAGAGATCATTAGTTCGTCAATGATAGTCTAACACACACACCAGTTGAATGTTCCTAACTCTTAGGAAATTCCATCTCTATGTCACTCAAAGGGCCTCCTAGAAATCAGAGTAGGTTCTTAACAGTGGAAGTGTATTCGATGCTACCATTGGGAACAAGTAGATTCACGAACAATATCAACCAAATAAATCTCAATCTAGATATTTTCTTTTGATTTGTGCAGGAAAGATTGTAGCTAACAAAAAATTTGAATTAGCAGAAGTTGTGCTTCTGGCAAGCTGCTTTACAAACTATAATGGAGCATCGATCAATTACACCCACTACAATTGTAAGTGAAAGAAACAAAATACAAGAAATTGATAAATTTCATTTAAGTTAAATGATTTTGCAAGAGAATAAGGAAAAATTTAATCCAGCTTCAACATTCCAACAGATTGCTGGTTCAGATCCAGAAAAAGAAAAGAAAAGAAAAGAAAAATCTACTCTAAATTATACAATGAGTTTCTTCTTCCCCAAGTTCTGGGTTCCCAAAACTGTGAAGTTCCAAAAAAAAGCTAAGCTCCCAAAAGTGAAAAAGTTCAAAAGTTACTTTACCAAAGCTGCATGTTTCTATTTATAAGCTCTAAAATTGGGCCTAAATTCCAAAGGTCCGGGTGGAATTCCTTAAAGAAAGGCCCAGACTGCTGTTTCAGGTTGCAACCTCAAAATGGAGTCGCGACTTTGATTATCTCATCTGTCTGTTAAGTTAGTCGTGACCTTAGATATTGGTCACAGCGTCTATTCTGTTTGTTCCTGCACTTGTTGAGTTGCAACCTAATATCTTCAGTTGTGACTAGATTTCTTGCAACTGCCTTGATTAGTGGTCGCGACCTCAAAATGGAGTCGCGACCTCGTTGGCTTCGATTGTTTCGAGGTTGACATGGCGACCACGGTCCCACGTCGGCTATTTTTCCTTATCTTTGCATTCTTTGTTGCGACCTCAATTTCAGGTCGCGACCATATTTATGTTGCCACCTCTTCAGTTCTATGTCATGGCTTCTTTTTCCTGATTCGCGACCTCTGTTTGATCTTACGTCACTCATGCGAGGTTGCATTCTGATTATCTTGTTTGTTTTTCGTGACTTGATATGAGTTCCGACCGTAATTTATCTTATCATCATTTCGGTCGTGACCTCAACCGCCATCGTGACCCTCAAATTCTTTATTCAGTCTCAACTTTAATGTCTAGTCCTGTGAGTTCTTCTTAGTTATTTGATGTTCTGATACGCTGACCTTAAAATACGTCGTGACCTCTTTGTTACCTTCTTGCCCCTTGTCTTTGTCTCGATTACATATGTAGTCGTGACACCTATCTTCCAGACCTTCTATCACATCAGTCTGAATTTTGGTGTGACCTACAAGCGGGTGCGACCTACAAGCGAGTCGCGACTCAGGTGTTATTCCTTGCCTTCCTTACAAAATTGCAACCACAATTTTAGTTGCAACCATTTTCATTACTCGACCTCTATTCGGATCGCGACCTCAAAATGGCGTCACGACCTTATAGGTTTATGTCCTAGTTGCTTAAATAGTTGCGATCTGAATTTTTATTGTTCGGTAGCAACGAATCCGACCTAAATATTGTCGCGACCTCCTTGAGATAACTGACTAATAGATTGGTCGCAACTTTGAACTTCTTAACAGGGACTTCGTTGGCTCAATTTCATGTCACGACCTCAATATTTGGTCGCGACCTCCCTTTCGTTCTTCAACTCACGTTTAGTCACAACCTCAAAACCTCCGTGCCAAAGCCCTGAGTTCGGTTTCGCAGCCATGACCCGAAAAGAGCGTCGTGATCTCAGGTCTTCCATTTAGGGCTTAGTCTAGCTAGGTTTTCCTATCACGACTTAGCAGTCGTAGCATTTCCTCAGGGCCCAGTCTTTATGGTGTCGTGACCTGGAAATAACTAAATTGAAGAGTTTCTTGTCATGACTTCATTTCTCAGTCGCGACCTTATCCCTGCTATTAGACTGGTTTCTTCTGGTTCTTACTAGGGCTTTTAATTTTCTTTATAACTACTAAAATTAAATTTGAGTAAATATCCATGTTTATAAATGGCATTTATATTGTAATATAAATAAGAAAATGGATTAAAAATCGATAGGTTTTTACGGTAGCTAAGTTCACGGAGTTGCCCGTTTGCTAATATATGGCCCTGAATATGGCCAAGGTGAGGAAAATTTAAGGATGGTCTGAAATTGTCCATCTGAGGTAAAATTGTGGAATTTCTCCCACAATACCTAGACTCGATAGTCAAGACAACTATGACCATTGAGAGAGAAGTGGATGACGCATGGAACATTCGGTATATGGTTGTTAAAGATAATAGGAAGGAGACTCAACTTTCTTCTTTTGTCTTGAGGAAGAAGCAGTAGACTTCTACTCCACAAGGATTTCAGGGATAGGGTTGCGACTACCAAGGCTAAGGCCAGGATCGATCATCTCTAGGTGGTAGATATTTCAAGGCTTACAACCAACTAGGGCAAGGGCCATGTTACCATTGCCATTAGCTTGGACACTTGAGATGGGATTATCCTCAGAGGTAGGAATCCCAAAGTTATGGGACACTTTAGTCCCAGTCATCAACGGGATGTACACAAACACAGTTTGTTTCCCCTTACCCAACCATGGGCCAGGAGAGACAGTATTAGTCATAGGGTGTTGCATAGGGCCCTATTACTTTGTAGTCAGGCCAGATAGGCCAAGGTAGGGGTCGGTCGGCCAGGGCTCACAAACTGGGACTTTAGGGACCTAAGGGCGTGTCTACGCCATTACACCATAGACTGAGATTGTAGATCAATTGGTCATTCAGGGTATGTTTCTACTCTCGTGCCTATGGGTAAGAGTATTGTTTGATTATAGTGCATCGCATTCCTTTGTTGTTGTATCATGTGTGAAAGACTTTGGATTAAAGGTCGAAACCTTGGAAGAGCTATTACATGTGATGAGAATTGATTAGATCTGTCGAGACTGTGAGTTAGAGATCTCAAGGATTCTACTCACCATGGACCTTAAGGTCATGGACTTATCAGAGTTTGATGTCATCCTTGGGATGGGTGGGCGACGATATTGGTCGATCATTGATTGTGATTACAAATTGGGTTATAAGCTACACACGGGTGGTGTCGCTTTATATTTTAGGGGGATAATCATGATACTTTACTCTAGGCAGTGTCTGGTCTATATAGCATGGACCGATTCAGGGTTGGTTGGTAGAAAGCACCACGGAGGAATAATGAGATAGGAGTTGAGTCTATCTAGAATAGTTTGCGAGTATAAGGATGTTTTTCTGAAGGAACTACCGGGATTACCTCTACACAGGGATGTAGACTTTGTTATTGAGTTACACCTTGGTACATTGCCTATTTCTATGACTGCAGAATGTGTGTTGAGTTGCGGGGTCGATTACAAGAATTGTTGGTGGGGTTTGATAGGCCAGAGCATTCACCTTGGGGCTCTTCGGTGTTGTTTGCTAAGAAGAAGAACAAGACCCTTCTGCTTTGCATAGATTATCGACAGTTGAATAAGGTTACCATTAAGAATAGGTACCCTTGCTGAGGATTGATGATTATTTGATCAACTAAGAGGGGCGCGGGTCTACTTGAAGATAGATCTTCGTACTAGTTATCACTAGTTAAGAGTTAGGCAGGTGATCTCATGCTTAGGGTATTCCAACCCTATCTAGATCAGTTTGTTGTGGTCTTCGTTGAAAACATTTTTACCTACTCCAAGTCTAAGGAGAAGCATGAGGATTGTTCTCCAGGCCTTGAGAGACCATTAGTTGTATACCCAGTGAAATGATTTACGGCTTCGCGTCATGAATTCTTGGGTCATGTGAGCGTAGCTTGGGTGTCTCCGGCGCGGACTGAGAGAAGGTTAGGCGTTATGGTGGGGAGATACCAAGTTAGTCTTCGAGATATCACGATTACTTGGGATTATGCGGGAATTTGGGGAGGTTCATTAATGACATCATATTTGCACCTATAATGAGGTTGACCTGTAAGGAGTTCAAGTTTAGTGGAATGAAAGCTTGTGTGAAGGCATTCAAGAGTGAAAGAGGAAACACTTGACCCTATTCGTAGTCCCGAGAAAATGGAGAGAGGTACACAGTGTATTGGCAATGCAAGGGGATAGAGTATCTGAGGATTATGACTTCACTTTGCATTACCATAAAAAAAAAATGTGGTGGCTGATGCGCTCAGCCAGAAGTCACGAGGAGTATTGGCTACTATAGCTTCCTGATAGTGGTAGATGCTCAAGGCTATATGACAGTTCGACCTACAATACAGTGATCAAGCTTAGGGTATTTTGGGGAGTTTAGTGGCTACGCCTTCCCTACTGAGTAAGGTGATTGAGTCCTAGGAACATGAAACAAATATACTCTTTATCGAGGAATGAGTAAGGAATCGAGTCTGGATGATGAAGGTTGGGCAGTCACGGATGAGTAGTCTTGATATAGAAGTATTATGATTCCCCGGTCGACAAATTTGAGAGGAGATCCTCGAGGGTTCATTTGCTCGTTTTACGTATCCCAGATGGCATGAAGAAGTACCATGATCTTCGTCGCCAATATTACTAGAGTGGAATGGAACAGCAAGTTGGAGATTTTGTTCGTTGGTGTCTGATTAGTGCCCAAAAAGTGCTATTTTGAACCCTATATTAGATAGGTTTTGAGTGCTTTTTGCGCACTAATCATGTCATTGCTCTCTGGTGAAGTGTTAGTCTTCTTGGTATCCTTATCTTGTTTAGAGGTTATTTTTGGTTGTTTTGCAGGTTTTTGCGTACTTTGGGAGTTCAATATCGGACATATGATGAATCACTGAAGATTGAACTCAATTGTTGGCTATCAAGCAGACCAAAATCAAAAGAAAGAATGAGCAAAGTGATGGAAATCGATGCGTAGAGGACGAGTAATCGATGATGAATCAGCCAAATCCACAAGATTTCGCTAAGATTTGCGAAAATTTATTTGGGATTAGAAAATTTATAACCTTAGCGAAAATTTGCAATCTGAAAATATAAACCATGGAACACCGGGGAATTTCGCTGAGCCTTGTTCTGTAGGGAGTACATTCTTCTCATAAATTTCGCTAAGCTAGCGAAATTTAAACTATATGAAATCACCTTTACTAAGCGAAATTTGCATTTCGCTATTTCTTGGTGATTTCGCTAGCTATGGCATTTTAAATATGTGAAATTTTACATTGCCTAGCAAATTTTGAGCCTTAGCGAGAATTCAACTGCCTTGTCATGCTTTTGTAATTAATACAGCAGGCTTCAATTTTGGTGTATTACTCTCTTGTCCCTAAAATTCGCCGGTGTTAGGCTTTGTGGTATTTTCATACATTAGGTGGCCTATATAAGCCCCTCCCATTTTGTAACCCTAAACGACAAATTAGGAAGCAATTTTTTGGTAAGTTTTTGTTGTTACGATAAGTAGTTTAGTTAGGGTTTGCTTTTCTCTCTTCTCTCCCTCTTTCCCATATTTTCTTGGCTGCCGACACCCCTCTTGAGGATGACAACTCAAGAGATGCTTGTGTAAACCTCTTTCTTTGAAGAGAAAGGAGAAAGCTGGCTTGGTGGTGGGGCATATGCGGGTTGTCCTCTTGTATTCAAAAAGCTACCAGTTACCGTGTTTATGGCCTATCTTCTCAAAATATGGTTGAATAACGCATTGAATGTTATTAATTGGCCAATACTTACCATGCTTTAGGATCTGATGCATACTTATTGCTAGATGCCTTTGTGGTTTTAGATGGTCTTCTGAGCCAACGAAATGATGTTTAATGTTAGGGTTCAAGCGTAAAGTGATAGATGCATGTTATGCAATGTTGTAACTCAAATAGGAGTTGATTTTAGGGTGAGGTTTGCTAGTTAAACATAGATCGATTGTGGCTTGGACCTTTATGGGTTGCTTGTCCTGCTTGAGGGACTTAGAGAGGACACTTGTTTGCCACTAAATTTACCAAGTTAGTGACTAAATCTTCAAAGTTAACTTTCACACTTCATTTTAATTTTACAGGTTAATCGGTTTTCAAACTCATCACCTTTGTTTTGAAGCAAAATCCAAAAGTCCAAATGATCTTTACTTTCATGCCTTTATACCATTTTAGGATGAAAACCCATCCGTGTTAGACCCTAGACCACTATCTTTGCATTAGCTTGACTACAGCGTAGTAGAACAGATTAATATATAAATTTTGTTGATTTTAGCTCAGCCTACTATGGCACGAATCAGTGTCTCACGTGTCAGTAGGTAAAAGCTGAACACCATAGGCCGACGGGGTTACTCCAGCCGTTGGAGGTAGCGGAGTGGAAGTGGGAGAACGTCACAATGGATTTTGTGACTCACTTGCCACGGACATCACGAGGGTATAAAGCGGTGTGGATGATTGTGGAGCGGCTCACAAATTCGGCACACTTTTTGGTTGTGCGGATGACCTTCACTCCGGAGGAATTCTGTAGGTTATACATACGAGAGAATATCTGGTTACATGGAGTGCCAATATTTATAGTATTGGATTGGGATCCCAGGTTTATAGCTCGTTTTTGGGAGAGCTTTCAGCGAGCCATGGGGACACAATTGATGTTGAACACTGCTTTTCATCCCCAGACGGACGGTCAGTCAGAGAGGACCATCCAGACTTTAGAGGACAGCACCTGCAAATAACATTTGTGCATTAAATTTCCCCACCACCTTACCACACTTTACCACCTACGGGCATGCATGCGGCTGGGGTGGTTGGGAAGAGCATTTACCCTTAGTGGAATTAAGCCTGCGACGGTTATTAGGTGAACATATAGATAGGTACCACATGAGGCGTATAGCAGGAATACATATCAGTCTTAGTTTATTGGACGGAGGTAGGAGAGAGAACCACCATAGGTCCGGATTTGGTAAAGGAAGCCTTGGAGAATATGACTTGACACGAAAGCATCTTCTCACAGCTCAGAGCCGATAGAAGAGCTACGTCGACAAACGGCGGAGACCTCTAGAATTTGAGGTGGAGTGTCCTTCTTCTTGAAGGTGTGCCTAAAAAGGAGTGGATTGGAGTTTGGTAAATGGGAAAAGGTGTTCTTAGAGGTATATTGGGCCCTTCGAATTTTCGAGAGAATGCGTCTGATTGTCGGTTGGCTTTCTGTGAAGAGCTTATCGAGTGTTCATGCGGTGTTCCATGTCTCCATGCTCCGGAAGTACACTCTAGATCTGACTCATGCAGTGGATTAGGGCGAGCTTGTTGTTGATGCGGATGGGACCTTTGAGGAGGAACCGATATGTATCATGGATAGTTGGGATCAGGTTTTGCTATGCAAGACCGTGACACTAGTGAAGGTGTTGTGGCAACACCGAGGAGTGGAGGAGGCAACATGAGAACGTGATGACACAATGTGTGCCACTTATGCTTCCTTATTTGAGGATGAAGATACATTGTTTAGCCATTTCATAATAAAATGGTTGTAGCATATGCATGTGATTGTATGTATATGTGCGTATGAATTTCAAGACGAAATTCTTTTAAAGGGGAAGAATGTAAAACTCGGGTAAATTTAAACTTTTCCAAAAAAGAAAAAAAAAAGTAAACACGGTGAACTTGCCACAATATTACAGGTTGAAAACCTGGAATTTTTCTAGATCTCGGATGATGAAACGGACCTCACTGTTGAATTCGTCTCACGAAACCTAGTTACCTAGTCGAATTTCGTTGAATTTCGAGATAGTTGAAATTTCACATTTTTCAAGGCAACGATTGTCAAGTGACACATGGCAAGCCATGTGTCACAATGCATGCAAAGGAAAAAGCATGTAGGACACATGGAAAGCCATGTGTCCACATGCATGGAACATGGAGTGTTTATAAAATGGGATAGAGATCAGTTCGTAGAGGGGGAGAGGAACAAAAAGGAAAGGAAGGAATGAAAGAAAAAAGAAAAAAGAGAGAGAATGATAAGAAAGAGAGAGAGAAAGAGGGAAAAGGTGGCCAGGTTAGATGGTGAAACTTCGTCGGACTAACAAAGTCCATTATGTCGGCGAGGACTAAGCTCCGAGGTGAGTTCTTCCTACTTTGGTTTATTTTCCTGAGATTTGTTTTTAAATATGGGATACCGACTTGTTTTGATCCTCATACGGCCAGAATTTTAGCACCAGTTTTCGGTTAGGAAACAGAGGGAATTTGGACTCGAGTCCTTCATAAAAATTGTAGCTACATCTATTAACTTGATGTTAGGTTTCTGAATCACCTAAATTTGGCCGCTATAGGTCAAGTTATGGTCCATTCCCGATTTGCCACGGCTTAGGCTGTTTATTGGTTGTGTTCGGATTTCGAATTTGGGTTTCGGTATTGATTTTGGGGCGAGTGCAGTTGGGGTTTAGAGGCTTGTCCCATGGTCGTGTGGGGCCAGATGTGGCTTGTGATGAAATTTGTATGTGTGGGCTAGCTGTGGGCATCTCTTATGCCACAATTGGTCTTAAGACCCAAGTTGTCTTTGCTTGCTTATGATTGGCTTACTTGGTAATAGTTATTTATTGAATGTTGATATATGAATCCTAATATATTGACATTGAGTTGAAATGTTGGAAATCATATGCTTTCGACGTAATTGTCCATGATACATGAGTTATTGTCCATACGACATTCATTACATATGAGACATGGAATTGATATGCAGTGGCATAATGCATTGCATATGCATCGAGGCATCGCATTCATGGGTGTGATGAGTCTAAAACTCATCTATTTTTAATCCATTTTTTTGGCATGTTTTTAACAATTTTAGATATATTTCTATGCCAAATTAGGGAATATTCACCAACTTTATGTTTTGCAGATGTTATTTGAAAAAAAGAGAAAAAATAAGCATAAAATAAGCAAAAAGGTGGAAAATAAATGATCTTTATCCGCGACATAATTTTCATATGTTTGTAGCCACAAGTCAATCAGGCAGGAAATATGTACGCGTGACAACTAAATGTCGCAACAAGCTCGGACATAACTCCTTAGGTACGAAGGAGAAATTTTAATACAGCGACAAAGGGATTTTTATTCTGACATTATTGAAGAAGATTGTGAAGAAAACATGTGACAATTCTTGACTATATAGGACAACAATTAAAGCGAAAGTAAAGCTGTCCCGAGCAATATAACTATGTCTGCTTAAAGATGAAGGAAGGATGAACTTTGTCAAATGAAAGACAATTGTCTGATGCGCCAACAGATCTGACATAGTCATAAGCCAGACAGTGTTTTTATGTTGCGACGAAATATTTAGCATCAAACCATTTCAGAAAATTGCTATCATGACAAAGAAAATCTTGTGGTGACATAACATTGAAATTCTGATTAAGAGCAATAAAATCTCTATGTTGACAAAGATTATTTACATTTGTGACAATAGAAAACGAAGGGAGATTGAATTCACTATTAGCGTAGAAGTAGAAAATGACCTGAAGAATAGCAGAAATTCTTGATACGACATAATCAAGAGTTGAAAGCAAAACTGTGATGCGATAAAGGGTTTTATTTGTTCCATGATAAGGCATGGAATGATAAAATTATGCACGTACGACAATGAGAAAAATTAGGTCATGACATAAATTGAAGAGCGGCGAGAATGGCGAGCAATTGTGTCTATGAGATAATTAATGTCGCGACGAAGCATTTCGACAAGCGATAAAATCGGATAAGAAAAAGTTTGTTTTGAGTTTCACATCAGGCGTACTAGGACCGAAAGAAATCTTGTCATGTGAGAGTTGGCGTGAAAACAAAATGTTGTCAGCGATAATGAAAAATTGCGACGAGCTCTGAACAGAAACATTTGCAACGAGTTTGGTGTGTCATGACCTGAGCATTCTGTCACGACATTGAAATGACTCTTTGAATAAAATTTATGTCGACATTATCAGTATCTCATGCTGGCAATCCAAGAAGCGAGCTAGAGAGCGAGGTCACTGACAGAGAAAACAAGAAGCTCTGACAGAGCGGCGACGAAGATTGAAAGCTACGTCGTGGCGGGACCTTCTATGTCCTGCGACAAAGAGACCAATTTGGGTTGGAACACAGGGATCACAATGCAAGTGTGAAGTGAGGCCAGCATTGAGAAAGCTATGACCTACTTCTAGATGATAGGCGTGGCTTGACATTTCACAGGACGTCTAGGTGAAGACTCTTGTATATATATATATATATATATATATATATATATTTATATATTCATTTAGTAGTTAATTTAGTGTTATATATATATATATAGATATATTTATATATTCCATTTTAGTAGATTTAGTTTTAGTGTTATTCTTAATTTCCTTTTTTTAGTTTTCCAGCACTAGCATTTTACGGATTTGAATTGTTATCTTGGAAGTGCGACCGAGCTAGTATTTCTTTATAAATTCATCTTTCCGTACTATTTGATGTAAATGGATGAAGGAAAGTTTATGGGTTCATTTATTTCGATTCGTTTATGATTTCATTGAATTTGCAGATCATTCAGTAGTGATGTTGACAGTTTTAGATTAGATCTTGGAAGCGGATATGGATGATAGTGTTTTTCATAAGGTGGAAGAAAAGCTTTGTTAAATTCTTGAATTATTTGATTGTATTGTTTATAAATTTACTTGTTCTGGAAATTACTAAGTGCGAGTATTACTTGATGCTAGGTAATGTATCTGCTCTAATTTCTAGGCCCTACATTGTGACAGAGATGGAGAATCACGAGAATGTAGAAATTCCCTTCTGTGGATATGAGTAGACTATGCTATGGAACAATAATGAACTCTGAGTTACTTCAGATAGATCACCAACTTACTTACTCATTTGAGGATGGATTGAATCGTATCTATTTAATCACTCGGAGGGTCTCTCTGACTATGCTAAATTGATTACGATATCGTGTTAGCAAAAGATCTAATCAAGGAGATGGAAATTTTCAATTAGAAGGATAGGACAGGTGTCAGTAAATTGGAGAAGGCTTGCAATATCCCGTCTATGAGGCGAAATTCTAGTCCTGGATTTGAGTATGAAGTATTTTAATTAGTTGGCAGTGTGCTATTTTGAACCCTATTTATTATGGGGTTTTGGTGCTTTTATGTACTAATCATTCCAAATAACCCAATTAATGTTGAGATACATTATATTACTAATTGCATTTGTATCTTGGTAGTTTTTGTGAGCGAGCACATCTTTATCTTTGAGTTGAGTCGAGCACGATGAATTCGAGCTGAGTTCGAAGCTGCACATCAATTTAGAAGACATTTGGAGCAAGCTTGCAGTTGAAGAAGGAGGAGCAGAGATTTTGCAGGTGTGAATTTTCGCACCATGCAAGAGAATTTAAATGAGTCTTGTGAGAAAATTTCGTAGGGTGCAAATTTTATACCATGAGGGGCCTATGAGTGCATTTTCGCACCTACGACATCTGCCCTGCTGCCACTTTGTGACCTTACGTTTGGTTTGTACTATTTACCCCCATGTAATCTTTGTTCCTTCACACAATTTTGTAATTTCCTATTCTTGAGCACCTCTACAAAAATAGGTCAAGCATGTGAATCAATCTTTTAGGCCAGAAAAAGGCTTTTTGGCTCCAGTTTTTCCCGCTTTTCTTCTTCTCCTCCCATTTTCTTTCATTTTCTTTCATTTTCTCGCGATCCAAACACGCCTTGTTGATGACAAATCAAGGCATGCTTGGCTAAACCCCCCTCATCCTTGAAGGAGGCATTGATGAAGGTTTTAGGTAAGTTACATGTTCTCATGTTTTCATGCTTGCATTTATGGGTATTTAGGTTCCTACATCTCACTTTGGGTTAGAATCTCTCTGTTCTCACCAACATGTGTTACAGCAAGCTTTTGGTTACGTGATTACTTACCTTTAGATCACTTTGTTATCGATTAGTTGTCTCTAGTTCTTTATCAGGAGCGTTTGTGAGCGTGTATGCCTTTGTCGGGGAACATTTATACCTATTAAATGCTATGTGCCAAGAGGGAATAGTTTTAGGGTTTAGGTTTTACTACCAAATGAAGATCCGATTCGGGAAATGACTATATGTCATTATCCCCAACACGAGGAAAATAACCGAAGAACATGTGAAATGCCTTAGGAACTACTAGCTAGTATTTGAAGACCTAAAGGACCTATTTTCAAATTTTATTTCACTTTATTTTAGATTTGCCATATTCACCTACCTTTGTTTCGTCCTAAAATCAAAGAGAAAATGCCATTTCAGTAATTTGCATCTCTCATCTCATGAAGAAACCCATCCGTGTTAGACCACAGACCCTTTATCTTTACGTTAGCACAGCTACGATAGTAGGAAACCTAGGATATAAATTTTGTTGGTTCCGGCACCCTACTGTGGCATGAATCAAATGGAGTAGTTGCTGGGGATGGTGCCCTAGTGAGATGAGAAGTTGTTGAACTTGTGATTCACATCACAAGTGTTGGTAAATTCTCATTTCTTTTTTATTTCATCATTTTTCCCCACTTGCAATTCAACTGGGAGTTTGAAAAGTACTCTGCTATCTGTTTTCTGTTGTTTTTATTTTAGGCTAACAACGACCTTTTGGTAGCCTTGTTTTTCTATATTGGTTTCTTCTTTATTTTGTGTGCGTGTGCGTAGTTTATGCGTGGGGCAATGCAGACAAGTGGAAAGGTGGTGCTCCAGTTTGAGCGGGTGTGAAGTGAGCCTAAAAGCGTGTGAACAAATGGAACCTCCACACGAGGAGCAACACATTATGAGGGTGCAGGGGAGTCATGCTTATCGATCCATGAGGGATCACATACACCCACCTAGGGTGAGTGCACCCTCATGCATAATTCCCCCTGCTAAGGAAGTGCCTGTGAGACCTTACCTAGTGCCCCTACTCCCAACTTTTCATGGTATGGAAAATGAGAATCCGTACAACCATATCAGGGAGTTCGAGGAAGTGTGCATAACCTTCAAGAGTGCGATCATTGTGGAAGTACATAAAAATAAAGGCCTTCCCATTGACCCTCAGATAAAGCGAATATGGCTTAATTCATGAGACAAAGAACCATCGAAGCAAATGATGGAATGGGGATTACTAAAATTTACCGATTACTCCACCAAAGACCAACAATTTGAAGGCAAATTTACACCTTTGCGACTCATGACAATGAAAGGTTCTACCGAGTCTTGGGAGAATACATGAAACAATCGATTATGCCAGCGCCATGGTTTGTCGTGGATCTTTGGTGAACCCTCATGTTGAATGTCTCCTTCCATGAAGCAATTCTTTGAAACCATGTGTGGAGGAGACTTCACGAGAAAAAAAATCGGATGAGGCAATGGATTTCCTCGACTACGTAGTTGAGGACCTCAAGGTTGGGATGAACCCAAATCCCGAGGAGGCGACGAGATGAGGCCGCTTTGAATCAAGAGGAGGCATGTGCTCCTCTCGGAAGATATGGGCGAGAGGCTAAGATATCCACCTTGGGGGAGGGTGGATGAATTGAAAGGAAAAGGCTACATGAGGTCCAGTGGTGGTGAAATCCTGCACGGCCGAACCATTAACCAGTGCCAATCCGGCTGGTCTCACCCGGAGAACAACATCCCGGTGCTCCCTCGGTGAGGTTTGATGCAAGAAGCAGCGAGCATAGTGGGTCAAATCAAGCCACCAACAAGCGCTCAGGTATGGTAACTGCCTATAGCCCAGTGAAGGAACCACCCAAACTTTTCACGGAAGCCTTGCCTCAGTATATGTTCCCAGAACCACAGTAGCATAGCAAGCATGGGTCCTTCGTGGCAACCACCCACCTCTTCTCTGCCCAGGCAAGCCATCTTGAATTTGAGCAAGGTGGAGGAAGTATTTGTAGAAGGGTGAAAGCCATCAATGCTCGGTTGAATTAGAAATTGAAAATGTAGGCTCATGAGCGAGTAGATGGGCTCAGTAGCCTTAATCGAAAATTGATAACTGCAGTCATCATCATAAGATTGACGTGTCGGCGTAGTCACGAGGATCGGGGAGGTTCCCTTCTCGAGACCGACGATCGAGGGAGTGCATGGTCTTCTCCATTGAACCTACCACGAAAATGGATGAAGTTAGGCTATAATTACCTTGAGAGTGGAAAGAAATTGACCGACGGTGCGAAGCAGTGAAGAGACGAGAAAGATGAGAGGCAGAACAAATATTCCTTGAAGAAGATTAGATGAGAAAGCAGCCACTCCTCAGTTTCCCCGAAACACTGAGAAAGCAAAGAAGCGTCAAAGCGAATGCAGGCATCCACAGGCTAAAGCGATTGAAGGTCAACATACCTCCTTGACATGATCGAGCAAGTCCCCCATATCTGGTTTTTAAAGGATCTATGCTGCAATCAAGGAAGGGGGTTGAATTGAGAAAAGGCCTTTACGGTGAACAAGTCGACTCCATCAAATATAAGATCGAGGACCCCCATGCATCTCGATTGACATTAGAGGGACGCGTGAACGAACAACTGGCGGAATTGGGGCAAATTGTCAGCCCTCTTGCCATACTTTAGTGTATGGCGAGTTAGGTTTGGTAAGCCTACCAACATCACCCTATCCTTAGCCGATCGATCAGTGAAAATACCGAAAGGGATTGTTGAGGACGTTTTGGTTAAGGTAGACAAATTCTATTATCCGATGGACTTCGTGGTTCTTGACACGGAGCGATGGCGAGAGAGCGGTGCCCATTATGCGGGAAGCATTTTTGTGCCAGTGCCATAGTGTCGGAATGGAGTCATGCAGCTCTTTACGACATGACACCGGAGCTCATTTCCACAGGCGGCAACCTGGAAATCAACGGAGACGAAGCGAGACGGATGAAGTCTACGAGGTGGAACGAGGGGTGGCCACGGCGCGGGAATACGGGAAGGATTGGTGAAGAGCAGCGGGTGGTCGATGAAGAACTAACTACCTTTAGTCACTCATCACCTTGAGGGTGCCACCACCGAAGAGAGCGGGATGCCTAACCTGAAAACTGTGGATCAAGCTGCGGCCACACCTCATTTCTGCAATGGAGGAGTTTCTCCTCTGGACCCCCTTGAAGTCAGTCTTTGCAATGGAGATAGTTCCTCGCATTAACACAGTTCCTCGATTTTGTGGATTTTATTTTATTTTATTTTACATTTTTAAATTTTAAATTGGATTCTCTTAGTGGTTTTAATTTTTAATTTTTAATTTTTGCCTATTTTCCTTGTGAGATTTTTTTTTTTTTCCCATTTACAAATTTAATTTCTCACAATTGTGGGTTTGCAATTTTGCGGAGTTTCACAGTGGCGAGGACGACAGTTAGTGGACTGCGAAATTTGTCAAGTGGAATTTTGCACCTGCCAAATTTAGTAGGTGCCTTTGTTCATCACCTGAAAACTCCTTGTTTACCTCCTCCTCTATATAAATACTTTGGCCCCATTCTCATTTCACTACTCAGTTCAAGCTTTCTCCTCTCCTACTCTCGAGTTTGAAAACCTACGCCCACGCCACTCCCGGTCCGGAATGGTGAGAGACTCATAGGGCCGTCAGCTGAGCCGAAGTCGTCGAGACTTCCACTCCGCTACCGCTGACTAACCAGTAATTGTCCATTTGCTGTAGCCATATAGTCCGAAATTGCCGTGGCCCGAAATCGGCCGGCTGAGTCGCCGCCGCGACCCAAATCTTGCCGCCCTCTCCGGCGATGACTGACGCCACTCCCACTTGCCCTGTGCCATCCGGGCGGTGGTCTTTCTGTTGTGGGGATCCCCCTCTGGTGCCCCTGCTCGGGGCGTTATAATGCTAGTTGGCCCGCTCACTTTGATCCATCTTAGAGCGGCTAAGGGCCCCACCGCCCAAGGGCCGGGACCTCGAGGCCCAGGGAGTCGTCAGTCGAGACCTCGGGCCCCACCTTAACATGTATCGGGGTGTTCTTGAGCCCCAGACATCCCCGGGATCCGTCGTCGATGACGCCTTTCCACTGCGACCTAGTCAGAATCTGGCGCGGTGTGAGGGAGGCTATACGCAGGAGGAGAGGTTTTCGATCTCCCGGCGTTCGCTGCAGACCGAGCTCGAGAATCCGCCTCGTGGAATGCCACTGGAGCCATTTATGGTGCTGCGTCGATATTTCTATCCTCGGGTGGTTATTGAGTTTTATCCTCTGATGGCGATCTGACACGAGGCCAACATTCTTTATACATTTTTCTATGACCGAGGCCGGGAAACTGCGTCGGAATCTGTTGGCCCCGCCCTCCATGCGGTGGCCTCGCAATGTGGTAGAGTATAGTCGATAGCCGAATCCCAGCCAGTAGAGATGATCGCGTATACTCTCGGGACACTTAGGTCGGGCTGTTTCATTTCGGAGCGGCTCCAGCGGCGCCTTTGCTGGTAGACCATATCTTGCGGTCTAAAAGTGTTGGAGCGTTATATCGTATATCGAGAGGGCTTCAGCCCGGCGGAGCTCATTATGGCGTCCTTGTTCCGCCGAGGACAAGGTGCCAGTAGATATGCTCGGCCAGTCCCATGACCTTTTCACGCGACTCACGTACGGATGCTGAAACACATTGGCTTCATAAGTAGAGCTTACGTTTAGGTGTCGTGCGTAGCTGCCGAGGCCCGTCATGCATTTGGCGGTGGCGGGAGCCTTGGCACTGGGCGAGAAAAAATCGCGATATTCATCGACGATCGGCCCCTGTAGATGCACGGAGCCTCCGGCTCCAACTCCAGCTACCACGCGGCTGCAGCTCAAACTCTGGCCTTCATGCTCCGGTGCCCTACGTCATTAGGCCCACCGACCCCATGCCCTCTTGCTCATCAGGATATTCTTCAGTAGAACACATACCTTTCGCCTCAATGATATATTACCATATCCTCTCGAGGACTTTAAAACATCATGGATGGATCAGCATGTTTTCCACACCCTGAATGGCATCATTCTTGTTGCCCGTACCTCTCGTGAGCGGGGTATTCATAGAAATGACCATAGCTTGAACTAGTGCCATTCTGACATACAGAATCAGGCCATCCTCATGCGAGATCGAGTCACACGGGCCTCCTTCGATCGCCTTATGTCCTGCTCTAGGCTCGCGCTCCTCCCAAGCCAGGACCGGCTCCATCGCTAAGCTCGTCCTGTTGATCCCCTGGAGCGTCCTTGCATTGCGCGATGAAGCGCCACACCACTAAGCGGCACCTCGGCAGCCCGGTAGGGCGATTCTTCATCGACCCACTTAGATTGAGAGTGTACTTACCATAACTCTCGATCCATTACCCATTGGACCATGGCATACTAGGTTGGGGGAGAGTGGTAGAAGAAGCCTCTTTACTAGATATAATATTTTTATGATTTTCATACTTGTGATCACTTTTGTTTTACTACATGTTTAGCAAAGCCCATTTTTGCATGTGTTAGGGGCTTGCTTTTTGTTTCTTTTTCAAAAGCTGAAAAATTTTGTGAAATGCACTGACATATACATACCTTACAACTCCATTCTTTTGCCCTTTTTTTTTTTTTTTTTGAGGTTTTATCCTCCTGTAAGTTGAAAAGTTGAAGCATTGCATGTTATCACGTTTGCTAGACTAGTCCCATACTTGTTGAGTTGTTGGTCAGTTGAAGTCCCCTGGTCTTCAACCTTTCTCTTCCACCGTGAGCTAACCACTACGGTCTGCGTCAATTTTCATTAATAGGGTGAGTGGTACTTACCCTTTTTGTAGCAAAACCTGACCTTAGCTTGGAATCGACCACACATGTGGGTTAAGGTTCCCCATAAGAGGCGATGTATCTTCCGTGAAGAAAAACAAAGAAAAACAAAGAAAGAAAGTAGAAAAACCGTGATGCTTCGCGTAGGCAGGAGCACGGTCAGGGGTCTCTGATAGAAAGCCTTTAAAGCCTGGTGCCATAAACCAACTAGTCGGGAGCCACCGATTTAGTGCTCGCTACATGGGTGGATGGGTGGAGTTTAGCAGGATTATAGGTCTTTGAAACTCGGAAATCATTTGGAGTCGGGGTGACTTTGGGTTCCCAGTGGGGTTGACTGGCGATGGAAGCGGCGGACAGGTTGTCCCGGTGGACCCCTTTGCATGGACTTTGGTGAGGTCGAGGTTCCGACGTGCATCTGCATTACTTTAAAAGAGGTGTGAAATAAGAGTGTGATTAGTGCTTAAAAAGTGTTATTTTGAACCCTATTTATTATAGGTTTTGAGTGCTTTTTATGTACTAATCATTCCAAATAACCCAATTAGCATGTTGAGGTCCCTGTTATATTACTAATTGCATTTTGCTATCTTGGTAGTTTTGCGGGCCCGAACCACATCTTTATCTTTAGTCAGTCGAGCACGATGAATCCGAGCCGAGTTCGAAGCTGCGTCAATTTAGAAGACCATTTGGATGAGCTGCGGTTGAAGGAGGAGCGAATTTTGCGAATGCGAATTTTTAGCACCATCTTGAAATTCGCACCACAATGACCTACTGCTGCTTTATACTTTATTTAGTGACTAAGCTTATGTTTGGTTTGTAATAATTTACCCCGTGTAATCTTTGTTCCTTCCCACACAATTTTGCTTAATTTCTATTCTTGAGCACTATATAAAGCCTTCAGTCAAGCATATCAAATCAATCTTTATTGATAGAAAAGAACTTTTTTGGCTCCAGGTTTTCAGCTTTCTTCTTCTCCTCATTTCTTTCATTTTCTTTCATTTTCTCGCGATCAAATACGCACTTGATGATGACAAATCGAGGCGTGCTTGGCTAATCCCCCTCGTCCTTGAAGAGGAGGGCCTGGCTGGAGTGAAAGTTTTGGGTAAGTTACATGTTCTCATGTTTCATGCTTGCATTTATAAATTTAGGTTCTGCATCTCACTTTAGGTTAGAATCTCCTAAACTACACTCCTGACATGTGATGTAAACTTTTGGATTACAGTGGATAAACTGCATTTAGATCATTTGGTATCAGGTTAGTTGTCTCCTATTAGTTGTTGTAGGGTAGTTTTATGAGACGTGTATTCACTGTCAGGAACATTTATACCTATTAAATGCTATGTACCAAGAGGGAATAGTTTTAGGGTTTAGGTTTTACTGCCAAATGAAGATCCGGTTCGGGAAATGACTATATGTCATTATCCCTAACACGAGAAATGACCAGGCATGTGTTGAACACTAAACCCATTGACCCAGGGCACAAAAAGTTCTTTCAAATTTTATTTCACTTATATTTTTAGGTTTGCCATTCACCTACCTTTGTTTTTACACAAATCTAAATCAAAGAAAATGCCATTTTCAATCAACTGCATCTCTCATCTCACGAAGAAAACCCATCAATGAAAAGTATGGTTGAGGGAGAAATCCAAACTATACTACCTTGCATCTTTGACAAACTCAATTTTCCATTTTATGGTTGAGCCTGTGAATCGAAATAATGCGAGAAATTGATTATTACTAATTGATCATGTCAGTTTTATCTTCCTTAAGTGATCTCCTTAAATTTTATTAAACTTTATATATATATATATATATATATATATATATATATATATATATATATATATATATATATATATATATATATATATATATAAGAAGATTTACATATTACAAGTAACTTATTATAATCATGTCATAAAGGAATATGAACCTTTAATGATGAAAAGAAAATGTGGTTGAGGAGGGAAATCAAACTATACTACCTTGCATCTTTGACAAACTCAGTTTTCCATTTTTATGGTTGAGCTATGGTCGAAATGATCTGAAGTGATTATTCTTAATTGATCCATGTCAGTTTTGTCGTAAGTGAATCCTCGACCCAATTTCATTAAACTTTATATATATATATATATATATATATATATATATATATATATATATATATATATATATATATATATATATATATATATATATATATATTAAGACTAGATCTAGGACTACATTTTCGATCCTCTTATCATCATAACGATGGAGTTCGAATAGTAATGATCTTGTGTAGTTGGGGTAGTTAGTCTTTAGATTTATCATCCTTCCTCGTGGGAACGATATCTAGACATTAAATATCCACTTTTATTACTTGTACGACCTATGAACTTGCAGTGATCAAGACCACACACACAAATTTTAAACGAGTAATTTTATAAGAAATAACAAATCCATCTTTTCATGTATATGAAAAATGCTCTTAACAAGTCTTTAAGCGTAGTTGTAGGGATTAGATTATGATTTTTAGTAATGTCATGAGATTTGTATGTATCATTTGGTCTTGCTAAGTTTTAGTCTTTAGTTGTAGGGGGTAAGAAAAAGTTTTGGAATTGCGTGGAAGTTTCACATCATCTGATTTGGTTTGAACAGTTTTTAGCCTTGGGTGAAATAGAAATAATGATAAATTTAAAGATCAATATTCTAACCAAAAAGGGATTTACTAATTTGGACATTTTTCTTTTTGATATTATTTTTCAGAAAATCACAAAAACAATTTTAAATGGCAATAGCTAAAGAAACTACTAAAATTTTTCTATGAGTTTAAATGGATATAATTGTTTCCCACAGAATTCATTTGATCTTAGTGTGTTTCTATTTCAAGAAGATTTTAAATGCATAGAAAATTAGAAGTAGATATCTTGCCTTTGAATTTATTTGAAATAGAGAGAAAACTAAAAGAATCGGGAAGATCACGATTGCGGGAAATCGAGAGTATGGAAAATCAAAGAGAAGACTACATTCTAGAAGAAGAAGAAGAAGTAGTAGAGAGAACTCAGAGGCCTAATACTATGGAGGTCTTTTGGAGGCCTATTATCCAAGAGGAGTACTTTTCAGTAAGAAAACTTGCCATAGAAGCCAATAATTTTGAGCTGAAGCCAGCATTGATTACCATGGTACAACAACACTAGTTCACTAGTCATCCCTCTGAAGATCCCAATGAGCATATGGGAAGATTCATGAGATGTATCTGATCATGAATGGGGTGAGACCCCGAGAAGTAGTAATTTGTAGCTCTTCCTTTTCATTGAGAGATGTAGCGACAGCATGGTTTGATTCATTACGGTGGATCGATGTGAACTGACTAGGAAGATTTGGTGGAGGCCTATATAAGTAGATTTTTTCCTCCAGCTCTAACTTCTGAGAGAAGAGGAGAAATCATTGTCTTCAAGTAGGGGGAAGAGGAGTGTCTCTTCAAGCATGGAAAATTTAAGAGGCTACATTAAAAGGTGTCCTATGCGTTGATCGATCTGATCTCGGATGGATATATTCTATCTGTGCCATGAATTATGCCTCTAAGGGTCTAATTGATGCATCTGCTGTGGGGCTTTTAAGAGAGGAAGTGTAGAGGAGGCAAGGCAACTGATTGAAGACCTTGCCAAATGCAACTACAAGGCTTCATCTTAAGCTTCAGGGAGCAGTAGCAGACTAAGGGGAAGTGGTTTGATTGAGTTGAACCGAATGACTGCCATTTAAGTAAAGATGGATGCAATGATGAACAAACTGAGAAGCAATGAAAGGAGAATGCATACTGAACATGAAGTGGGAGCAGTAAAAGAAGGATTTAGAAGCAGTGCTGAGGGACCATTTTAAAAAGAGCCCAACCAAGTTGAGGAGACCAAGTATATGAGTGAGCAAAGAAGTTATCACTTCAAGCCTAACCCCAACATGCCTACTCATTACACACTAGTACTCAGGAACCAGGAGAATTTCTCATATGGTGGAGGAGCACAGCAAGGTCAAGGACTTGGAAAGAATATGCAACAATATCATGCCTCACCTGGGTTCTAAAAACAACAACAACAACAACAAGTAGGACAGAGAACAGATAATCTGGGGTAGAGGAGATTTAATTCCTTTGAAGACCAGATGCTACATTTCATGGGGGAAAACAAAAGGTTGCTAAACATACATGAACTAAAGTTTGGCGAGCTAAATGACATTCCGAGACAAACAAAGCGTGTTCGGACAGCACGATGCCTCTTTGATGAATCAGGACTCGGATAGGGTCGTTGGCTCACGGAATATATGTCGGTCAAGGATTTGGTTAAGTGAATCAAGGAGAGTTGAGGATGTAGCAGTACTTTGAGAAGTGGCAGAGAACTAGATGAGAGAAGAATTGAAAAGAATGACACTAAGGCAGAGAATTATGCTGAAATTAGAGAAGAGTTTAAGCAGCACATTTCAGAAACTACAGAGGAAGAGAAAACAACAAAGATGCAGCCAGAGCAACAGGTGGAAAAAGAAAATCTAGAAAAAAAAGAGAAGAGGTTAAGGCTTATGAACCTCATGTTCCATTCCCTCAAAGGTTGCAGAAGGCAAAGCTATAAGAGTAATTCTCTAGATTCTTAGACATGTTTAAGAAGATATAGAACAACATTCCTTTCTCAGAAGAATTGACTCAAATGCCTCTTTATGCAAAATTTATGGAAGGGAGATATTGAAGCGAAAAAGATTGCTGAAGAGGAATAATGAACGACATGACACAGTAGTGCGATGAATTCGAATTCTTTGCAGAAAGATGTGGGATCCGTGAAGCTTCGCTGCCTGAGGCTGGGCATGCGATATGGGAAAAACCTTATGTGATTACGGAGCCAACACTAAGCAGTGCCTTTTCTGTTGCTAAAGACTAAGCCCCAGGAGCTTACTCCCGCGACCATGATACAAATGAGCGAGACAAAACCTTTGGTCCATCCTAAGGGCATTCTAGAAGATGTGCTGATCAAAGTGGGAAAGCTCATTTTCCTAGTGGACTTTGTAGTCATTGATCTAGAGGAGAAGACCTTTCTTAGCAATAGGAGCAGCTTTGATTGATGTAAGAAATGGAGAATTAACTCCCAGGGTTGGAGATGAGGCAGTGCATTTCAATCTCAATCACAGCTTGAAACAACCTGAATTAAGTAATGTTGATTGTGAGATTTTAGAAACAAAAATTCCCATCGATTAAGAACTAAATAATGATTGTATTTTTCAGAATTCAATGAATGAGAATGAGATGAATTTCCAGTATCTTGAGCATCTTGAAATTGAATTTCTGGACTCCAATGTTAAATTGAAAAAGGCAGTACTTAGAGTTGAAGAAGATAATAAAAAAATCCAGCAATTATGAAGAGGAAGCTACTAATGTAAACAAAATTTCAGAGGGTTTAATTCTAATAGAATTACCTGAACATTTAGAGTATGCTTTCTTGCAGCTAGAAAAAGGAAATCCAGTCATCATTTCAACTGAATTGATTGATCTTGAAAAACAAAAACTATTGGAAATTCTCAGAAAATATCAGGAGGCAATAGCTTGGTCCATAAAAGATTTGAAAGGAATCAGTCCTTCTATTTGTATGCACAAGATCTTGTTGGAGGAGAATGCTAAAACCTCTATAAAGCATCAAAGAAGGCTGAATCTAGTAATGAAAGAAGTAGTAAAAAAGGAAGTACGGAAGTGGCTAAATGCAGCCTTCATATATGCAATCTTAGATAGCCCTTGGGTAAGCCCAGTTCATGTGGTGCCAAAGAAGGGAGGATTCACTATGATCAAGAATGAGAAGAATAAATTGATTCACATAGACGCGACGGGATGGAAGTGTGTATAGACTACAAAATTGAACCTTTGCTACGAAGGACCGTATCCTCTACCTTTCATTGACCAAATGTTGGACGGAGTTAGCGAGGGCCTCCCCATTCTTTATTTTCTTGATGGATATTTTGGTTACTTAGCAGTTGCTATAGCGAGAGGATCGAGGAGAAAACTACATATCACTTGCTCAGGCGTTTGCTTTTAAAGTGCCTTTGGATTATATAATGCTCCTACCACCTTTCAAAGATGTATGATGTCTATGTTTTCTGATTTGGTGGAAGAGGCTATGGAGATCTTTATGGATGACTTCTTAGTATATGGATCCAGTTTTGAGCATTGTGTGGAAAATTTAGAAACAGTACTTCAGAGGTGTCATGACGAAAATCTTGATCTAAATTGGGAGAAATGTAATTTTATGGTGACAGAAAGTATTGTCTTGGGACACAAGATTTATGTTTCTGGATTGGAAGTAGACCAAGCAAAAGTTGTTGTTATAAAAACTCTTATGCCACCTACAATAGTAAAGGGGATAAGAAGCTTCCTTGGACATGCTGGTTTTTATAGAAGATTCATAACGGACTTCTCAAAAATCTCCAAACCATTCGCCATGTGTTTGCTGAAAAGATGCAAATTTTGATTTTGATGAATCATGCAGATCTGCATTTGATGAAATCAAGTCCAGATTAGTGACAGCTCCCATCATGTTGACACCTGGAACAATGACTATGAAATTATGTGTGATGCCAGTGATTATGCAATGGGAGCTGTATTAGGACAAAGAACTAAAAAGATATTCAAGGCCATATACTATGTCATCAAAACCTTTAATGAGGCACAAGAAAACTACTCCACCACAGAAAAAGAGATGTTGGCAATGGTATTTGCTTGTGAAAAATTCAAGCCTTACATATTGGGGTCCCATGTTATAATACACACTAATCATGCTGCAATTAGATATCTAATGGCAAAGAAGGAGGCCAAACCAAGACTAATCAGATGGGTATTGCAGCTACAGGAATTTGATCTTGAGATTAAAGATAAGAAGGGTAGTTACAATGTGATAGTAGATCACTTGTCTAGATTGGAAATGACTGTTAGAAAAGAAAAAGGAACCGAAATAGTAGAAAATTTTTCGAATGAGTAGTTGTTTTTGTTGTCAGTTCAAACACCCTGGTATGTGACATTGTCAGTATAGCTTGTGGGTTGTGCCACTGGTCGACTACCCGACAAGAAGAAAATTGAGAACTAATTGTAGATTCTATATTTGGGATGACCCCTTACTTTATAGAAGAGGAGCATATATGATCATAAGGAGATGTGTTCTATAAACAGAACAATGTGGTATTATAGAGAAATGTCATGCATCACCATATGGAGGACACTTTACAGGAGACAAAATAGCCTAAGAATTGCTCAAATTAGGTTTTATTGGCTACCTGATGATATTTTTTTTGAGTGGGTAAAATATTGTAATAATTGTCAGAGAATAGGCAACATAAGTAGAAGGAATGAAATGCCCCTACAAGGAATTCTGATGGTTCAGATTTTTGATGTTTGGGGAATAGACTTCATGAGACCTTTTCCATCATCATTTGGCAACATATACATTCTCCTAGTTGTGGATTATGTATCGAATGGGTGGAAACTTATCAGCTTATCCATAAATAATGCCCGACCACGATTGGTGGGATTTATACAAAGGAAAATATTTTGAGCAAATTTGGAGCACCCAGAACAATTATCAATGGTGAAGGAAGCCATTTTGCAAATAAAATTTTGAAAACTTCGGCTGAATATGGAATCGGACATGTGATGGGTTTGGCCTATCACCCTCAATCAAATGGGCAAGCAGAAATTTCCAACATGGAAATAAAGAAAATTCTAGAGAAAACAGTAAATACAAGCAGGAAGGACTGGTCTATAAAGCTAGATAATGCATTATGGGCTTATAGAACTGCTTACAAAACTCCCATTGGAATGTCCCTCATACATGGTGCATTTGGAAAACCTTGTCATCTCCTTTAAATGGAATAAGCTATGTGGGGTCATCAAGAAGTTGAATTGTGACTTTCAAAATTTGCCAAAGGAAAAGAGACTACTCCAAGCGAATATGAACTAGAAGAGTTGAAATGAAACATGATAATGCTAAAATTTACAAAGAAAAGACAAGGTGGCATGATCGAAATATTCTAAGGAGAATTCAATTTGGAGAGCAAGTCCTCCTTATACAACTCAGGGCTCAATCTATTTCTTTGGAAGATTTGAAGTCAAGATGGAGTGGTCCTTACATAGTGGTAACAAGTACACCCTTTGGAGGCGATGGCTGCCCAAAAGATGAATCGGAGTGAATTTAAAGTAAATGGTCAGAGACTAAAGCATTATCTTGGAGGAAGCATAAATGAAGTATATCCAGATTGTGAAAAAGGGAAAGAGTTTTGCTAAAATGAAGACATTCTGCAGCAAGTGTCTGGCTAAGGACATTAAACCGAGTAGCTTCTTAGGAGGCAACCTAAGCAATTTTTTCATTTTAATAGTTTGATTTATGTTGATTACTTTTATGAGTTTGAAGTTTTAGTTTTAATTTTTGTTAGAAAATTTTATTATGAAGTTTAATAGATTTCTATTATTTATTTATTTATTTATTTATTAACAGGGAAGATCAACTTGAAAGAGATATTATTGGAAAACACACTTTCTCAACTAAAATGTGTAGAAAAGAACTACAAGGGGGAGTATTTCTATTTCCCTCAATTTGTTTGTTTGTTCTTTTTTTTTTTTTTTTTTTTATTGATAATGCATAGTTGAAGTTTGGGGGAATATAAATATTTTTAGAGAATAAGTGGTAAACTGACTTTCTTTACAGCCAGCTGCTTGAATACCTTGTTTAAAATCTTGATGAATGATATTGAATGAAGAAAGAGATTTTATTGTTTATCTTGAATAGGGTGTTTGAAGAAATATGTGTTTTTCACAAGTATGAACTAGAAATTTGGAAGACTTGATTGCCTAATGTCATTGGGTTGAATGATCGAAAGAAAGAAAATGCAAGAGTTTGAGTAAAACAAAATCTATGTGACGAGAGATTGTTATATGCGACATTAGGTTGTGAACTTTTGAGAATTTGCTAAAATAGAACAAGCTTTTGTCGTGACAAGCTTTCTTTCTGTCATGACAAATTTGGTGCTAAAATAGATAAACGAAAAGTTTATCGCTTTTTGACAAATTTTTCTTACTGTCTACAACAAACAAGCAAACTTTGGGCCTCGAGAGAAACATGTCGCAGCTTATAGTCAAGCGGAGCATAGATAAAATTGTGTCGCGACAGTTTTTTCTTGGTCGCGACAAAGAATTTCCCTAGTCCAAACTTAAGTGCAAAATTTATGTCATGACATCTAAGCTTCTTTATGTCGCGACACCAATTTAAAAAGAGCAGCACACTTTAGGTCAAAAAATATGTCTGGAAGCAATTAAGGAAGCACAACAATTCTTGGCACATAAATAGAAAAGTTCGGCGAAGAGTCATACGCCTCGTAACCTTCAAACCATTCGATTCTCTATATAAGCATCATTTGGAAACCACTAGATCCACTAAGCCCATACTCCTGATATCTAAGCCCCAAAACTGGTTTCCCAATGAACCTCGAAATCATGGAAGAATATGATGAGGCTGGAGAATGAAACTTGATTCAAACCACTCGGGTAGTAACGAGGGCAAGGTGAAAGAGGTGAGGTAAGCAGTGAACTTGAAGCCCGAGCCCCGTGGAAGAATCTAGGAAGAGAGGAAAGAAAGAGGAAATGAAGGAAGCAAGTATGAACAAAAGGTGGTGTTTGGGTCTGACATGGCTTATATTGCTTGGAGAGAGAGGCTTCAACAAATGGGTCTCTCTATTCCGAGAGTTGGTCAAAAGCAAGGGATGGCATCTGTTCTGCGAGCATAAATCTCTTGGATTTGTAGATGTGGTAAAAGAGTTATACACCAACATGGTGGGAATGAAAGATAAGGTTATCTACGTCAGAGGGAAATGAATACTCTTCGGAAGAGAGCAGTTGACGGATAAGTACAATCTTCGGGAAAAGGAAAAAATGGAGTCAAATTCAAAGGCGGGTGAGCTCTTAATACCAAAATATTTATAGACACACTAGCCGGTAGCAAAGGGAAGTGGAATGCCAGGAAGAACCCGCGATCCATCGCCCGAGGCTTACTGCTAACGGCAAAGTGTGGTTTATTTTATGTTAATTAATCTTCAAACATCTATGCACGGTCGGGGAGAAAGAGGCGGAGTCTTATTATATCCTCACCATACTTTCAAAGGCTATAAATTACGTGTGACAAGATAATAGAAAACTCAATTCTAAGTTATTACATGGGAGGATACAAGGGCTGGAGTTCTCACTGGCAACGATTTCAAGAATCTGCATCTTAGGGGGTGTTATAGGAGACTAGGAAGAAGGAGAGCGCTGAGACATCGCCCTTGACGTGCCGAATACGAGGGCCTAAGGAAAATAGAAACAAGGGAAGACAGGTGGAAGCTTGATGAGTCTTAAACTCATCTATTTTTAATCCATTTTTCTGGCATGTTTTTAACAATTTTAGATCTATTTGTATGCCCAGTTGTGGAATATTCACCAACTTTTTGTTTTGCAGGAGTTAATTGAAAAAGGAGAGAAAACAAGCAGAAAAGAAGCAAAAAGGTGGAAAAAGCAGCAGTCTACGTTGCGACACAATTTTTATATGTCACGACCATGAATTAAGTAGGCCCCGAAGGAGTATGTCACAATCGGCAGCCCACAAATGTCGCAACAAAGCTCAGACATAACTCAATAGCTAAAGAAGAAATTTTGTCGCGACAATATCATTTTTGTCGCAACATGAAAAGTTGAAGGCTAATAGATGAACTCTGTTGTGAAAAGGCAGGTTCACATCATGACACCAGTTGCTTTCGGATTACAACCTGAGTCGACTCGTACAAGTGTTTTTATGTTGCGACAAAGTTTCCAACATCAGGCCAACTCAAGGAAGAACTATTGTCGCAACAAAGAAAATCATGTTATAGCTGCCCTTGTTGATCGAATTCACAACCAAGAGCAACCACCGATCTGTCACGACAAAGAGATTCTATCGCGACAAACAAAACATGAAGGAGGTGAATTCCCTATCGCGACAAGAAGCTGAAGAGTAACACAAGAAGAATGGAGACAAAGAAATTCTTGTTGCGACATAATTAAGAGTTGAAGGCAAAACCTATGTCGTGGCAAAGAAATTTTTTGTCGCGACAATAAAAGCTAAGGAATGATAAAATTCTGTCACGATAGAGAAAAGTAGGTGATGTTGGACCAAATGACACATACAAATTTATGAAACAATTACCACAGGACTATTATTTAATCCCCAGCAAAGGTACCATAAAACTTGTTTGTCTTTTTCCATATAGACTAAAAACCCCTCAAGTGTACATAGTTACAAGATTCTTACATTTCTCCTTTGCCGACCATGTCACTTGGATAGATTTACTTAAATAATTAATCCACTTCTTAATATTCATGAAATTTAAAAATATGGGTTTAGTCATGTCATGATTACGAGGTCAGCCACAAGTAGTAAAATCTGAATGTAAGTCAATTATCATTCCCACCGAGGAGATTTTCGAATTGGAAATCAACTACTGACTACTTAAGTTCTATGCTATTTGGACTAAAAAGTGATAATGAGAGTTAAATCTAGAATTGGAAAAATTCCTAGACTGAAAATTAAACATAAACGAAATTTAAATGGAATATCAGAAGAATTATGAAAAAAAAAAATCAAGAACAAAATACTGAATCAAATCAATTTCTTGTGAGAAACGAAACCCGTCGAGAAATACGGTGAAGCGATTGATTGCATTTAGCCTTGATCTTCTGTTTGCGCGGACATGGGTTTGTCCAAGATTGCTTTGTGAATTTGCGGGTTAGTTTCCATTTCGCGATTAGGGGGTTTTCTTGCTTCTCTCGAAGTCAAGATCTAATCAACTACTGGTATTCTCGACCTTCTTGCAAGATCTAGGTGTTTTTCTTTCTCAATACTTCACACCCAGAAACTTGGAGACTGCAGAACTTTTACTTCCCTTATCTAGGTTAATGCAAAAATTCTACCACTCAATTGATGGCTCATCCTTCAAATCTATTAGTTCTTCCTTTCCCTTGATTAGATCTTAGGTAACACAGGGTTGGGAGTTAACCTTTAGATTAAGGTGAAATCTCTGATTATTAGAATTTGATAAAATACTCCCCTCGACTTCAATTATATGAGCGAATTGGGGATTTATCTAAAGAGAGCCTTTAGAGCTCGAGGTTCATTAATGGTAGCCTAATGCCGCAGCTTAAATGCTCGAGCTCTTGGAATCTCGACTGTGTCATCAGAGGGCATCACGGAATCGAGCTAGATACACTCCTTGAAACTGGTATTCGAGTACTATCATTAGGAACTTATTGATTCAAAATCAACATCAATAAAAATAAATCCCAATCAAATAATTCTCTCTATAATTTGCGGGAAGAGCGTAATTGTGTAAGTCATTTACGAGGTGAAGATGTACTTCTATTACGCTATTACATTCGACGATGGGTATCGGTCAGTACTTCCCAGCGCATGAATATAAGCACCAAGCAAAGACAAAATCAGTTCTGGGGGTATGATTTTTGCGGAGCTGGGGTGGACTGTTTTACAAGGAAGGCTAATGAGTTCTAAGATTCTAAACTGTTGACCGCACGGATTCTTAGTTGGAATGGAAACCAAGTAAAAATCAGAAAATAAATAAAGAAAGAAGGAAAAAATCTATAGAAAACTATACAGCGGGTTCATCTTGGTTGCATTTTGGGTAAGGAGACATAAGCTACTTTACTATTCTAAAAGTGTCTTATTTATACTGTCTAAAAGAATATGGGCCTTATCCATAAAGCGAAAGGTGGATATTTTTTAAAAGAAAAGATCCAATTTTCTGTTCGAGGTCACGACCTAAAGTGGTTGGTCGCGACCTGATTCTCCCTTGTCTGCCTTTGTTAAGTTGCAACCAAACTTCTTCAGTCGCGACCAGGTTCCTTTCAGTGGCTTCGATTTGCGGTCGCGACATCAACTTGTAGTCGCGACCTTGTTGCCTCAGCTGTTCTCAAGGATTGATGTCGCGACTAGAGTCTCACGTTGTGACCTCGTTTTGCTTTTGCATGCGCTAATCTTGGGTTCAGAGCCTCGTTTCCAGATTTGCAAAGCCTATTTTCCTCTTCTAGCGTATTCGGTCGCGACCTCCGGGGTGATGTTGCGACCTCACAGTGCTTTCTTTTCGGGTTGCGGGTTGTCCCGATTCACTTTCGCTTATAGTTGCGACCTTGATTTCTTGTTTTGATGTGCTGGGTGACCTCTCGAGTTTGACTAACTTAGTGGCCGCAACTTCACTTTGTCTTGGCAAGGACTTCTTGACAGGATTTCATGTCGCAACCTCAATGTTCTTGGTTGTGACTTGAACTTATGGTGCCCGGTGTTTCTTCAGGTCGCGACCTCCCTTGGAGTCCTTAGTGATAAAGTGGTTGCAACTTCAATTTCTTCTTATAGAGACTTTGTTTAGCTGAGCTTCAAGTTGCAGGTCGCGACCTCGATGTTAGGTTGCGACCTCTCTTTGCAGTGTTCAGTCTCTCTTTAGGTCGCGACCTTAGTGAGTGGTCGCAACCTCCTTTTTGTTTTCCCATTCCTGCCGGTTGCAACCTCGAGAATTTCCTAGATTTGTGACTCGATTTAGCTTCATTAGCAGTTCAGAGTCGTGACCTCGGTTGACATTGCGACTTGGATATTGCCCCGACCAGCCGGCACCACAGCTCACCCTCCACTTTGCGATTTGCAACCTCGTTTCTTATATCTTTGGTTTCTTGATTTTGTTGGGATTTTCCGCTTCTTCTGTATTTTTCTGCAAAAATGAAATTTGAGTAAATTATCTAGATTTCTTCATATGAAAATAAACAATTCACCAAATTCTTATTATTCTCGAGAAAAATGGATTAAAAAAATAAATGGAGTTTTGGACTCATTAAATTCCCCCGAACTTAAAATTTTTGTTTGTCCACAGAGCAAAGAAAGAAAGAGTTGTTTGTCCTCAAACATTACATTTAAATTTTAAGGACATTTACAGTTTCAGAAACATAGTCTTTCTTCTTCCACCTTCTAACTGGAAATAGGAGAAAACAACATTATTTTAAATTTCAATTTGAATTGCAGGAAAATTGGTTTCCACTTCTATCACAAATATCTTGATTAATTCATGTATTTAAACAGTTTATTCAACAAGTCTGGTTATGTGTGTGTGTGCAGGTCTTCAATCCTCTTCATCTTCATGTCGAATTAGTTAATCTTCTGGGAGTCTCCTTAGATAACTAGTCAAGGTCCCATAGGCTTGTTTTTCATATTGATCTCCACTAATGTAGGCAAACTCAACCTTCAAGATCAAAGAAGAGATCTTTTAGGAAAGAGCGAGATGTTGAAGCAGGTAGTGGGTAGATAATTGGGATTTTTAGGTTTCAATTACCAGTTCCGTGCTTCCATTATCCTAATTTCCTTCAGCTTTCATCATTTTCCTTCATTGTACTATAGATCTTCCTTAATCTTAGCCTGGTGCATCTTTTTGAAATCTTTTTATGGCATTTTGACTTGCCACTTTCACCTTATCAAGCCAGTTCCCTTTTTCTGGAATTTTCTTTGTATTTCTCTATAAGAATGGGAATAGTGCAATGTTCTGTCTTCTTAGGCTTTCTATCACTCTTAGAGAACTTTGGGCTAGCAGCTCCCATACCAGTTGGCATTAGGGTGCTAGGTGTTGAAACACCCCTATGAGCTTAATTGTTCAAGGGAGATAGGCCATAAGACAAAACTTATTCCTTCTTTCAATCTCTGCTCCTTTTTCTCTAGTTCTCCAAGTTATTCCTTCTCTCCTTTCTTGTAATGTATGGAAACACCTTCCCCCAAACTTGTTTCTTTCTTTACAGTATACATTTCTATTTTGGAAACTGGATAATTTGGGGCTCTTTACTGCAGGATTATTGTATGAGAAGGAAATTAGGTTTTCAATTCTTTTTTAACTATTTGAAGAATTTAGGGTGCACTCATTTCGAAACATGGAACTAGAGGTATGCATTGGCATATTTAGGGTGAGCTTGGAAGAAGCTCAAGCGCAGGGATGGCCTCTATCACTTCTTGTTGGCTGTTTTTACCTAAGATTTCACCTTAATCAATAATCTAACAAGCTCTAGGACCATGAACTCTTAATCATGAATTTTTTCCCAGAAGATGTTCCTAATTATTCTCAAAGTTTTATGAGTTTTGTTGACCAAGTGTACTGTTCCTTCAAGACTTGTATTAATTCACTGTTTATATACATACTTTAATCATTTTATTTGTTCTATCAACATTATCCCTTTTTCCAATTCTACAATTTAACTTAATTTAAACATCAGGCTGTAAATCCTGATTCCAATTGGCTAATGTGTACCCTTATTTTTCCTGCATTATTGTTCTTGGGATAAAAATAGAATTGTTCATTTGGTCAGTTCAGGCTAGGTTTTAACATTTGGCACACCAACAAAAAATTGACACAAACACAATTTCAGTATATCAATTTGTGAAACCAAAAACAATCAATTTGCTAATCAACAGGAATTTTATTCAAATATCAAAACATCTCAAGATTGTACAATCTGATTTCTTTATCTAATGCTAAAATTACAAATAGGACTGTATCTAGTCTAGAGGAAAAACTCTATTTCCTGATCTAAAACCCTATGCCTTCCTCACAAAGGTCGTAGTTCTGCCTTATATCAGTTCCCAAGTCTTGAATTTGCGGCAGGGAGGAAGGGTGTGAGGATTGTTGTGAGTGGGCCCCTTCCTTTAGACTCTGTTGGGGTTCCTCTGGATGATGGGGTTTTGGTTAACCCTTCTTCCAATTCCTTTCCCATCATCATTCTCCTGATTATAGAGCATTGTATGGAGTCATGACTAGAGTTGGTTTGTTTTCCGACTCTACTCATTCCATACGCTCTACATTTGCACCCTTGGAACTCTTCTTTTTCTTCATTCTCTTTTTTCTTTATTTGCCTTTGTCTTTCCATCCTTTTATAATGATCTTGCTTCTCTTGGGAATGGCAAAGTCCTTAATGACTTAATTAACTTGGTGATTCTCGGATTCCAGCGGCATAGCTATTTCCCACAGGAGATTTGGAAAATTGGTGAGGAATTTTGATCATTTCTCTGAGAATTATTGAACGTTCTGGAATTATTCTTTTCGAAACCAAGCAACCTAAATTGATTCTTTTAACCAAGGCTCGTTTTCTGGTTCTGTATTAATTGACAATTTATATCAGGAATTCTGAACGAATGATGCAAAAGTGGAAACATGGGACTGGATTAAAGATGACTTGAAATTTGGATGGAAGTTGAGCTCTATGTCATGATTGTGATATGGGGAGTCTCGACATTAAATTTTTAGCCTCTAAATCAATGATTTGCAATGGGTTCTCTCTTCAATACTGGTATGCCCAAATAATAGGTCTAAAACCCATTTTTATTGAGAATTGGACAATTTTGGTCGCAACTTAAAGGTTTTGTCGTGACCTGCTATATGGTCACAACTTTAATTTCCTTGTTGTGACCTTTTTCTCTAAATTTTTGCATTCAATGCCATTTTTCATGTCACGACTTGAACATTATTGTTGCTACCAAAATTTTAATTCCCTCAGAAATTTAAGTTATGACCTGAATTTTCTCATTAAAGTTTCATTATTTCTATCCAAGTCTCTTTCAACAATTAATTGTCCAAAGATTTCAATTCACCAAATCCAATCAAAACAAACACAATTCATCAAATAAATCCAATCATGCATCATATTCAGATCGAAGCGAGAATTCTAAAGAATTTCCCAAACTTTCAGTAAACTCCAGACAAATTTAACTAAGTGAAAGGAAAATATCCTGCCCCTTTTTGTCTCTTGTGCAGATTGGAAGTTTATTGTGTTATTCATCCCTTGCATTCTCTATTGTCTGGCTTGAAAAATTTCTTACAACTTCAAGCGTCTGAATACATCTCACAAAACTATGAAAAACTATCACACCAAAAAGAATAAAGGAAAACTTAAAACAAAATGTTGTGGATTGCCTTCCACCAAGCTGCTCAATTTTTAGTCTTTAGCTGGACTTGCTGCTTCTATCTTTCTATTTCTTCAATTTTCCTCATTCAGAATTAGGAGTCATTCTTCCATTTGTATTCCTCCCAGGTAGTGCTTAAGCCTCTGACCATTAACTTTGAACTCCTCATGATTCTTTGGTTCTCAATATTCTTTGCCACAAAAGGTTGTGCTTGATACTACTGTATAGGGTCCACTCCATTTTGATTTAAGCTTACCTGGAAAGAGTTTCAGTCTGGAGTTGAATAACAGGACTTGATCTCCTGCTTTGAATCCTCTCCTCAAAATCCTTTGATCATGGCATTTTTTTGTTTTATCTTTGTAGATTCTAGCATTATCATAGGCTTCATTCCTCAACTCTTCTAATTCATTTAGCTGGGTAGTCTATTCTTTGCGGAGTTTTGAGTGGATTTAGCTTCTTGATGGCCCACATAGCTTTATCATTCCCTGGCTCGAGAGGTAGGTGACAGGTTTTTCAAAGACAAACTGTATGGGGACATTCAGTGGAGTTTTAAAAGCGATTCTGTATGCCCCAGTGCATCATCAAGCTTAGAGACCAATCTCTTATGTTGCAGCGGAACTTCGGTCGCCAAAGAATTTTCTTTATCTCCACATTTGAGATTCCGGCTTGCCCGTTTGTTTGAGGATGATATCCAGCTCATAATGTGTTTGATACCATATATACCTTGTAAGGTTGTCAAACACCTTATTTCGCAAAAAGTGGCTTCCTCCATCCGCTTGATTATAGTTACGGGTGTCCCAAACCTCACGAGAATATTTCTTTGTAAAATCCCTGGCTTGTCTTTAGCATCGTTTAAGGACAATGTTGCCTTAACTTGTTTGGATACGCAATCACGGCTAGGAGTATGTATAAATTTCCAAATGAAGGAGGAAAAGGTCCCATAAAATCTAATCCCCAGACATCAAATAGCTGCACCACCAGGATACCTTGCAGAGGCATTTCATGCTTTTTGCTGATATTTCCCATTCTTTGGCATTGATCACACAACTTTACCCACTCAAAATAGTCTTTGAAAATAGTAGGCCAATAAAATCCCGACTAGAGATTTTTGTGTGCTGTTTTGTCTCCCGCAAAGTGCCCTCCATATGGTGATGCATGACATTCATGTAGGATCTTGGGTTGCTCACCTTCTGGTACACACCTTCTGATAATCATATCAGCTCCTCTTCTAAATAGCGGTGGTCGTCCAGGATGTAGTATCATTTGTCGATCCTTAGCTTTTTCTCTCTTGGTAACTAAATTCTGTGGCATAATTCCACAAGCTAAAGTTCACTATATCGGAAATACGAGGTGAAAGTGATGGCCGAATTTGGAATAACTACTCGTACAGAGAATTTTCTCTGTACTTCTCTTCTCTTCTTATGCAGTGGGTTTCTCCACTCTTGACAAGTGATCAGGTATCACATTGTCACTGACCTTTCTTGTCTCTAATTTCTAGATCAAATTCACATAATACTTAATTACCCACGATGGCCTTGGCTTTCTTTAACTCTTTGCCATCAGATATTTAATTACTGCATGATCATTGTGGATAATGATATGGGATCCCAATATGTGTGGTCTGAATTTCTCACATGCAAATACTACTGCCAGCATCTCCTTTTTAGTGGTTGAATAATTTTCTTATGTTTTATTGAAGGTTTTGCTGGCATAGATATGGCTTTAAATACCCTTTCAGTTCTTTGTCCCAAGACTGCTCCCATTACCTGTCATGGCATCACACATAATTTCAAATTCTCTGTTCCACTCTAGTTTTTCCATGATGAGAGCTTCAACTAATCTGGATTTGATCTCTTCAAAAGAATTTTGACAAGATTCGTCAAAATTGAACTTATTATCCTTTTCCAGCAATCTGCATAGTGGTCTAGCAATTTTTGAGAAGTCTCTGATAAATCTTCTGTAAAAGCCAGCATGTCCCAAGAAACTCCTTATTCCCTTGACTGTAGTTGGTGGCATCAGATTTTTGATAATTGAAACTTTTGCTTGATCTACTTCTAGCCCTGCTACAGAAATCATATGCCCCAAGACAATACCTTTTGTCACCATAAAATGGCATTTTTCCCAATTCAGAGCTAGATTCTTGTCCTGGCATCTTTGACATCCCGAGTTGTGCGAGCAATTCAAAATTTGCGGAACCATATACTGTGAAGTCATCCATGAAAATTTCCATAACCTCTTCTGCCAGATTAGAGAATATAGACATCATGCACCTTTGGAATGTACCAGGAGCATTACACAAACCAAATAGCATTCTCCTAAAAGCAAAAGTACCAAATGGGCATGTAAAAGCAGTCTTCTCCTGATCTTCAGGTGCAATGGCAATTTGGTTATATCCAGAATATCCATCAAGAAAGCGAGTGAGGGTGTCACCGCTGACCTATCCCGGCATGCGATCCAATGAAAAGGAAGGGGAAATGATCCTTTAAGTTGCATTATTCAATTTTGCATTGTCAATACACACCTCCGTCTTATCACGGTTCTTATAGAATCAGTTCATTCTTTTCATTTACGATCACGGTGAATCACCCTTCTTGGGAACCACATATGCCAGGCTCCTTCCAAGAACTATACGATATAGCATATATAAAACCTGCATTCAACCATTTCAGAACTTCTTTTTTGACAACTTCTTTCATTACAGGGTTCAGCCTCCTTTGATGCTCAATAGAAGTTTTTGCCTCCTCATTCAGCAATATCTTGTGCATGCAAATGGATGGACTGATACCCTTCAAATCTTCAATTGACCAAGCATAGCTTCTTTGTATTTCCTCAGACCTGCAGTAGCTTTTCTTCTTCAGTTTCAGTCAATGCAGCCGATATTATTACTGATTTCCTCTTTTCTGGTGCTAAGAAAGCATATTTCAGGTTACTGGGCAATTACTTCAGTATTAACCCTTCTGCACTAGTTTCTTGCTCAGTAGCTTTCTCTACTTGGCTGCATACATTTTCTTGACTGTTTTCATTTATGCTTAAGACTGTTTCTTGGTCATATAAACTAGAAGGCAACAATTCACAATCAAGACTCTCAAGATACTGGAAATTCAGCTCAGTTTCATTGATTGAATGTTGAGGATTACTATTAGAATCTAACTCAAGACTAAGAAGACTATTGTTTTCTGATCATCTGAAGTGTCGATATACACATCGAGTGTTCCAAACTCCTATTCAACTTAAGTTGCAGCTTCATTCCCCACCCTTAAGGTTATTTCACCTTTATGCACATCGATCAATGCTGCTCCAGTTGCTAAGAAAGGTCTTCCTAGTAGCAGAGGTACTTGGGCATCTTCCTCCATCTTCATGATCACAAAGTCCACAGGGAAGATGAATTTGCCCACCTTGACTAGTACATCTTCAAGCATACCCTCTGGTTGCACCATTGATCTGTCAGCCATCTGCAGTATAATAGTTGTTGGGGTGAAATTCCCGAAACTCGATCGTGCACCAGCGATAGGGCATCAAATTTATGCGGCACGAGGAATCACCTGAGGCTTTCTTGAAGTCATACTTCCCTGATGAACGGGGAATGGTAGACGCAGTCTTTCATTTCTTTGGAAGTCTACGCTGAATCTTTGCCTTTGCAGAGTGTGATCAGTTCACTATCCCTTCTCGGCTGAGTTTTCTCTTCTTGCTCAGAATCTCCTTCATAAATTTTGCATAATTAGGCATTTGGTTGATTGCCTCTGCAAAAGGGATGTTGATTTCTATCTTCTTGAAGATATCCAAGAATCTAGAAAATTATTCTTCCCTCTTTGCTTTAAAGTCTACGGGGAAATGTGCTTGTAGGAATTATAGTCTTGTAATTTTCGCACTACATACGCTCTTTACTTCCTTACATTTCGGTCTGTATCTTCATCTTTGCATCTATGGTCCTCTCATGCCTGCCATCTTTTTCCTTCTAAGTCTCTTCCTGTTTTGCATCAGTCTCTTCTTTTCTTTCCTTCAATTCTTTGTTACTCATTTCTTTCCACTTCTCATTTGAAGCGCCATGATCAGGTTTTCCCGGGTGTCACTAGGGAATGCATCCTTTGCTGCAGTTACGCTAAGAGTAGATGCCTACTTGTGTCTCCAAATTCTTCAATGAGGCACTGGTATTCTTCTGAAACATCTGTGTATCCGACTTGAAAGTTTCCAAGTCAGACAATATCTGTTCATGGAAGTGTATAAGTCTCTTGTTGTCTCCCATGAACTGCAGCATTTGTTCTTCAAATGGTTGGGTCCTCCTCAGAGCCACGATATTCATTTTACGCAGCCACGCCTGTTGTTTGTTGTTGGAACCTAGATGGGTGATATCCCTGCTGAGGGTTCTATCCATTCCTTGGGCCTTGTGCTGCTCCTCCACCTTATGAGAAATTCTCATGGTTCCTCAGTGCTGGGTTGTAGTGTGTAGGTAGGTTGGGATTTGGCTTGAATTGATAACTCCTTGGCTCATTCACGTATTTAGCCTCCTCCACTCCATAATCATTCTCCTCATTAGGTACCTCAGCAACTCTTCTTCTTTCTTCTTTTTCCACTACTCCTATTTCCTGAGCAGAGTGCAGTTTCCTTTCTTGTCTGTCCATCCTATGCATGATGGCATCTAACCCCTCACCTCCATATGATCCACATTTGCTCGGCTATGACCCGTTTCTCTATTTCTTTGCCCGCTTAAAAGTTTCGGATGGAACTTCATGTTGCATAATGAGTCCTCTATGTCGGGTCTCTAACCTCTTCAGCCCTTTTTCTTTTGAATGCTCCACAGCATGAAGCGTCAATAATGCCCTTAGATGTATCATTTAAGGCATGATACACTATGTCCATATGAGTTTTTAAATCAATTCCATCGCCAGGGCACCTCTTGACAACCTCTTGAATCTCTCGGTATATAGGCTCTCATCTTCCGCATTTGGAACACTATTATCTGCTTCTCCTTTCGGAGGTGAGTGATGGAAGAACCTGCTAAGTATGCTTCCACAGGCTCTTCCCAAGTATCAGTGAACCATATGGTAATGACTCATACCATGTGTTTGTATGTCTCCGATTAAGGAAGTAGGAAGAGATGCGGCATCACCTGCGGCCTCACACCATTCGAGGTGGCTAGTGAAGCGATCTTTGCTTTGTATCATTGTTATCAAAGCCTTCGTTTTAATTCGAGTTATTTGCATCCATTGTAGGTGTACGATTCTTGAATATTCCTCTTGAATAATAGGCCTCCGAAATCCTCCGTTATTATGCATCATAGGAGGTCTTACATTACTTATCCTTGCTCGTTTGGTCATGTATCTCTGCCATGAGCGCTTCTCTGCTCTTTTAGTCTTTCTTAAACACAGTGTTCTTTCCAATTCGGTGTCTGGCCCAGTAACAGTGCAGATCTGTTTCTGTGCATTAAAAGATTTCTGAAATTGAAACACTCGGATTAATGAGATGATCGAGCAAGTATTTTTCCAATGGCTCGTTAAAGATCGATGGCTTGAGCGATAGCTGCATATAAAACTTTTGGTCTTTTCTTTTTTTCAAATTCGAGAAAAATGTCAAAATTAACATTTCCCTCATTTGTCAGAATATTGATTTATTCAATTCTTTCAGATCCCCGGCAACGGCGCCATAAAACTTGATGTTGGACCAAATGACACATACAAATTTGAAACAATTACCACAGGACTATTATTTAATCCCTAGCAAAGGTACCATAAAACTTGTTTGTCTTTTTCCATATAGACTAAAAACCCCTCAAGTGTACATAGTTACAAGATTCTTACATTTCTCTTGCAGCCATGTCACTTGGATAGATTTACTTGATTAATTAATCCCTTCTTAATATTCATGAAATTTAAAAATATGGGTTTAGTCTATAATACTGCAAGTGCACAAGTCATACAAGTAGTAAAATCTGAATGTAAGTCCAGGTATCATTCCCACAGAGATTTTCAAGAATTGGAAATCAACTACCCCAACTACTTAAGTTCTATGCTATTTGGACTAAAAGTGATAATGAGAGTTAAATCTGGTGGAAAAAATTCCTAGGCGAAAATTAAACATAGACGAAATTTTAATGGAATGTCAGAATAATTATGAAACAAAAATCAAGAACAAAATACTGAATCAAATCAATTTCTTGAAAGCGAAACCCGACAAAGAAATCACAGGTAGAAGCGATCGATTTACGCATTTAAGCCTTGATACTACATTTCTTTGCTTGGGATATGGGTTTGTCAGAGATTGCCTGAATTTGCAGTTGGATTTCTCCATTTTCACTGATTAAAGGTTTCTTGCTTCTCTCGAAGTCAAGATCTAATCAGCTACTGGTATTCTCGACCTTCTTGCAAGATCTAGGTGTTTTTCTTTCTCAATACTTCACACCCGAAACTTAGGCTGAACTTTTACTTCCCTTATCTAGGTTGTCTGAAAATTCTACCCTCAATTGATGGCTCATCCTTCAAAATCTATTAGTTCTTCCTTTTCCCTTGATTAGATCTCGGTAACACGGGGTTGGGAGTTAACCTTTAGATTAAAGGTGAAATCTCACAATTATTTAATTTGATAAATGCTCCATCGACTTGATTATGAGGCGGGTGGGGGGGATTTATCTAAAGAAACCTTTAGAGCTCAGCAGTTCATTAATGGTAGCCTAACATACTCACAAGCAAATGCTCCAAGCTCTCAGGAATCTCCAACTCTGTGTCACGCAGAGGTCATCCTGGAAATCAGAGCTAGATACACTCCTTGAAACTGGTATTTGGTACTATCATTAGGAACTTATTGATTCAAAATCAACATCAATCAAATAAATCCCAATCCAAATAATTCTCTCTATAATTTGCAGGAAAGACTGTAACTGACGGTAAGTCATTTCTGGTGAAGATGTGCTTCCATTACTGCTATTACAATCGACAATGGAGTATCGATCAAGTACTTCCACAGTAGATGTAACAAAACTGAGAAGAAGTGAATTCCAGAAATTTGTCTAGATTTCATAAAATTTCAGCTAGCAATTTTAAGAAGGAAATATCATGAATAAATTCCAGCTTCTATCGTTTCTGCATAGTTCATAGATTTAGATCCAGAAAAGAAAATAAAATAAAATAAAGAAAATAAAGTAAAAGAAAAGAAGAAAAAAAATCTACTCTAAACTATACACTGAGTTCCTCTTCGTTCCGCTTTTTTCTGGTAGGGAAGATGGAAGCTACTTTACTATCCTAAAAGTGTCTTATTTATAATGTATAAAAGAAGATGGGCCTTATCCATAAAGCGACAGGTGGATATTTTTCAAAAGAAAGATCGATTTTCTATTACCGAGGTAGCGACGCTGCAAAGTGGTTAATTTGCGACTGATTCTCCGCATGCGCCTTTGTTAAGTTGCAACCAAACTTCTTCAATCGCGACTAGGTTCCTTTCGGTGGCTTTGATTTGCGGTCGTGACATCAACTTGTAGTCGCGACCTTGTTGCCTCAGCTGTTCTCAAGGATTGATGTCGCAACTAGAGTCTCACGTTGCGACCTCGTTTCTTGGTCTTCTGCTTTTGCATGCGCTAATATTAGGTTGCGACCTCAATTTCCAGTTGCAACCTATTTTCCTCATTCTAACTGATATTCCAGGTCACGATCTCCAGATGATGTTGCGACCTCACAATTGCTCTTTTCAGGTTGCAGGTTGTCCCAGTTGCTTTAAACATAGTTGCGACCTTGATTTCTTGTTTCAATGTGACTTTAGGTCACGACCTCAATGATTGGTCACGACCTCCCTTGAGGTTCTTGACTAACTTAGTGGTCGCAACTTCACTTTTGCTTAGCAAGGACTTCTTGACAGGATTTCATGTCGCAACCTCAATGTTCTTGGTTGTGACTTGAACTTATGGTGCCCAGTTTTTCTTCAGGTCGCGACCTCAGTGAGTGGTCGCGACCTCCCTTGGAGTCCTTAGTGATAAAGTGGTTGCAACTTCAATTTCTTCTTATAGAGACTTTGTTTAGCTGAGCTTCAAGTTGTAGGTCGCGACCTCGATGTTAGGTTGCGACCTCTCTTTACAGTGTTCAGTCTCTCTTTGGGTCGCGACCTCAGTGAGTGGTCGCAACCTCCTTTTTGTTTTCCCATTCACCTGCAGTTGCAACCTCAAATTTCCTCGTTGTGACTCCCAATTTGGCTTCATTAACGGATTCAAGTCGTGACCTCGGATTGACGTTGTGACTTGGATATTACTGACCAATAGCTTCCTGTCACCACTCCACTTTGCAGTTGCAGCCTCGTTTCTGTTGTATGCTGTTTCTTCTGATTTTTGTTGGGATTTTCCGCTTCTGCTGTATTTTTCTGCAAAAATGAAATTTGAGTAAATTATCTAGATTTCTGAATATGAATCAACAATTACCGTGTAATATTCTTAGAAAAATGGATTAAAAATCAAATGAGTTTTTGGACTCATCAGTAGGTCGCGACAGAAATTGAAGAAGACTTGAGAATGACCAAGGCAATTGTGTCGCAACATATAATTCTATGTCATGACAAACAACTCAACAAAGGACAAGAACCAAAGAAGAAAAGTCTGTCGTGACGAAAGAGTTTCTTGTCGCGAAAGAAAATTGCTAAGGACTTAAAGAAATCTAGTCGTGAAAGAGAAAACTCTGTCGCGACAGAGTTACTAGGCTGAAAAACAATTGTTGTTGCGACAAACTCTAACAGAACAAGGACATGAGAAGCTGGGTACAAACAGGTTTGGTGTCGCGACACAAGGCATTCCTGTCGCGACAAGAACAAGACTGCTGAATAAAAATTATGTTGCGACATTATCAAAGTATGTCACGACACAACCCAAAAGCAAGCCTAGAGAATAGGTCGCGACATAATACAAGAAACTCTGACAGAGCGTGTAGTGCGAGCTCTGTCATACCTTTTTATGTTGCAACAAAAGAGAGACGATTTGGGGCTAGAATTTAGAAATCATAGCGGTGTGAAGTGAGACCCAATATCGGAAAGCCTATAAATACACGCTTTTAGGGCAATGTGCGCAACTTTCGGCAGCTCCAGGATTTCTGGATGGTTGAAGACTCTTGTACATTTTTTTTCTTTAATTTTTCATTTTAGATTTAGCTTAGTATAGTTTTATTTTTTTAGTTTTCCTTTACTTTTACGGGTTATGAGATGTTTGTCTGTGGATGTGGCGTTGAAGCTGGATGGATGTTTGGCTGTTTGTTTTTAGTTAATGTATTGGAAGATTTTGGAGTGTTGTGGTTGTTTGATTGATTGGTACTCGTCGATTAGTCAGCGACAGAAGTAAACCGGAGTTTTGAAAAGTTGAGCTCACTGGAAATAGGTCATTGATGATAGTTATTTGTTGCGCCAAGGAGGAAGAAAGCTTTTAATTATAATTATTTAATTTATTTGATTGAGTTGTTTATAAATTTTCTTTTTCTCGATCTTAGTCTTGTGTACCCAGTCTGTATCTCGCTCCTAATTTCCAAAAGGCCCTCTGAGTGACACAGAGATGGAGAATCCTGAGATTGTAGAGCAGTTCATTGTGGGTATGGTAGACTAATACTATGGAACTAAAGAACTTTGAAGGATTACTCAATAGATCACCAACTTACTTATAATTGGAGGATGGTTGAATGAAGTATCTGTTTAATCACTCATAGGTCTCTCATCTTTGTGCTGGATTGATTCTGATCCCGTGTTAGCAAAGATCTAATCAAGAGTGTAGGATGAGGTGTCGATCAAATTGGAGAAGGCTTGCAAGATCTTGTCTATATGGGTAAGAATTCTTTAGTCCTAAGATCTGAGTATGAAGTACTGAAATGGAAAAATACTTAATTCTTAGAATGAGGGTTATATATTACAAGTAACTAATTAGAATCATGTCTCAGAAATGAATATGAACCTTTAATCAGTGAAAAGTATGGTTGAGGGAGAAATTCAAACTATATTACCTTGCATCTCTGACAAATTCAGTTTTCCAATTAATGGTTAAGCTATGAATCAAAATGATGCAGAAAGTGGTTATTATTATTTGATCCATGTCCAGTTATGCCTTACTCAATGAATCCTCAACCCCAATTTTATTGAACTTTACTTTAGTACATATAAGATTTCAATCTAGGACTACATTTTAGTCATCTTCTCATCAGATCAGTGGAGTTCAAATAGTAATGATCTTGAGTAATTGGGGTAGTTAGTATTTTGATTTATCATCTTTCCTCATGGGAACGATATACAGACTTTAAATATCCACTTTTATTACTTGTAGGACTGTGCACTTGCGATGATTTGAACCCTGAAGCACATTTAAATGATTCATTTTCAAGAGAACAGATTCCATCTTTTCCTACACATGAGAAGTGGTCTTAACAAGTTTTTGGCACCGTTGCCAGGGACTAGGTAAAAGTCTTTGGTAGTAGTGTCATAGATTTGTATATATCATTTGGTCTTATCAAGTGTTTAGCGTCGTTGCCGAGGACTAGGTAATAGTCCTTTGGTAGTAGTGTCATAGATTTGTATATATCATTTGGTCTTGTCAAGTTTTTGGTGTGTTGGCCGAGGATAGAAATGATAAATTTAAAGATCAATATTCTAACAAAAAAGGGATTTACTAATTTTGACATTTTTCTTTTCAATATTATTTTCAAAAAATCACAAAAACAATTTTAATGGCAGTAGCCCAAGAAGCTACTGACATGTTTCTATGAGCTTAAATAGATATAACTGTTTCCCACATGAGTCATTTGATCTTAGTGTGTTTCTATTTCAAGAAGATTTTAAATGCATAGAGAGACCGAGGAAAGCGAAATCTGTTTGCCTGCAGACAACGAAATTGAGAAACACTGCGAGAGGTGTAGGGAAGATCACGGTTAGAATCAGGAGAAATATAGCAGATGAATAGAAAGATTCTGAGCTATTCCAAAAGAATAAGAAGTAGAGAGACTTCAAAGGCCTAATATTATGAAGGACTTTTGGAGGCCTATTATCCAAGAAGAGTACTTTGCAGTAAGAAAACCTGCAATTGAAGCAAACAATTTGCAGAAGTACAAAGCCGGCGTGATTACTATGGTGCAGCGGCACAGTTCACAAGACACCCTACGAGATCTGATGAGCATATGGGGAGATTCATGAGGATAACCTTCTGATCCAAGGCCCAGATAGGGTTAGACCGAGGAAGTAATCAAGTTCACGACTCTTCCTTTTCCTTTGAAAGATGTAGCCTTAACCAGGGTTTGATTTATTGTCAGTGGGATTAGTGAACACTTGGGAAGAGTTGGTAAAGGCCTATATGAGCAGATTTTTTCCTCTAGCTCTAACTATTGAGAGAAGATGAGAAATAATTATCTTCAAGCAGGAAGAAGAGGAGAGTCTCTACAATGCATGGGAGAGATTCAAGAGATTACTTAAAAGATGTCCTATGCATGGAATAGATCTGACCACTCAGATGGATATTTTCTATCATCCTATGAATTATGCCTCCAAGGGTATAATTGATGCATCCTGCTATGAAGCTTTTAAAAGAATAAGTGCAAAGGAGGCAAGACAACTGATTAAAGACCTTTCCAAATGCAACTACAAGGTGTCGGAAGCGAAGCGGCAAACGAAAATAAAGTGGTTTGATTGGGTTGAGCCGTATGCTGCCATAGAAGCCCAGCTAGATGCGTGATGAACAAGGCGGGAACAATGAAAAAGAATGCATCACGCACATATGAAGTGGGAAGCGATAAAAGAAGGAATAGAAATAATGTTGAGGGACATGTAAGAAGAAGAGCCAATCAAGTTGAGAGGCATAGTATCTCGATACAAGCAAAGAGCTACACCTTTAAACTAACCTGACACGACACACTTATACACCGGTAGCGAGAACCAGAGCACCATATGGTGGAGGCCTACGAGGGCTCAGTTGGATATAAATTACCATCGGGCTTATGCTTTCATTGAGGTTGTAAAACTGATGCTTGTGAGGAGACTGATAGGAGAATATGTAATTCGGAAAAAGGACTCAAATCTGTTTAAAGATCAGATGCTTCATTTTTTTGGGGTAAACAAAAGGCTGCTAAGAATACATGAACAGAAGTTTGCTGAGCTAGAGCGCATTCCGGGGCAAGGCACAAGCTGTGTTGAGGTCGACCTGGTGCCTCTTTGAAGAATGCGGAGATTCGAGATAGAGGCGGAGTTGGCTCTAAATATTCGGAAGCGATCAAGGTTAGTTCGAATAAAACGAGGAAGGATCGAGGAATGTATGGCAGTACTTTTGAGAAGTGGCAGAAAACTAGATGAGAGAAGAGTTGAAAGAGCCAGGAAGAGAAGTATATGATTTTAGAAGGAGTTTAAGCGGCCAGTTCGAAACTACAAAAGGAAGAGAGAGAAAAGCAGTGAGGATTCAACCCAGCGAGGTGGAAAAAGAAAATCCAGGGAAAAAGTAAGAGGTTAAGGCTTATGAACATCAAGATCCATTCCCTCAAAGGCCACAGAAGGCAAAGCTAGAAGAACAATTCTCTAAATTCTTAGACATTTTTAAGAAGATAGAGATCAACATTCCTTTCTCTGCGATGACTCAAACTGCCTCTTTATCACGAAATTTATGAAAGTCGAGAAGGTGGCCGTGAGAGGCTGGGCAAGGCCATTCATTTCAGGCTTTTTGGTTTGTCGCGGCGAAGGGGGTCTTCGCAAAGGCGAAGTGCTTCGCCGCGGTGAAGAATCTACCCAGTACGGTGAACCAATAACCTTCATTCTTGCCTTTTGTCATTTACGCATGTTACATTTTTTCTATCTTTTGAATGCCTTTTAATTCTAAACCTTCGCCCGTAATACATAGAAACGATATAATATGAGGGATTAGCTTGATATTAATGAAAAAGACTATGAATCATGCATTTTATCTATAAAGAACACTGAGAATTCAACTGAAATGCACGCATGATTCATCCCGATCAACACCCCCAAACTTAGCTTCTTGCTTGTCCCACTAGCGGAGAATAGACTCACTAGGGCACACCGCAAGGAATAACGTGAAACTATATGACGATATGGGCTAAGCACACATGACAACAGCAAGAAGGAGTCCATATTAATTACTTCAAAAGATCTAGGGACTACCTTGATTATTTAGCTTTCAAAAACTGCACTGTGTCAGTCTCGGTTGACCAAGTAGGTCAACCCCATTTTTAGATCTCAATAATCTTTCCCAAGGAGTCTAAGTGCGGTTAAGGTGTGATCTTTGATCTTATGGTTTATTTGCATTTTGAGCTTGAATCGAACTCGCCTATTTAGAATAGCTTAACACGGAAGGATGAGGGCCTTTTGATTTATTCGCCCGGCTACTCTAGGGGATTAACTCTAAGACAAATCCGGGAAGAGTACTAGTACCGAGAGGTTTGGGTGAGGGGATTCACATGTGAGGATCCATTGGTGACTCCACGGGTTGGTTAAGGGCACCGGGCGATCCGGTTCCCTAGGGCTTCACCCCGAACCTCCAGCGAACCTCGAGGTCCTAGATCGTGTGGATCATCCTCGTCCTTAGCGTGCGATGAGTCGATGGCTCTCGGCCGGTTGGTTCGAGCATTAGGCTTTGAAGCCCCTCGGGTGTGCGGAGTTCGATTAGATGATCCACATTGTTATTATTATTATTATTTTTTTTTTTTTTTTTTTGGGCTCGAAAGGGGATCCTCTTTTCTAAGGTGTCCCATCGCAGAGTGTTTACTTCTGGGTCGCTAGGACTCTTGTATGGTGGTCAGGGTCAGCATACCCAGATCACGTGTGTGTGTGCGGGATAGCTACTTTGGGAATTGAGTTCTTGAGATCCTACTCAAAGCAAGGAGTGGCGGACATGGTTAGTCTTGACTTTACAATAGTCCCGATTGTTAAACAATCTTGGAGTCTACTCAGGTGAACATGGATTTGTTTTTTGCGGTCCACCTCTGACTCCCTTTTGTTGCCATCATGCTCAAAATTAAGACAGGGATGCTCAATACCAATTTTAGAGATTGTCATATTCTAATATGTGCAATTTGCATACATGTTGGTGCATGTGAAACAACCTAACACGCAAAAAAAATAGGCCTAAGCATCTGAAATACCATGAATAATAATAAAAGAATGGACCTAATCATGCAAGAATAGCAAAAATAACTCAAATCAAAATAAAACTAAGTCAAACTAACGGTAAAAATAAACTAGGTCATACATAGTCATACCCCATACACCCACACCCCCAAACTTGAAACTGACAATGTCCTTAATGGAAGAAAAAGAGAATAAAGCAGAAAGGTAAAGAAATACGCCCTAGAAAAAAAATATATCACTGCGGTGGTGGTCTTTGTGTGGAATGTGAGGGGAGCTGGCGAGCTTCGTAATCTGGTGTAGCTAGCTCGGATGATTTGCCATCTCATTTCGAATGCGATCCGTATGCGGCTGAGTGGCCCAGGTGATCCTGTGACTCATCCCGGCGAGGGCGTGAGAGTAGATATTGGTGCATGGATCTGGTTGGTTAGGGACTGGGTCGAAATAAAGAGGACCTCAGGGTCGCCGTCCACTGGGTCGCTCGCGTTGGGTGTGGTCGTTGGGGCATCATCATCGGTCTCGTCATTGAACTCGTCAGGGCTCCCAAACTTCACCCTGGGTAGTGGAATGGGCGGCGCCCGTGGACTGCTCCTCGGAGTCCCGACATCCCGAACTCCGGCTGATCGGCGCCAGCTTAGTGATCGGGAAGGTGCATCGAAGCCGGTGCAATCAGTAGAGTCGCTTCGATCAACCGCTCAATGACCGTCTGTGTCGGCCCCGGAATCCCTTGGTCATGGTGTATAGAAGGATCGTCTTGTCCTTGGTCACTGTACTAAGATTCAGTGAAGGTTTAATCTTAACAGATAAGAAATTATACCAAACCTTCGCCACACGGGCGTGGCCTTGTCCTTCGAATGTGGTGAACTCGCCCGGAAGTCGGCTTGAATGGCGCCACATGCCTTAGCCTTGTGTGAGCTCCTGCATCAGGCCCTCAAAGTCGGTGGCCACAAATAGCGCCTAGTACTCCTCACTATACGTCCTCCACGGTGATCGGCCCGGATAATGGCTCGCCACGAAGTCGACCCACCTACCCCGGGACAAACAACGTAGTGCCCAGGCCCGGAATGGCGGCGGAGTTAAGTAGAACTCGCGGACGGTCGGGGCGCTCCGAGGTTGGGAAGCCTACGGTGCATGACCTTAGTCACGGATGGTGAAATTGAAGAATGCATTCGAGGTCGGAAAACCGGCACTCCAGGACGAAGTAACGAATGCAAAGCGACTTGTGGTAGAGCCGCTCTGCCTCCCGAGAGATGAAACGACATGGATCGTTCAGAGGAGGAGGTGCCACCTGGGATGTGGAACCGGAGCAGTGTCGCTTGGCTGGGACAGTCTTCTTAGGCGCCATAATAGTCACTGACGGCTCGAAATTTAAAAAAAAAATGCTCACAAGAAGAAACGGGAGACGAAGGTTGCACAAATACCGGTGGAGGGAAAAAATGGCCAGCCACTGGTATTTATAGGCGTCGAAATACGAGTCACTTCACTTGCGTGAAGGGTCCCTTTTCTCACGGCCCGAACATCGCCGCGGTGAGTGAAGGAGAAGCTCGTCTGATGAGCGAGGGCGAGCCTGCAATGGTGAAAGGCCAGGCCTCGCGACAGCAGGTGACTCATTGCTGGGAACCCGGAAAGTTTGGTTCTAGCCCGCGTGTGGCTTGACCGTTATATGGCGAACCTGGAATTTATTTGAAATTTTGGTTCCCTCCATAGCGGTGAAGCAAGCTTCGCCACGGCAGACCGGAAAGTATGGGCACTGTGTTTTTTCCCTCCACTTTTAAGATTCATCATGTTATTAAAAATAATTAAGGTTAGGATGCCCAAAAACAATTTTTTTTTTTGTAAAACAGTCAAGAGGAATGGAAGTAATATAAGTTTAGGGAAAAAGAAAATCTCACAATGCTTGGGTTGCCTCCCAAGAAGCGCTATGTTTAACGTCATTAGCTCGACATTCATTCATCTCCATGTTGTATTCTAGAGGAACTAGGAATGTTAATGCACCTTCGTTGTGCTCAAAATCGCTGCTCAGGTTGGTTGGACTATTTTGGCTACCATGCCTTTGATCTTCTGGGGTAACTCGTTATGCAACATGAGATTTACCCTGGGAGTTTACCACTTCACCTTGCAAGATCTCTTTGGGGTGGAGGACCGGGGTATCTTTGTTAGGGTAGTCATTTGTGAGCTTCATAGGCCGAAATACATGAAAGGTGATCTCGTCATCTCTTGCCTACCAAATTTCAATTATCCGCCACACACATCAATCGATGCCTTGCCGGTCGCTAGAAATGGCCTACCCATTATGATAGGTATTTCTTTATCTTCTTCCATATCCAGAATAATGAAATCTGCCGGAAATATGAACTTGTCCACTTTGACCAGAACGTCTTCTATCAACCCCCCCGGAGTGTTTCAGTGACCTATCTGCTAACTGAAGTGTGACTATGGTTGGGCGAGCTTCACCTAATCCCACTCGTCTGAATTTAGATAGCGGCATGAGGTTAATATTTGCTCCCATATCACACAAGGCCTTCTCAAAGATGGACTTTCCAATTATGCATGGTATAGTAAAACTACCGGGGTCTTTAAGCTTTTGTGGCAGTTTTCGTTGGAAGATGGCACTATACTCCTCAGTGAGGTTTACTATCTCAAAGTCTAATAGTCTTCTTTTGTTAGCCAGTATCTCTTTCATGAATTTCACATAGCTTGGCTCTGCTCTAATGCATCAACAAACAGAATGTTTATGTGGAGTTTCTTGAACACCTCCAGAAATTTGGAGAATTGCTTATCCAATTTTCTCTTTTTAGCCGTTGAGGGTACGGGATTGGGATAGTAGGTTCAGTCATGTTTAGTCGACCCTTAGCTTCTGTTTCTTCTTCATCCAATTTTTTCTAATAGGGTTGTTCCCTGCTACCTTGTCATTCTAGCTAGGATGGATTACCTCTTCTATCTCTACCTCCCCTATCACTGGTGGTTGCCCTGGTGCTACTAGTTCTTTTCCACTCCTTAATGTGACCTCTTTTACCTATTCGTTACCCTCTCACCTCGGGTTCACCTTAGAATTACTCGGTAATGCTCCTCGCTGCCTCTTCGTCAACAGACTAGCCATTTGGCCCATTTGCACCTCTAAATTTCTCAATTGTGCTGCTTGATTGTTCAATTTGGGTGGTCTGGCTTTGAAAATTCACCTTTGTCTCATTCATAAAGGTGGTGTATGAGGTGAGCATTTGTGCAAGTGCTTGCTCCAAGTCTACTTTTTTCTCAGCGGTTGGTTCATTCACTCGGGGTGATGGCATGTTTTTCTGACTATTCCTCTAACCATAATTCTGATTGTTCTGATTACCTTGGTTACCTCTCTATCCTTGACACGCATTCGGCTCGGTCTGGTATACGTTCGATATGCATTGCCCCCATCTTGTCCTTCTTGAAATTGATTCTGGCGATTCACGTATTGAGCCTTTCTTATTATCGCCACGGCGACCTCCACGATCTTGTGTTGTCCACCCGCAAGATTCTGATTTTACGGTTATTCTAAATAGCATTTATTGTACCTTGACATACTGCCAATTTGTCTAGTTAACTACGAGACATGATTTACGGATTCTTGAGAACATCTACGTCTGTCTGTTCAGGGATTCTAAGTGTACAGTCTATCTACAGGCCAGTGATTAGTATTAATAGTTGTATCCTCCTTGATCTGTGGTTTTCTTCATCAAAGCACCGGCCGTTGAAGCATCAATGATTGCCCTGCCTGAGGTGCTCAAACCGTTGTAGAATGTATGCACCTGCATCCACTTAGTTAATTTATGATGTGGACATCTCCTCAATAGCTCATGAAATCTCTCCCAAGCCTCAGCTAGGTTCTCCCCCTCAAATTGTCTAAATGTATTAATTTCTTGAACTAATTGAGCTATTTTCGAAGGTGGGAAAATTTTGGTCATAAATTTTTGCACCAAGTCATTCCATGAGGTAATGGAGTCTAGAGGTTGGCTGGTCGACGGTGTTGCCGATCCTTAGTGACAGCTGGGAATATAAACGATTTGAGAGCTTCAGCCGGTTACCTGATATACTTGACCGTATCAGGACCTCAATAAGGCGGTCAAATGTGCATTCGGGTTCTCAGTTGGTAACCCATGGACATGGATATTATTGAGCATCTGCCAGGAGTCACTCCTTTAACTGAAGTTGTTCGCTTTTGTATAAGTGGTTGTCGTATGTTTGGTGAACAATTGTCGGTGCAAGCGAAACTCCTCGAGTAGCATACGGATTATCAAGGCACAATACGAAGGGGTGTGGTGGCGGTTCTATAGTTCTATCCATTCTGGTCCACCTGTGGTTCATCCCCATCATGAATATGTCTTGCGTCTACTTGATGCTGCATGATTTCAGATTGGGTTACGTGGGCTTCTCTACGTAATCGATGTAGTGTCCGTCTGGTTCATAATCGAATGGAAGCAGTTCCCTATGCCCTTGTCTTTGCATGTACTATAAATACTTTCCTGAAATCACAGGATAAGAACAAAACCAAATCACAGCATAGATGTAATAAAGAAGAACACTTAAACCAGGAATAAAAGTAAAAAGGAATGTCGAAGTAGAAAAAACTAAAGAAAGTAAATTGATCAAAGTACTATCTATGTAGCACAGGTTGTCAATATCAACACTAAACTTCTCCCGTGACGGCACCAAAGAAACTTAGCAGATTCGAAAGTGAGTGTGCAAAATTAGGTGGGAAAAGCTAACTCATGTGCACAAGTATACGCGTCGAGTTGACGTAGTGTAGTGGTTAGTCAAGTGTCGTTCCCTCAAAGAGAAGCATGTTGACTACTGACTTAATGACTTCGACAATATTTTGATCTAATCCTAAAGCGAATTCCGACTAAATTACTAGAATTAACAAAAAGTTAAAATTGCGTGTGTTGAATTATATCGATGATGAGAAACCTAGGGTTTTACCGTCTCCTAGCACTCTTGATAGATGTTAATTCAATTAATGACTTATTTAAGTATTCATATGACTTATGTTGGCGGGTTTATCTTTCCTACAAGATATTTTCTCTCGAGATATATTTGTCTATCTAGCTAGTGGGATATATTGCATCTCTGCCTCAATCCCTCGACTCTGAAACGCTTAAATGTGTAAACCCTAATGCCACACTTGTAGTCTGGAATGTCTCTATTCTTCGACTACCCAAGTGTTGCTTTAACCATGTCCCTAGAAGTTATCTTCTCTCGATCTCATACTCCCAACTTTATCATGCCATGGTTGTGAGACGATAACAATATGTGAGTGAAATCTAGAATTAAAGCGAACTTATATGAACTCCTTATTAACATTCAAATAAGCTAAAGCGAAAATCAATCCATGTTGTGGTTAGGGTTGGCAAAACCCTAGAGAAAAGAATTAGTTCATCATATTATTCATTACAGATTGAAAGATGTGAATCATGAGATAAGTTAGAGAAAGGACTACAAAGGAATCCGTCTTCGCGATCTCTCCTGAATCTGTCTCCGTTGATCTCCCTTTGTGTGTATCTCCTTCTTCCATCGATCCAATCCCCCTTATGCTTCGAAATTACTCCCTTTTTATACCTCGAGACGCAGGCCCATGTATTAAAAAGCTAAGGGTTTCAAGTTCCCGTAATGGGAAAGGCAACCACCTCGCCGCCGTGGCGAACCCAGGCTTTAATTTCGAGGCTTTACGGTTCGGTCGTTGTGGCGAAGGGTCTTCAACTTGGCGAAGTGCTTGGCCAGTGAAGAGTCTCTTCGCCAGCGATGAACCGGCTGACGCCTTTGCTCTTACCTTTTTGTTATTTAAAGCTTCTATTATGTTTTTCTGTCTTTTAGTTGCCCTTTTGATTCCAACATTGCCATATTCTATAGAACAATATAATATGAGGATTAAACGTGATATTAATGAAAAAAGCGTGAATCATGCATTTTAGCATAAAACACTAAGAATTCATAAGTGAAAGCGCTGATTCATCGATCAGTGAGACAAATTAACCATAGCGGGGTGAAGCTTAGAGCCCTTAAGTAAGCGGTCTTGTAGTCTTAACCTTTCTGATGCATGAGACGAGAAATGGAAGAAAGGGACAAGCGATTTGAAGCTCTAACTATAACTCGGAATGAAGTACATGTGGAAATTTGAGTTGAAAGGAGGGATGAAGAATGGAAGAGTAGATGGGAACAAGGGAACAAAAAGAGCTAAGTGCGGGAACTAAAGAAAGGCAATGAAGATGCCTTTATCCAAAGTAGCTAAAAGAGAAGAAAGTAAGGCTATTCGAATCATGAAGGAAGGGAGGATGCTATGGAAAATAACATGCTACAGAAGGTAGATGCCTTTAGGTATCTGTACGAGGAACATCATAAGGAAATTAGAGAGCACCCTGAACTATAGGGAAAAATACTCGACGAAAAGCTTAGATATGATCAACAAGAACCTGATCAAAATGTACTTTGCCTAGGGTGAGTTTGAGGGAACCCTAAATTCTATTGGGCAGAGACAAAATGAAATGATCGAGACGACTAGCTACTGACTATGGGTGTAGTGCATTGAACAAGAAGTGGAAGGTAGTAAAGTCCACAGAAGTCGAAATCACGAATTATCTTATACAGCATTTGGGTATAAGTGAGATCTGGTTAACCTACCATCCTCCCATAGGCATGAAAGAAAAAGAAAATAGCTTACCCTGCACTTCCATCTTTTCTCCCTCTCTGTACCCAATGTCCATCCTTGAAACATTCAATGAAATATGAATTGTGCATTTTTGTGCAAAAATTGGTGTTCACCCTGTTTATATAATATTCTGTGTGTTTGTGTATATGTTCTTTCCTTCTTTATGTTTATTTTTGAATAAATTGGAACTGGAACTGATAAAGTTTCAAGGAATAATTAGTTGAAATAATTGAGAAACCAGTTACTTGGATCTAGTTGTCAAATTGCTGCAACATGTTTGGATGATTGGAACTGATTAGAGAATGACATTGTGTTTGGGTTAAATTGTTTGAGCTGAATGCATGATTTAAATGAACCTTTTGACTGGTAAAGCAGTATAACAACAAATCTCATAACTAAACAAAAATCTGATAGATGCATTGGTGTAGGATGAAATGAATGGAAATGGAAAGTTATAAGGTTATGAATAAATGTGTTGAACTTCAAGATTAAGGAAGGCTTTAATAAATTGATGGAACAGATAAGACTTATAATTATGTTTGTGTAAACAGTTTAATTACAAAATCACGATCAAACTTTTACACATGAATTAATGATAACTGCGAGAAATAAATTGTGCTAAGACTAGGAACATCTTATGGGATCCATCACAGTAAGCTCTCCAATTTCCTAGAACTTGTTAGATTATTAGTTAAGGCGAAATCCTAGGCAATACCACTAACAAGAAATGATTTAGAATATCCTTGGAAGTTTTAGCCTTTCAAAGCCTGCCCTTTAATATGCATAAGCATATACACTAGTTCCTTATTTGAGCCTACAGCCAATCTCATCATCAACCAACAAATAAGAAGCCCAATTCCTTCCTTACACATGATCTTATAGTAAAGAACCCTTATTTGTTCAGATCATCAGACAAAGTACATCAAGGACATAAAAGGATAAGTTTGGGGGAATATTATTTCAAATTGTAGAAAATGATGAAAAGTGTTGAGAAAAACAATTCAAAGAAATAAGAAAAGATGAAGAGGATTATGAAAGAAGCTATGAAAAGAAAAACATCAAGTAGGAATGAGTTTGGTCTTGTAGCCTTCCTCCTTGGAACAATTAAGTCCTTAGGGGTGTTCAACACCTAATACCCTAATGCCAACTGGTATGGGAGTTATTGACCCAAAGTTCACTAAGGGTGGTAGAAAGCTTAAAAAGACAAAACATTGCACCATTCCACCAAACTTGGAAAAAATGAAAAGTGAAAAAGCACGGAATAGGAAGAGGGGGTCATCTTAAGGGATAGACAATGAAAGAGAAAAAGGCACCACAATGAAAATATGCGAGAAAGATGCAAAAACTTGATGGGAAGGTTGAGCTTTTACAATCAAGAGAAATCAGGAGTGCATCGGAAGCAAGAGTGTAAGTTTTGTTGAAGTAGGTAAAATTGAGCCTAAAATGTCTAATTATCTACCTCATTACCCCATTGCATTACAAGCCTAAAAAGACCTATTTGATTGAAGGTGGTGTTATGCCTATTGAGTGGAGATTAACATGATAATCAAGCATATGGGACCAAAAATGAAAAAGTATGCTAGCGAGTATTATCCCGGAAGATTGGCCCGATGCGAAAAAGAGTAAAGACGAGACACCTGGCAATCGAGTTGAATGATTAAATTATTACACACTATGAATTATTGGTTGAGTTTCAGTGGACTTAATTGAAAACCTTCGTGATTCTAGATTGGAAACATGTTTAGAAGTAATTCTACAACTGTCTTATGTTTCCTACCCAATTGAGCTCAAACAGAAAAATGTCCTTAAAAATAAAAGGTTGAATTGTTTGAGGACAAACAAAATTTATTTTTGCTTGAACAAAACTTTAAGTTGGGGAATTTGATGGAGTCTAAAACCATCTATTACAATCACTTTTTGCATTTTCTAGCATGTTTTTAACATTTTAGATTTATTTTTATGCCAAATTATAGAATATTCACAATTTATGTTACGTAGGTGTTATTTGAAAAAGAGAGAAAACAGCGAGAAGAAGCGAGTGGAAAATACGGCCCGATCTTTGTGGCCAGGTCCTTCATACATGTATAAAAGTTACATAAAAGTGTAGGCCTCATACGCACAAGTATGCGCGTCGAGTTCACGTAGTATAGTGACTCGTCAAGTGTCGTTCCCACGAAGAGAAGCGTGATGAATACTGGTTTAGCGTCCTAGATAATATTTGCATCACGTCTTATAGTGAATTATGATTAACTTAACTTATCTAAGGAAAACCTAATACCAAAATATTGATTTAAAATAATGATGAGAAAACTAGGGTTTTGCTATCACCTGCCATACCTGATGGATTTTAACCTAGATGGTGTATTTATTTAATATTTCATTTGATTTATGTTACCAGGTTGATCGTGCCTACAAGATATTCTCTCTCGAGACATATCTGCCTATCTCACCAGTGGGGTGTGATGCATCTTTGTCTTGACCCCTCAAACTCTGAGATGCATAAATGTGTTGAACCTAATGCTACACTTGGAAACCGGGATATCTCTATTCCTCGATTGACCAAATGTTGCTTTACCCATATCCCTATGAGTCATCTTCTCTCGATCTCAGACTCCTAGTAGTAGCAGGCCAGAATTGGCCAAATAATAACATGTGATTAAATTCAGGAGCAAAGCAATCATACCAATTCATATCAATATTAAATAAACCACAATTAATACATTAATTCATAATGGAGTTGCTAGGGTTGACAAAACCATAGTGAGAAAAGTTAGCTCATAGTGATTTTCATTAAAGACTGAAAGATTTTTAACATAAACTTAATCAAGGGAAGAACTACAGAAGAAACCGTCTTCGCGATCTCTCGGAATCCATCTCCGTCGATCTTCCTCTCTTCATATGTTCCTTTCTTCCGTCTGCCTCCGAATCCCTCTTGCCTCGAAAATGCCTCTCTTTTATATCTCGAGACGCAGGCCCATCATTGGCCTAGAATTCTAGGCTAAATAATGCTCCCGATTCTAAAAAGAAAACCTTGCTACGTCCCGACGAAGGGATCCTATGCCACGGCGTACCCGAGGCTACTGGATTCCTCCCTCACTAGTTCGCTGCGGCGTAGGACCTCCACGCTGCTGCGAAGGACTATGCCGCAGCGTGGAGTGCTTCGCTACTGCTTACCCGAGGCTTCTGCTTTGGGTCTTTCCTTTGCTTTATTTAGCTTACTTTTTGCTTCTTATATCACCGTGTCCTACAAAACATTATAATATGGAGGATTAGCACAATATTAGTGAATATGACTATGAATCATGTAATTGAGTTATAAAAACACATGGAAATCTTACTAAAACTCTTGCATAATTCACATCGATCACTTTGTTGCATATAATTTTAGGTAATATCGCGACACAAAATTCAAGCGGGACGAGAAGAGAAAATTATGTCGCGACCTGAAATTCAAGCAGGAACGAGGAACTATGATGCGAGAAACAGCTAAATGTTGCAGCAAAGCTCGATAGAACTCCGCCCAGGTGAAAGAAATTTTTCGCAACATTATTAAAGAAGACTGTGAAGAAAACTGTCATGACAATTCTTGACTATGTCGCGACAACGATTAAAGCAGAAAGTAAAGAAGATATGTCGTGACAATATAACTTATGTCGCAACATAAAAGCTGAAGGCTAACAAATGAACTCTATCGCGACAAAGAGCAATTTTATCCTGACAATTGCTGGTAACACAAAGTCAATTGAGACAAGTGTTTTTATGTTGCAACAAAGTATTCAGCATCAAACCAGCTCAAGGAAGAATTGTTGTCGCAACAAAGAAAATCCTATCGCGACATAACATTCAGAATTCACAACTAAGAGCAACAAAATCTCTATCGCGACAAACAAAATATGAAGGAAGTGAATTCCACTGTCGACAAAGTAAGAAACTGACCTGAAGAATGGCGACAAAGAAATTCTTGTTGCGACATAATCAAAAGTTGAAAGCAAAACCTGTGTTGTGACAAAGAAGTTTTCTGCCGCAACAATAAAAGCTATGGAATGATAAAATTCTATTGCGACAGAGAAAAATTAGGTCGCGATAGAAATTGAAGAAGAATTGAGAATGGCCAAGGAAGTTGTGTCACAACAGATAATTTTATGTTGCGACAAAGCGACTCATGGCTTGATAAGGTCGAGAGAAGAAAGAAAAATGCATCGCGACCAAGGGGTTTCCTGTCGCGACAGAAATTGCTAAGGACTCAAAGAAATCCTGTCGCGATAGAGTTAACAGGCTGAAAAGTAAATGTTTGTCATGATAATGAAAATTATGTCACGACAAACTCCTGAAGAACAAGGACATGAGAAGCTGGTTGCAAACAGGTTTGGTGTTGTAACACAAGGCATTCCTGTCGTGACAAGAAAAATACTGCTGAATAAAATTTATGTCGTGACATCATCAAAGTATGTCGCAACACAATCGAAGCAAGCCCGAAGAGCAGTGTGACGAGAAAACGAAACTACGATAAAGGCGACAAAGTGAAAGCCACATCCAACAAACCTTTTTTGTTGCGTGAAGAGACGATTTGCGCAATTAATGAAGTGAGGCCCGATATTGGAAGCTTTATAAATACACGCTTCTAGAGGCGATGTGCACAACCCGGCAACTCGGATCGAGGTGGTTGAAGACTCTTGTATATATTTTTTATTTTATTTTTATTTTCCATTTTAGTAGATTTAGTTTTAGTGTTGGTAGTTTATTTTGTTATTTTTTCCTTTAATTTTATGGATTTAGGTATTATCTTGAAGTGCGGCTTGAGCTGGTATTTCTTTATAAATTCATCAGCTCCGTCTTATTTTGATTTAAATGAATGCTAGAAAGTTTCTGGAGTTCATTTATTTCATTTTTTTTATGATTTCAGTGAATTTTCCTTATCAGTTAATCATTGGTATGAGTAAACCAGTTTTGAAAAGTTGAGCTCACTGGAAATGAGTCATTGATGATAGTTATTTTGCTGCATAAGGAGGAATAAAGCTTTAATTAGAATTCTTGAATTTATTTGATTGGTATTATTTATAAATTTACTTGTTCTCAATACTAGTATTGTGTACCCAATGCTAGTCTTTGTATCTTTCTTGATTTCCAAGAAGCTCTGGTGACATAGAGATGGAGAATCCTAAGAGTGTAGAGCAGTTCCTTGTGGGTATGGTAGATTAATACTATGGAACTAATGAACTCTGAAGGATTACTCAGATAGATCACCAACTGACTAATAATTTGAGGATGGTTGAATGAAGTATTCGTTTAATCACTTAGAGGTCTCTCCTTGTTAATGGATGGGTGGATAGTATTGTAGATAATCAAGGAGATGGAAATTTTCATCAGAAGTATAGGATGAGATGTCAATCAAATTGGAGAAGGCTTGAAATATCCTGTCTATGGGAGCAAAAATTCTTTAGTCCGAAGATTTGAGTATGAAGTAATGAAAACGTGTGAAACCCTGGAAAATCCAATTTTCTAATAAAGGGTAAAACGGTAATTTCGATCGAAAAAACCAAAATTTTCTAATTCTCGGATGACGTTGATATCGTCTCACGAAATCTAGCTATCACGTTGAATTTACGTTTGGACAAAGTCGCGCCAGATTGCACGTTTTCGGCTATCGGGTGTTGGATGACACATCATGTGATAAGGGGATGCCAAATGGCTTGAGAAGTGACACTGGCGAAGCCATGTGGTGCATGAATGTGGCTCCTGATTAGCCACATGATGAGTGATGTAATAAAAGGGAAATAAAGAAATAAGGAAATAAGGTGGAAAAATGAGGACCACACAAATGGCATGAGGAAAGGGGGAGGGAGCTTCCTCCCTTGACCATTCGGTCAAGTATGCTCTAAAAGGGAGGAGAAAAGGCCAAAAGAAATGAAGAGAAAATGAAATGATGAGAAAAAGAAAAGAAAAAAGAAAAAGGAAAGGAACAAAAAGAATTCGTAGAGTAAGAAAGGAAAAAAATAAAGGAAATGAGAAAAGAAAAAAGAAAAGGGAAGGAAAGGGGAGAAAGAAAATGGAGGATTTCCTGGCACTCCAACGGTCGAAGCTTGACTGTCCGAGTACTAAAGTTGGTATAAGCAGCGCGACTATGTGTGGACACCAAAAACTTGGAGTTTCGACAAACTCCATAAGATAGGGTTTCTCCTACTCGGGTTCCTTTTCATTTAAGGGCCGTAAATGGCCGTGTAGGTTAGACCTGACCACAGGACTGAGTTTTCGGCCATGAGACTGTTTTTTTGGACAGTCCGAGACTGAGTTTTGAAGGTCGATATCTAGGCCAGTTTTGGTTTGGGACTGCTGGAAATTGCATGTTGGACTTTGTTGTGGCCGGTTTTCGGACCATGCATGATGGGTTTAAGTTGGTTTTTGATTCTGTTGCATCGAATTGTACAAAAAATTTATTCTGATGTTGAAGTGCTCGTAGCCATGGGTGATCGGAACCGAAGAGAAAGCCACGAGCTGTATGGATTTTATAGTAGACTATTTTTCGGAAGGGACAATTTTTGGAGCCCAGTTGTAGCTAAATTTTTAGCCGTTAAAGCAGAACTAAAATTTTCTTGACTAAGTCCTAGATTTTTTTTTTTTTTTTTTAGGCGGGTATGACGGAAGTATGACCGGGAATGGCTATTTTATGTAAATTGTTTTTTTTTATGTGTTATTGCGGCAATTTAATAACATCTTGTATATGGATATGTTAATATATGTGTATTCAAATGTATTAACATAATGGATGTAATAGTCTTTATATTTATGGTACTTGCATGATCTGCGTTAATTAGAATCGTTCATATAATTATTGCATCATATATGTGACATGAGAACATGCAGTGGCATTAGCATTGCATATGCATAGGGACATCGCATTATGTTAGGTGTGTGTGCATGGGTGTGGTAACTCATCATCATTGTTAATGAATGGGTAGTGAGATCGTACTTTGGATGATGTCCAATATATGTCTCACCATTTAAAACATAAAAAGAAATATAAATAATGTGTTGGGCGGATCAAGAAGGGGACCGTTAACCCCCTCAAGTGAAAAGCCTGAAACATGGGTGTAAGAGACTGGTGTGTGATACGAAAGTTACGTAACATGGGTGTAAATTATAACGCCATCCAGAGAGGGTGTGCGATGCACGTGCTTGGCAAGTAGGGCGCATATATTATTACCAAGATTTCTTATTATTTGGTCTTGTTGTAATTTTTTTTTTTTAAGTAGTTTTGAGGATGAAATTGTGAAATGATAAGCGAGTTGAACCGAATTTTGTACTAGAACAAGGAGTAAAGTGTAATTTGCAAAAAGATATAAGTATATCCAAGAAGAGAGTATGCAAAATAGAAATAACGTAAAGGGTTGATTGGCATTATTTAAGTGATTGAGGACCTATTGTAATTAAAGGAAGCTTGAGAGTATATAAAGGAGATGAGGCAAACAAATTTTGTTTTGTTATAGGCATTTTTTGGCTAGGAGGCTACAGTTAGAGGAGAAAAGGGGAGAAAGAAGAGGGGGAGGGAAGAAGAGGAAGAAGAGGAAGAAGAAGAAGAAGAAGAACAAAGGTATGTTTTCCTTGTGGAATCAAATTGTATTTTGATGTCTACAGGGTTATTGGTGTGATTGCTAGGGTTTTCCATGGAGATTAGTACCTCGCTTTTCTAAAGACATAGAATCACCTTAACCTTTAGTTTTGTTCCACAATTCATGTGGGTAAAACTTGTAATTGGTATGAGATAAACGATGAATTCATGCACAATTCTATAGTTTTGTATGGATTGGTGGACCTTGGTATGAATTCTTGGGATTTTTACTTAGGGTTTGGTTATAAGAAGTTCTAAACCACCAATACAAGTATGGTGGAGTTGTTTTGGGTAAATTCCATGTTGGTTTTGAGGAATGGTTGTAAAAAGGAGAATGTGGGGTTTTTAAAGGAAATGCTGTCAAAATTTTTGGAAAAACCCCTGTTCTTGTTTTGACTATAGATTAAGTTATAATCATCCACATGAATTGATTCCAATTGGTAAAGAACCATAAGAGATAGGGCTACAAATGTATAGAAGGGACCAAGATCAAATTTTAGCTCTAAAATCCAAAATCTGGTGAAAGGTGAGCTCGTGTAGCTCACGCGTTTATCTCTGTTTGGGTATTGTTGTAGTGTTTTGGCCATAAGTGGAGTTTCACTCATCCAAATTGAGTGATTCAAAATTCTGGGTAAAATAGACTTCTAGGGGAATACTTTAGCTAACGGAAGTGCAAGAAAATTGGAACCCCAAAGTGCCTAGTAATTGATCAAAGTTGAGCTATGTGCAGATTCTGTTTAGCCAAATTGAGTAATCTAGATGTAAAATACAATAACTTGAGTTTTGGTGATCCAAATTGGGTGATTCCAATTGGAGAAGAAACCTTATAACCATAGATTCAAATGAGTGAAGAAACCATTTCCAATTTATGGATTTAAGACCCCATAAATCAAGGATAACAGTAGGTGATTCAGTGAGCTAACCAATTTGGCATCAAAAAAAAAAAATTGATGTAACTTGTGTTATGTGGTTGAGGGCCTTAGAGAAGGAATTTTAAATTGAAAACTTAAAGAGATGTCATTGGATATATAAAGGACTGATTTGAGAGTTTCATAATTTTTGAATAATTTTTTGGTAATAAAGTCCAGAGAGTATTGTTGGAAAAAGGTTTGCCAAAATGAGTGGTTTTTTTTGTTAGGGGCTTTTTGGTGCTCAAGGGGTAATTTGTTCATTGGATTTATATGAATGTTGTGTGACCCTAAAGTGACTTGCGTGTGAAGGACGTTAAGTTTTACGCTATACGCAAGTGATTAATGTTTTCACCGTATTCGTTTGAGTGTGTAGAGGCAAGCAAATCTTGGGAGAGGGTTGTGGAGTGGAGTGCTCAAGTTTTGAGTAGAAGCAAAAGGTGAGTGTTCTAAACCTATTTTTCAAATACTAGTGTATTATTATAAGTTGTTTCACGGTATTTAATGGTTTTGATTGTAAACCATATTTAAAAGCGAAGCAAACAATGAGTTTTAGTAAACAGCGATGAGTTTTAAGCGAACAATGGTTTTGATTTAAACCATATGCGAAAAGCAAACAAGTAATGGTTTTGATGTATTCTAACCATACTTTTTAAAAGCAAGTAATGGTTTGAGTTGTAAAGCCATGTGCTAAAGAGCAAGCAAGCAAGCAAACAAAAGTATATTTTATAAAACGGGCTAGCGAAAATCCACTAATTTTAAGCAAGCATCTTAGGTCGGTATTCCATATGCAGTGGTGTTAGGACATCATTTCATGGATTTTAGATTTGCTGATCGATGAAAGCTTAGTTCATGAATCATGGCATTTTAAGGAGACCATGGCACATCTTTGGAGTATATGGGAGGTTAGTGCGCTAGCTAGATTATAGTAGCGTAGACGAAATGCATCCACCATATTTCTTAGGAAAGGTGATGTGGGCCAAAGCCCTTCCACAAGTGATGTGGACCAGTCCTTCCAGAGCACGGTTGAAGCGAGGCTCCGTGTTTACTAGAAGTGCAGTAAGGAAGAAAGGCCTCTAATGGTTAATCTTGATTTATAAGCACTTTTCATGCAGTTTTAAAATCAACCACTGGTAAGCAAGCAAGCATTTTCTGAAAAGTTTTTAGAAAGTTTTACAGCAAAAGGAAACAAGTAGTTTCTGAAAATTTTTAGAAACTTTAAAACAAAACAATGAGCATATTTATGAAAAAGTTTGAAACTTTTAAAGCGAGGAAGAGCAAGCATATCATGAAAAGTTTTAGAACTTTTTAAAGCGAAGCCAACAAGGTTTACGGAAAATGTCTTGTAAAAGAGAGTTTTCTGATTTGGAGATATTTTCAGAAAAAGCAAACATTTTATAAAGCATACACTCACTAAGCTCGTTTAGCTCATTATTTTGTTGTTTTAAAAACAATTTTCCAAGTACAGGCACGCCGGACGCTGGAGCATATTAGGATTCTCCTGACTTTTGTATCAGTGTTGTATTAAATAACTTATGTAAGGAAATACTGGAATTTATAGTTGAGCTTATGTATGTAGTTTTGTATTGTGAAAATGTGATGAGCACAGGGCTCTTTGAAAGAATGTCTTTGGTTGCCATATTATTTTGAAAATTATTAGTATATACGGGTTTGAGATATGTCTGTATCAACATTATCTTTGTCGAAATTTTATCAGATCACAAGTTTAGAAAATAAAAAATTTTTATCACAGCGGGTTTTCAACAAGCAACACGGCCGCTTCATAAGATTCTCTAATTTCGTTGGGCGCAGTGGGGGGTTTCTATGGGGTGGGTAGGCACACTAGTAGTAGGGGTGGGGGTGTGTCAGTTAATTGATGAGCATAAATCTTAGGAGAGCACGTGTTATAAAGCGTCATAGTTTTCTTATACACTTATTTTAAGAACTTTGGCAACCATGCATTTTCAAATTCCAAGTACGCGTATTAAGTGTTCGAAGTATTAACGATTGATATTTTGCAAATACAACCTTTGTGTCGGGCGAGGGCGCAGGGTGTCTAGGAGAGTCATTCAGGCTTTCGAGGTCTGCGTGCACGAGAGAGATATGAGCATGTAGTTGGTTCCTTTGCCGCCTCCATGAATCGACCTCGACGGTAGGCCGAAATTTGGACCCGTCTAGGCAGCGGGAGCTCGAGTCACGGGGTATTCTGTGAAGCGGTGGCACAAATTGCTTTCGGATAGTGGCCATAGCGACTTCCGTCGATGGTGCGACCTCCGCCGCCCCTAGAGAGGTTCTTGAAAGAACACAGGGTGATCGACCCGCACGAAGCTAGGCGCCCGAAGCCGTATGATGTGATGCGCGATCAGAAGCGACTTTGTAGTTATGGTTGAGCCAGTAAACAAGGTTCTGAGTTATAGGCTACGGATGAGCAAAGAGTCTTGTTTTCGGTTTTTCTAATGGAGGACAAGGCTAAAGTTGGTGGGATGCACGTGGATAGGAGGTATCTGGGTATATCATGGGACCCGATTTGGTAGAGAGTTTCTGCGGCCGATTCTTTCTCGAGTCACAGGATTCGAAGATTGAGGAGTTCTTCATATTAGAGCAGAAGAACATGTCAGTATCAGAGTATGAGAAGAGTTTCTCAGAGTTAGTCAGATTAGTTCCATATATTTAGGGCGTGAAGTCACTGAAGTCTGGCTTGATTTCTAGCGAGGGTTGACGTCGGATCGAGTTCATTTTTGTCTATGGTTCCTCGGAGCAGTTGGGTTTAGTTGGGGCCGCTACGGGGGTTGAGAGTACTACAACTATGTATCGCAGCAGCAGGAGCAAGAGGGAGTGCACTGTGCACTTCCCAACGTAGCTCCGGTCACCCAACAAAAGAGAAAGCCAAGGTAGAGGTTACAAAGGCCGAGGTGCAGGTCGGGGAGTTTCCTCTAGTCAGGGATCAATGAGGCCCTCAGTTGCCAGGAGTGACACCCAAAGCATTCCTCCCGTATGTCATAGTATGTGTCGGGGTTTACACCATGGGGGAGTGTAGGAGATATAGTATTGTGGTGTTTCCATTGTGGCTAGGAAGGCCATTTGGCTAAGGAGGTCCTCATTGATCGCGCAGAGACACTCAGAGCGCCTAGCTACTCCCGCACCCGAGATGCAGCACTCGTAGGTCTGTGAGAGGTTTCCCAAGTAGAGGCCAAGGCAACCGCAGTGGAGGCTGGCGTGGTAGAGGCGCAGGTAGTGCCCCTGCTGATGCGCATGTAGACCCAGACGCCGTGTGGTTTAGCCGTGGACTCAACAAGACGCGATGTTCTCCAGTGCATTTGTGGTTATCGGTATTATTTTTATCCTTGATCATGATGCATATACATTAGTGCACCCAGAGCCACGCATTCATTCGTGATCCATGCCTTCTTAGATCGCCTGCATAGAGACCCAGCCATTAAAGGGTCAGATGAGTTTTCTCCAAACAGTGAGATCCTGCTAAGCCTACGCAGTAAAGAAGAGATAGTAGAGTTCGATCAGACAGATTTCCTTAGCGTGATTCAGGGCTCTAGATATGATTTGATTTTGATGTGGTTCTCTGCATGGATTGGCTATCTCGCCATGTGAGCCACACTAGATTGTTATAAGGAAGTAAAGCTGTATGTGCCATGAAATTAGAGGAAGTTTGTAGCTACGAGAGTTATCTTCCAGTATGATCTCCACCATGGCAAAGATGTAGGATGTCGCGTGTGAAGGGTTGTCGTGGTTATCTAGCTTACGTATGGAGACAGGAAGAAGGGACTCTAAGGATAAGATTCCAGCTGTTAGAGAGTTCCCAAATGTATTCCCAGATGGATATCAGAGGGGATTACTCCAGATGCAGCAGGTGGAGTTCACCATTTGCTTGATCCCGTGGACTGTTTCCATTTCCATTCCTCCTTATAAGATGGCTCCTGAAGAGTCGAGAGAGATTAAGGCCGCTTAGGAAGAATTGTTAAGTAAAGGATTCATTCGCCGAGCATATCCCTACTGGGAGATCCTGGGATCTCTTCGTGAAAAGAAATATGGAGTCATGGTTGTGTATAGATTACAAAAGTAACCCGAACAGTTACCATCCAGAATCGCATCCACTTAGGATCGATGAGTTATCTGACGCCTCTAGGTCCCGAGTGTATTCCAAGATAGATCGAGGCTCGGGTCATCACTGAGGGTGCAAGAGGGTGATGTTCCTAAGACCGCATTCGTGACACGCCACTTAACACACGAAGCTTCGTGATGCTGCTTTCAGTCACACTAATGCCCCTAAGCGCGGGCGGATTGATGAACCGGCAGCTCTACCAGATGGATAGTTTTAAGTCGTAGTCTTTATCACATATCCTAGTGTATTTAGGTAGCCCTGAGGAAACATTCGAGCACCTCGAGATTGTATCGTATCTTGGCGGAGCGGCGCTTGTATGCCGTTGAGTAAGTGCCAGCTTTTGGCTCTGACAGGTGACATTCCTAGGTCATGTGATCTTAGCCGAGGGGTGTGGAGCGTGGATCCCATAAAATGTAAGCCGTGGTAAAATTGGAAACCGCCAAAGAATGTGTCGCAGGCTAGAAGCCTTGGTTTAGCAAGCAGGTAGCTTGCCAGAGTTTGTTGAGGGGTTCTTCCAAGATAGCACTCTACTCCACCAAGCCGATAAGGAGATGTCAAGTATGATTGCGGATGCCTCACAAAGCAAAGTTTCCAGGAGTTGAAGGGTATCGACTTCCGCTCCGATTCTAGCTTTCGCCCCAATGGGAGAGTGTGTCTCAGGGTTTACAAGGATGCTTCTAAGCAGCGCCTCGGGTCATGCTTTGATGCACGATAGGTTGATTGCATATGCCTCTAGACAAATAAGAAGCATGGGGAGAATTACTCCCTACACACGACTTAGAGCTTGCACAATGTCGTTCAAGGTATGGCGACATTACTTATGGTGTTCTCGCAGGATCTTTACGCATCATAAGACATCCCCAATGATGTTTTCTGTCCATATGCTGTCCAGTGCACTGAATGATATATTTGAAATTATCCATGCCCACGATCAACCATCATATACCATCCGTGAAACAATGTCAGAGCAGATGCCTGAAAGCAGTGACCGAGAGTTCTTCATTCTCATATGAGATCAGGTTATCTTCCAACGCTGTGGATCTAAGAGCTTTAGGGTGATATCGGAGGCCGAGGATTCGTGGAGCATTGTTGGGGCCGCATTTCATGTTGGGACCTCTCCAGTGGATCATTCTAGTAGGCAAATGAGGGATCCATGTATGATTGCTTAAGGAAGAGATGTAAAAGGAAAGAAAGTGCAGTTTCAAATTAGAGAGATGACAGATGATAGTGAAAGGCCAGAGAATGTGTGCGTGAGTATGGCAAGTCAAGAGAGACATTATGGAAAAGCACATTCATCCTGTATGTTATGCATCCAGTAGTACTAAGATGTATGTGACTTTGAAAGAACATTACCGGTGGAATGGACAAATAGTGAGATTACAAGTTTCGGCTCCAAACAACTTAACCTATCGCCAGTGAAGCGCATCAAAGTCCAGAGGGAAGAGACACATCCTAACTCCAAATACTCTGGAAATGGAGAAGATCACTATGGATTTTGTGACGTCTTCCACTTTGACCAAAAGACAACATGATGCTATATAAGGATAGTTGATCGATCGACGGTCCGTTCATTTTCTCGCTCGCCAATGTTGAAGATTCCGGAAAAGTTATTCCAAATGCAGATGAGATAGCTTAGACTTCATGGGTCTCCAGCTGATAGTTTCAGATCGAGACCCTGTGTTCACATCCAGGTTTTAAACCCAGTTTGCAAACACTTTAGGTAACGCTCACATTTCCTAGAAAGACAACATTTCATCCTTGAATTACACAATGTAAAGAAACCATTCACTTTGTAGGATATGGCCGAGAGTTTAAAGCGATGGAATTCATGGTAGTTGATATCATTTGCACTGATGGAGTTCATTTACAACAAATGTACGCCTATCGTGCCAAGATAAAGATGGCTCCATTCGAGGCGTCGTATGGAAGGAAATGTTAACTCCCAGTGGGTCAATGAGGTTACAGAGAAGACCTCAGAGGGCCCTGAATTAGTGCAGATCACTTTAGAGAAAGTGAAAGTTGTTTGTGATAACTTGAAGACGGTAAGAGATAGACAGAGAAGTTATGCGGACAACCGTCGTAGAGACTTGCAGTTCGAGATAGGTGATCGGGTCTTTTTGAAGATTTCCCCTTGGAAGGGTGTTTTGAGATTCGTGGTTTATGTTTAGTCTGAGATATATAGGATCCTAAGTGAGATTGTGAGCAAGGTGGGACCGTAGCCATGAGATTAGTTACCCCCAGAGTTATCAAGGATTCATGACACATTCCATGTGTCGATGTTAAGGAAATACATCCCAGATCCTTTCAAGCATGTGTTCACAGAACTAAAGGCAGCCTAAAGGAAAACTCCACTTATGAGGAAATACCCGTGCAGAGATTGTAGATCGCACGGAACAAGTGTTGAGGAATAAGGTGATTCCTTTAGTTAAAGTATTGTGGAAGAATCATGAGAGGGAAGCAGCTACTTGAGAGCCAGAGGCTCAAATGCACCATCAGTACCCTTAATTATTTTTCGAATGAGGTACTTTCTTTTCCTTTGAGTTTAGTTTGTTCATTTCGAGAACAAAATGTTCTAAAGGAGGGAGGATTTGTAACGCCCCATCCCGAGAGGGTGTATGGTACGTGTAACCATAGGGGTGCATATGTGTACCAAAAGATTTTCTTAATTATTTAAGTGCCATTGTAATATTTTTTTTTAAGTAGTTTTTTAGGATAAAATTGTGATAAATTGATAGAACCAGGAATTTTGTACTAGAACAAGGGTAAAGTTGTAATTTTCCAAAAAGATATAAAAGTCATAATCAAAGAAGAGAGTATGCCAAAATAGAAATAACAAAGGTCGATTGGCAAATATTTAAGTGATTGAGGACCTATTTGTAATTAAAGGAAACTTGAGAGCATATAAAGGAGATGAGACAAACAAATTTCATTTTGGTCTCATTTTTGGCTAGGGGTTCACGGTTGGAGGAGAAAAGGGAGAAGAAGAGAGGAAGAAGAGGAAGAAGAGGCAGAAGAGGAAGAAGAGGCAGAAGAAAAAGGAGAAGAACAAAGGTATGTTTTCTTGTATGGAATCAAGTGTATTTTGATGTCTAGGGTTATTGGTGTGATTGCTAGGGTTTTTCCATGGAGATTAGTTCCTCCTTTTTTCTAGGGTTTTGTTGAGAGATCACCCTAACCCTAGATTTGTTGAATTCATGCAGGTAAAACCTAATCAAAGGAGAGATAAACAATAATTCTTCCACTTATGGTTTTGTATGGATTGGTGGAACTTGGTATGAATTCTTGGGATTTTTACCTAGGGTTTGGTTATAAGTTCTAAACCACCAATACAAGTGTGGTGGAGTTGTTTTGGGTAAATTCCATGTTGGTTTTGAGGAATGGTTGTACAAAGGAGAATGTGGGGTTTTTAAAGGAAATGTTGTCAAAAATTTTTGAAAAACCCCTGTTCTTGTTTTGACTATAGATTAAGTTATAATCATCCACATGAATTGATTCCAATTGGTAAAGAACCATAAGAGATAGGACTACAAATGTATAGGAGGGACCAAGAGAAAATTGTAGCCTAAGGCTCCCAACACGATCGAAAGGTGAGCCTGTAGCTCCATCAAGTTATGCTCGCTTTGGATATTGTTGTAGTGTTTTGGCCATAAGTGAGCTCAATTTCTATCCAAATTGAGTGATTCAAAATCAAAATATACTTCTAGGGGAATATGTTAGCTGGAGGAAGTATGAAAATTGTAACCCCAAAGTGCCTCAGAAATTGGTCAGTGGAGCTAGCATTCCGTTTCACAAATCGAGTAATCTAGATGTAAAACACAATAACTTGAGTTTTGGTTATCCAAATCAAGTGATTCCAATTGGATAAGAAAAACCTTAGGAACCACATAAATTCAAATGAGTGAAGAAACCATTTCCACTTATGGATTTAAGACCCTTATTAAATCAAGGGGATAACAAAGAGGGTGATTCAAAGGAGCTAACCAATTTGGTATCAAAAAAAAATGATGTAATCTTGTGGTTATGTAAGCTGAGGCCTTAGGAGAAGGAATTTTAAATTGAAAACTTAAAGAGATGTCATTGATATATAAAGGACTGATTTGGAGAGTTTTACAATTTTTGAATTTTGCATTAAAGTCCGTAGAGTATTGTTGGAAAAAAGGCCTGCATAAAATGAGGGTTTTTTTTGTTGTGGGCTGTGCTCAAGGTAATTTGTTCATTGGCTTTATATGAATGTTGTGTGACCCTAAAGTTACTTGCGTGTGAAGTACGTTAAGTTTTACTGCGCACACAAACGACAATGTTTTCGCCAGATTTGTTTGAGGTGTAGGCTAAAAGCAAAGGCGAAGCCATGGAATAAAGGCCGTAAAGCTTTAAATAAAAGGAGCTGTTTAAACCTATTTTTCAAATACTAGTGTATTATTATAAACTGTTTTACGCTGGTGTTTAATGGTTTTGATTGTAAACCATATTTTAAAGCAAGCAAGCAATGAGTTTTAGTAAGTAAGCAATGAGTTTTTAAGCAAACAATGGTTTTGATTTAAACCATATACGAAAAGCAAACAAGTAATGGTTTTGATGTATTCAACCATACTTTTAAAAGGAGCAAGTACGGTTTGAGCTTAAACATATTTCAAAGAAGTACAGTTAAAGCAAAACAAAAGATATTTTATAAAATAGCCTAAATCTAAAAATCTCTAGTTTTAAGCAAGCATACCGATTAGAGGTATTTCGTACGTGCACGGTGGTGTTAGGACATCATTTCATGCATTTTAGATTTTCCTGGTCGGCAAACTTAGTTCATGCATCATGGCATTTAAAGGGAGAATTCAAGTACATGCATCGAGTATATAGGTTAACAAGGCTAAATGGGGATGCCATATGATTTAAACCAAGGTCTTTCCACCATATTGGCCTGGAAAAGGTGATGGGCTGCTGCCCTTCAACCTAAGCATGTCGACCTGTGTCCCCATCGGGCACTCGCTTGAAGCCTGCAGTCTCGTGTTTACTAAGGTACACAAAACATTAATTCGTAGTTCAATACTATTTTGTTCAAGAAAAGATCCATGTAAAAAAAGGCGGAAAATGGTATGATATATGTATATACTTATACACCAGAACTTGCTCTATGACTCTCGCGTCACAATCTTGTCTTCCTTCCCGCCTCCTCGAAACTCAAGCATAGAAAAATCAGCATACTAAGCATTTTCATGCTTAGTGGTTCTATACGCTTCCTATTCCTAATATTCAATTTAACTTTGGCATGTAATACGATTAAACCATGCCTATTATGTCAACATATACTCATGCTATTCATTTTCGCATGCTTTCATTTTACAAATCATTTATTATATCACAACATGCATTTTCAAAGCAACAATTCATTCCATGATTCAATTTATGAGATTTAAGCATATACATAAAATCCCTTTTTCTCTCGTCAATGTTGGTTATTTCACTTTGACTATTCAATTCCCATTTCTGACGGATTCCGTTTGATGAATCCCGCCCTTATTATCATCTCTAAGAATGCTTACACATTTAACAACTGGTCTCCACTCATGATCGACGCCGCTTGCGCAATCCCGACATGTGGTATCACTTAAATGTCGTCGCCATCATGACAGATGCTGATTGGTGCATCTCGTCAAGTGGGACATTTCTTCAATGCCATACGCCATCATGATCACAGTCATTGGTCCTTCACTAAATTTGCCTCTCAAATATCTCTTTTTCCCCTTCTATAGGCAAAGGATATTATTCAAAGGGTACGTTTAGATTGATGACCGATTGTGGTGAGAAATGTTAAGGAACAGACGTAAGTTTTGATAGTACACGAATATCGCAACTGAATGTTTGTTAAGAAATTTTAATCGCGTATTCATGAGATCACCATGTTAGTGAACCTCATAAAATAATGAATTATAAGAATCACGATCGATATGCTAATTTTTGACCGTGTAATATCAAAACTTATGCTGCTCTTAATATTTCACCAAAGTCTGGCCATCAAGCAACGTGATTCTTTGAATATCTTTACCAATAGGAGAAAAAGGGAAGATTTTGGGAGACCGACTTTTTAAAATTAACACGCTTTGATAATATTAAATACAAAAATGCACACATCCGAAAGCGTTGGAAATGGGACTAAGAACAAGTATAGATCGCTTCACACCCAACGTTTTTTTTTTTTTTTTCATTTTTTGCCTCAAACTAAGGAATTAGATAGTATTAATATTACATGGTTTGTTTGAATAACAAACAAGTTTCTTACCGGCAGCTTGTCCACTACGCTTCCTATCTGGATGTAAGCCTAAACATACTAATCAACTCACATGTACTCGACCGCCTCTTTTCAGAAGTATCGAACAGTTGTCTTTATGATCTCTTTCCCATCATTAATGGATTGTTCTTCAGCTTCAGAATGTACTATAATATGAAGTCTAAAAAAAATTAAAGGAATGGACATGGAGCTGTGATTTTTTTATCTAACTAGAAAGTAAAAGCTACTATGGACTAATGAAGATTTCATTGAAGCACTGAATGATTAGTCGAGGGGGGATTTTAACATATGAGATTTAAGGTGGTATACTTTTCTTCCTTGGTTCAATTCCTTTTGGACATAAGGATACAAAATTTAGGACTTATGAGATTTATGGGGTATACTTTCCTTTCTTGGTTCAATTCCCTTATGAAATAAGGATTAAAATTTTTGAAAAAAAAAATTTCAGGTGGCATACTTTCTTTCCTATGTTAGATTCTCCTTGAAAATAAATATAAAAATTTTGAAAAAAAAAAAACTAGGGAGCATACTTTCCTTCCTAGGTTTGATTCCCAAAAAACCAAGGATAAAATATTTTGGAAAATAAAATATTCAAGGGGCATACTTTCCTTTCTATGATCAATTCCTTTTGGAAATAAGGAAAACAATAAATTCCCTAAAATGGGGCGGAAAATAGAAAATAATAATAATTGAGATGGTCTCCGCCATTGTAAACATATGGCCTTTTTTAACTTGTTCTTCACATACAGATACTCAAAATCACAATTCACATTCTGGGGAAAAACTAAATAATCACCAAGGAGCTCACATTCCCATCAACATTTTAAGGCGGCCTAGGTTATAGTGATTCTTCCAAACCTCACATTTCATTAGCAAAAACTAGGATGTTTCTTGGTTTGACAGAAAAACAATGCTCAGCACCTATCGATAGTCTTTCAATCGACCATGATTAAGGTTTTTCTCAAGCAGCTTTGAGATATTTTCTACCCTAAGATCACATTTTCTGTTTATTTTCATGTTGACATGAATCGATACCTTGCTCGATTTTACAACCAAATCAGCATAGCTAAACATACCAAACTACAATATTTTCAAGCTTAGGAAAATGCAGGATTCCTAAAGCAATTACTCCTATTTTCTACAACATTCAAAGTGGAAAACAAAAAAAATGATGAAAAAATACCTGAAATTCAAAGCAATTAGTCTTAATACTCTAGAATGATAAAAAGCCGTAGCATCCCTCTAAGCCCCTAAAAATTGGGTCTCTAATAATCAAGTTAAGGCACGTATGTCAACTGATTCATCAATCTAATGATACCGAGAAACAAACAACAATTATAACACTAGAACACTTTAAACGTGTAATAAAAAAAAATCAAAGTCAAATGAGGTAAGAGCATGTACCTTAGTGGTGAATCAAGAGCGCTATCAATTGAAAACTAGGCCAGTGCGATAAAAAATATAGAAACATTTATGATTAAAACAGAAAACCAAATGATAAACAAAGCGCCAAATTATTTAATGAAGGGATACATGAGATATCGGGGCCTCCACCAAGGCCCATTTATTTAGCACGTGAATCAATTTCACATGGTTCTATTTTAATAGAATTATAAAGTAAACCGTACTTATAGAATTTTTAAAATTAGTTTAAAAATATAATTTTTGAAAAGGAAATTAGATTTGAGGAACTTAAAGAAAATGAAGTTTTTATTTTTGAATTCTAAAGAAATTTTGAAATATATAAAAAAAAAGTAAATTTGAATTTTTGAAGGAAACCATGTCCAGCACATCCGTCAATGAGAACTCATCCAGTAATTTCAATTTCATTGAAGGAAAAATTTAATAAAAAAAAAAAGCATGACACCCAAAGATCAACACTCGTGGTCTCCTGTACGCTGTACCTTTAAAAGATCAATAAAATCCTTAACTCAATATCCATGATATGCGTGCTCACAACAAGTACTCATCGGAAATGTCCAACTCCGTGATTACTGAAGATTCCAAAAGAACGCTCCAAATAACAAATGATGATGATGGTCAAATCAAATTAATGACAGGAAAGAGATGAAGGTTGTAGCGCGCCTATAGGAGATCCTCTAACCCGTGTTCGACTAATTCCTCGCATAAGCCCCGTCCCTCCCTCTACTCTGATTCAGGGTCTCTCCTACCTTCGTCTGTCATCTCCATCCAAAACAAATTTCTTCTTCTCTCTCATCGTCCGTAGTATCTTTCTCCCCTTCTTCTCTCCTTGCTCTTATTTCTAATATATAGAAACTCCTCAAAAACCTAACTCTAAAACCCCCACAAAGGAAAGGATGATCTACCTTCCCAAAATAAAAATAATAAAAAAGGAAAATCCAATCAAATAAAATCAAAATCTAATAAAATAAAAATAGAGTAAAATAAAGTAAATAAAAACAAAAGAATTATCCCAATTACATGCATAATTTCATACATTACCTATAAATAAAATAAATTATTTATCTAAACTATTAGAAATTTGATTTCAAATAAAAATAATTATCTTATCTAACAAAAAAGATAAAAGAGAAATTAACATTTTAATTTTTATCTTAATTTTGATAAAATATTTTTTTAAGAGTATAAAATCTGATTTTCTATTCGAGAATTTTACCAATTTAACCATAAATCAACAAAAACAAGAAATATTATTAATTTAAAAGCAAATTTCTTTTCAAATAGTAAAAAACCCAAACACCCCTTGTAACAATCTTAATTTTAACAAAAATGTTATTAATTCTAATAGTACTATTAGTTACTAATGTTATTTAAATAATTTTTATAGATTTCAAAGATCTTGTAGACATTGATAGGGTTTGAAATTACTTTCAATAAATGTAATAATTTCATTTTTCTAAAACTTTCAATTCCTAGAATTTCTTAATATCCAACATTTCTAAATTTAACCATTTTTTCTGATTTCTATTTTAAAAAATTTTTATAAATCTTAATTTCCAAAATTTTAGCAATTTCTCGAATTTCTCCATCTCCGAAATTTTCAATTTTATCATTCCCAAATATTCAAAATTTCTTAGAAAATCTTATTTTCTAAAAATTTTTCTAATTTTTCATAAATTTTCGCTCCAATTTATCAATTTCAATTAATAAAATTAACTCACACATAAGTTTTCTTTTGGTGTAAAACCTCAATAATTAATTTAGATAGGGATCTTCCAAAGAACATTTTAATTTGTTCAAAAATATATAGTAAATTAACATTGTTACCTAGAAAAATCTTATTTTTAAGATACACATCAAAATTTCCAACTCTATGTTCTCTAATCAATAAAAAAGTTTTTTTTTTTTTACAAAAACAACAAGGTAGTTAAACTACAATACAAATATAAAATATTAAGGTTATTTTATTTGGCTTAGGGCGTAAGTGTCATAAAGTTTCTTTTTAAGATTAGCTTTCGGAATGTTTCATATAGTTTTTTTTAAGGTTAACTTTGTTAATTCGCCCAGTTCCACTTGATAAAAAGTCATTTCAAATCTTTAAATGAAGTGGAGGATAAATTTAAAAGGTTATAAACAATTTTTTCAATACTGGTATAAGATTGTATAAAAGTTGTAAACTTCTAATTGAAAACAAATTGATTTTTATAGTCTTAAAAACTCATTATTGAATACAATATGATTTTTATAGAGCTATACCTCCTAATTTTGTAATTCCATAATTAATTATCTTAATCCAATACGCCCATAAAGATAAGTTAATATTTTTTTTAAATTTTTTTTTAGTATAAAGAAAATTGAAATTGAAATTTATTTTTATTTATATTTAATATTATATATATACGAAATCTATAGTGAAAATAATAAATATCATAAATATCAAATATCATAAATAACAAAACATATTTTTTATATTAAAAATATCTTTTATAAATACGTATATTCAAATAAAATGTTAATAAAAATATTAAATAAATAATTTACTTTCAAAAAATATAATTATTAATTGAGTAAATATTCAAAAAATAGAAACATAAAGGATAATTTAAAATTACATCGAAAGTGGCACTAGCTCTCAAAAAATTGAAATGAACAAAATATAAAAAAGAAAAACGCTACATGGGAATGAGTCCTTATATCTCTATAGTAGACAAAGCTATCAAGCTTCTTCCTAACAACCTCGTTGGAAATCCAACTCCTTTTAAATATTAATTAGAGCTCTAAGTCTCCTAAAATGTGTACTTATCAAAAAAATTATATATATATTGATAGGGTTTGAAAAATAAGGCTCACATGCCCACTTGTCAGGCCCAAGAAAGAGGCCAGTCCAACGAAACACTCAGACTCATTCGCTAAACCCCAAAGGAGAGATATGCCCATTGAAGCATTCAGGCCTTTTTACGCCAGCATTCAAGCCTTTTGGTGTCAGCCCAAAATGAGGGTCCAATCCACTTGGCCCAAAGGCCGATTATGGGAAATATCTCATGGATACAGAAAATAGAATAATCCCCAATAACATATTATCATGCAAATCCAATCAAATCTCATCAATAAGGAAAGAAAGACGATAACAGTTCATCATCAAACCGAATATCCCAATAAGGAAAGAAGATTATCCCAAATAAACTGCTCTTTCTATATCCTTTACCAAATCCAATACCGATAATAACAAAAAATATCTCATCCAATGGGAACAAATCTTGGTCACCATCCAACTGGTTGAACATCTACTATAAATACAAGGCCACCCCATCGGTGAAAGGTACACACACTGTAACGCATACTCATACGCAAACATACGCAACACATGCGCCCGCTGCGCCCCTCTTTCTCTCAGAAGAAACTGACTTAGGGCATCGAGCGCGACCCGGCGGTTGTCCCACCACCCCCCTTCTTCTTTGTTTTGGCAGAGGAGGTTAAGGTCCGCAGCTCCGCACCAACATTGCTACTACTTTATCCTACTTCAAATTTCAGCGGATCCAGAACTCCATCCCAAATTTCGCCAAAGAATCCAGTCCAAATTTAACGACCCCTACACGCTCCAAATTCTAGTTCGCTAAAAGGCATCATCAATGGCGCCGTCTCGTTGAGCGATTAGCCTTTACAAATATAATCGGTTTCTCGGGGCTTATTGATGGTATCAACACTAACACAAGTAGGAGCAACGCTTAATCCTCCAAGCGGGATGCAGACCAATCAGTAACGTGCATACCGACTCCCACACGCTCGGGAAGGCTAAATGCAGCCAACACTGACGAGGTGGAGGCGCCTCCGCCTCACCAATCAACGTCTAAATTAAGAGTTAACAACTCACTGGGGACAGATGCGACGACTACGTGTGGAGGTGCGTATTGCACCCAGGAAGGGGCCATGACATTCCCCTCATGAAGCGACAACACACATCTAAGACTCCCCGAGGGGCCGAAACAAAGCTAGACCCAGCCAGCCCGAGGGCACTTTACCACATTTAGCCCCTAGAGGGGAAGGCAATCGGCAGAACCCGGGAGAAAGTATGCTCGATGGAGAACACACCCGCCGCCGCCACCCTCACCAGAGTAGAGAACAATCATGGGAACAAAGAGGGTTCAAGAGCCCCAACAAGAGCCTCACCAGATGAGGGAGGTAGCAGGAGGCGGACGCGCCCCCGACACTATGGATACCCTGGTGCAACAAACCGAGTCACCTACACAAATTTAGGTACTCACTTCCCTTCCAAACGTTCAGACGCCTGTGGAAGCTGCTTTGATGGTGCCGTAGATCCCGCCGATCATCTCAACACTTACAAAAAACCAAATGGAACCTAAGAGATGGGTATCAAGATCCAGCAATGCAGCTTTCGCTATCACCCTAAAAGGGCCACTCGGGCCCGGGTTCACTGACTTCCACCCTCTAATCTCCTCGATTCAGAGCTATCCATATCAGATTCGTCTTCTACTCTATCGGGCTGTGACGAGTGAAAGCTGCATCATTCAACACCATCGTGCAGAGTCGCAAGAAAGCCCGAGGTCTTGCGTCCGAACGATTCAATGCCGAGTCTATAAAGGCAGATATACCCTCGACGAGTAGTTCGCGATCACGCGCTCATTGTCGGGTTTAGACTCTTACCGAAAAGACTTGATGTTTCCATTCCTAAAAATCCCCAAACAAGCATGGTCGAGGGTGTCACTACAAAGAAGCATATTAACTTTGAAGATATTTAAACTAACAATTCCCCGAGAGGTAGTCAACCTAAACAAGTCACCCCAACAAGAGATTAATCACACCGAGTTCCATAGTGGACTACTTGACACCGCATGGACGACCGTGATACAACCTCAAGAGAGAAATATAACACTTAATACCTGGCCACGATACCCTCCGACGCCCATATCCCGAAAACCCAGCCTCGTAATCGCTTCAAACTGTGCCCCGCCCAAGAACCACCACCCTGCCAGACGACGACCAAGACCAACAACCCCTGGGGTGAAATCCAAGTGATCTCGTGGAGGATTCGCAGGAGGAGGGAATCCGGGGCCTCACCGAAGGCCCATCTACAAAGATCGTGCCAATGCAGAGAGCGGTACAAGGCCACCAAACTACCGCTGCCTCGACACATCCATCACATTCTCTCGACTCAGATCCGGAGGACGCCAACACCCCCATGACGACCCACCCGGTAGTTCTCGAGGTCGGGCCAACAAAAAACAGCCTCATCGGTCCCACTAACAAATGGAGTTCAAATTGACATCATATCTGCCAGCTCGATAAAAGGGCATTGGAAGGGAGAAACTAGAGTCTGGCTAACACTCATCCGAGGGGGTTCTCTGGGAAAAGGTATTACCTCTAGGCTCAATACACCGTACTCACCTCGGGATAGTCCCCAGCCGTGCGATGACTACGGCGAAGATTCCCCGTCGAGACGCCTGATCCGCTTATACATGTCACATTGCTGCACTCTCCCCCTTAATGCAATAAAAGCCATCCTCGCGATACCACATGATGATCAAATTCCCTACCGTGAACGGTAGAATGGTTCGAGGAGGACTAACGAGTGGCTAGGGAATGCTACTCAAAGATCCATGAAACAAAAACTACGACAACATATACTTGAACGAGCTCGACATGCGTGACGAGGTACTCACTCGACCTGAGCCCTCAGAAGAACTGGAACCGGTATTGCTGGACGACGACCCTGAACATCTCACCTATATCGGCTCCAAGCTAGCGAAAGACCTCAAAACCTCATCCATTTTTAAGTGCAGAACAAAGACGTCTTCGCATGGAAGCAAAGTGCATGGAGGAATTGATCCTACTAAGAATCACCCAATGTGCCGAACGCCGCCCATCCTTCAAGCCAATCAAACAAAAGGAGGAGCTTCGCCGAAAAGACAAAAGCCATCAACGAGGAAGTCAACAAACTCCCTTCCAAAAAGTGAGCGATCAGGAGTGTAGAATATTTATCCGCATGGCTAACCAACGCCGCATCAAAAAAGCAAACTGCAAGGGCGACTGCGATCGGATTTCATCGAGATTAACAAAGCGCGGTCAAAGGGATGCGCTCTTTCGCACGAATCGCTCAACAGTAGATGCTATCACGCCATGAACTCCTTAGTTTTATGGATGCCTTCTCCGCCACAACCGTGATCAAGATGGACCAGCGATCAAGAAAAGACCTCGCTCATCACAAAGACAGGAACTTATCATATCGTGGTGATGTCGTTTCGCTCAAGAACGAGGGATAATGGACGAGGTCAGTGAATCCAGATTGTTCTAAAAAACAAGATAGGTACAACCATGGAGGTGTACATAGATGATATGTCAAAATCCACCACACCCAGCTCCACACGTACTCATCCATCCGAGTATGCCCAGATCTTGAGAAATTACAACATGAAACCGAATCCAGCCAAGTGTGCCTTCGGAGTATCAGCCAAAAAATTCCTAGGTTTCATAGTCAACCACCGAGGAATTGAGGCAAATCCAGATAAAATAAAGGTCGTGCTCGACATGCCATCGCCATCTTTACAAAGGAAGTGCAAATGGTCGGACTAGTTGATCACGCTTTCTTAAGCCATCAGATCCGTGGCGCGATAAATGCCACCTTCTTCCAAGTCCTAAAGAAGGCCTTTCAATGGGATACAAAGTGTGAAGAGGCATTCTCAGCTTTGAAAATGTATTTGAGCTCTCCTCCCATTCTAGTAAGCCCTGTTGAAGGGGAGCTCCTTACTCTATACTTAGCCGTATCGACGACCGCAAATACCGTCCGCCAAAGATAAAGAACGAGTAATGTTAATTTATCTACTATTGAACGCTTTGAGAGAGTGGAGAGATAATCCGGCTGATGGAGAAACCACTTTGGCCTTGGTAACTCATGTTCTGAACTCCGCCTTACTTCAGTGTCACATACCACAGGGTTCAACTAATACCCAATGAAGCAAGTGTTACATAAACTTAGACTTCCTAAGGTCGATGAAGTGGGCCATAGAGCTAAGCGAAGTTTGACATCGATACAAGTCAAAACAAGAATAAAAGGACAGGTCTACGATTTCAGCCATGGAATTCAATTTCAATGAACCCGAGAATCGCCTAAACAATGAATGACCTCCCATCCGAAACTCTACATGGATCCTCAAATGCGCAAGGGAGCGTAGAGCAGTCTAATCTTGACCTCTCCGTAAGAATAGACATTGAGTATGCACTCGATTCTGCTCTTAAGCTCATCACCAGGCCTGGTATGAGGCCCATCATACGGTCTCAACCTCGCCTTTAATTAATGAAAAATGACCAGCTGGAGGCCTACAACGACTCCCAACTGGTAGTAAGACAAATAGAAGATACCTACGAGGCCAAAAGTGGAAGGATGATCCTATATCTCCAAAAGGTACGAGACTTATTGAAAAATTCATGTCGGGTTCGTCGATGTCCCCAGAGCGTAGAACTCCCGAGCCGACGCCCAGCAAAGAAGCAACAAATTTTTACAGAAGACCCCACAGGTCAACACTTACCGAATACCCGGCGCAGCCCTCTATTAATCTGCGACGCGGAGGTCGCCTGTGCTCCGTCCCCTACGAGCTGGATTAAACCACCAGACATATAACAGGACTGACGCCTACCCAATCCAACCGTTAAGGTACCAAAATAAGGATCAGGCTCACCAGTTCACTAACCGTATGGAAGCCCATGTTTGAGGCTCTTCACACCCCATCCTGGCGCACGCGTGAAAAGACACTAAATACGTACAAGAGAGGTACATCAAGGTATATGCGGAAATCATACTGAGCTCGTGCATCAAGGTGAAAGGTCTCTGAGACAGGATACTAATGGCCTACAACACTAAAGACGCAGAACCGACTAGTCAAGAAATGCAAGATATGCCAAGAGCACGCTAAGATCTCACGCCCGCCCATCGTGAGCTCCTCGACGCCAATCACAAGCCCTCTCGGGGTCCTTCCAACAATGGGCTCGGGACATATCGGTACCTCCGCCCCTTGAAAGGGCCAATGTAAATTCATCATCACGCCAGATTATTTCACTGGGCAGAGTATACTGTCTTTTACACAAATCAGTAATGTATGATATTAATTTTGTGTGGCGAGCCATCATATGTGTTTGGTATACCAAAAAGCCCCTGTGTTGTAGACAATCCAAAACAATTTGACAACTCCAAATTAGGATTTCGTGTCGAGTTCTAATTAAGAATTATTACTGCCTTCGAAGACATCCGCTAGCCTAACTAGCCAGATTTAAGTCACCATCAACCCTAAGGTCGCTAAATAACTGGCTGAAGATTCAAAGGAAATGCGCACCTCTCGAAGCGCGGGCCTGGCAGATGCACCGTGGTCAACAACCCGAGAAACCCCATTCGCCTCTAGCCTTCACCAAGCAGCCTCACAGGTTATCAAAACCTCAAGGATCGAGTTGAAGAATAAATGGAGCATAATGACGAGGCTCATGCCTAAACGGATCTCATATGAGAAACGGAGTAGGTTTTAAAGATTACGTAAGACTATCAGTGAAGACTATGAGGTATTACAACCAAAGTCAAACCTGTGGAGCTACATGCCGTGATTTGTCTTAAAAAGCTCCCGCCAAGAAGGAATAATCCAAAGATACTGAAACTGGCCCCAACTGAAGGCCCCTACATCATATCTCCTCGAAATATCACTGTGCAATTATGAGCTCCAAACAGAGTAGGGGAAAATTTTACAGCATGCCTGGAATGCAGAACATCTTAAACGTTTTTATTAGTAGATCTTGGTTTGTAATCTTAAATGGGGATTTATCAAATTTTAGTTAACGATTCTACCATTTACTGGTTATTTTGTTAAGACTTCGCAAGCAACTCAGACATATAATGATCAAAAAAATTACATGCAATAGAAAGAGAAAGCTCATAGCCATAAAAGAAAAAATATCTCTTTATTCCAATCGACATATCTGCCATAATCGCGCCATCGTTACATCTGAAGCACACAATACAAGGGGCCTCTAAAAAAAAAAAAAAACTTCAGGAAGAAAAGAGGAAATGAGAATGAGATGAAAATAAATAGACAGAAAGGTGGAAAAGAGGAGAAGAGGAAAAAAGTGATGGAAGGAGTTTGTGCGGAAGAGGGAGAAACAGATGTGGAAGAAAAGAAGAAATAAAAAAGGAAGGAGAAGGAAAGGAAAGAGACGAAAAAGAGAGAGGGAAGAAAAAAGGAATGGAAAAGAGTTTCAGGCGTATGAAGGGAAGAGGAAGAATGAGATGTGGGAAGAAAAGACTTCCAAAAAGAAGGAGGAAGAGAAAGAAAAGAGGGAAGAAAAAAGAAAAACAAAACAAAGAGAGCAAAGACAAGAGATGCACCGCCTCGACGTATTCCCTAGCACGGTTAGGAATAACATGACCCCATGGGCGGAGACTAGTGGAAAACACAACTCTGCACAAGGTAAGTCCAACAAACCGAACTAGAACCTTCCGTGCGGATCCTGGAAGCGAAGACGATCCGACTTTGACGCTTCATCTTGCGCAGATTTCCAGCTTACGCACTGCAAGAGGCGTAATATTCAAAGTATAAACTCCAGTACGATGAAGCCATTTTATAAGAAGAAGGCCAAAGACCCAAAAGCTCGCACAAACGTTTCAAATTCTCCATAAATCAACATTAAAGACGCCGCACTTTCAAGAAAATCTAAGTTTCAAATGGGCCATACAAAGAAATTTCACTTTGACGAAGTTCGTTTACTCGCACAGTCACGCAACCTTAGGGAGTCGATCACCGTGCTATATCGGCCACTCTGGGCCTCACGGAGCCCAACAAATTTCACTTCTGACGAGTTCGTCTACTCGCATGTGTCACGCTGAACCCAAGGAGTCGATCACCAGTTATATCGCCACTTGGGCCCCGCCGCCCTCGGAGCTCAAAGACCACTTTTTGACAGTTCGGTTTGCTTCCACAGTCACGTAACCCCGAGAGTCGATCGCCTCAGCTATATCACATTCTACTACCGGGCCTGAGACCAAGAAATTTCACTGATGAGTCTGCCTACTCGCACAGTCACGCAACCCGAGGAGTCGATCACCAGTTATGGCCACTCTACCACGCCGAGCTCCAGCGCCAGTTCTCACTTTGACGAGTCTCGTCTACTCCACATAGGCCACCCACCCTAGAGTCGATCACCAGCCACACGCCACTCGGCCTAAACGCCCGGAGCCCAGCAGCTCACTTTGATGAGTTCATCTACTATGCACAGGTCACGCAACCTAAGGAGTCAGATTAGCTCAGGCTATATTGCCACTCTACTGGCCGGAGCCCATTGTACCACTTCTCGACGTAGTTCGCTTACTCCGCACTGTGTCACACAACCCAAGGAGTTAGATCAACTGCACAAATCACCGACGAAGCCCAAGAAATTTCACATTGACGGTCAAACTTATTCTGGCACGTGCCATGCAAATTCCTGTGAACTGGGCCTAACTCAGTAAATCAAATTCGACAGAGCCTAACACCACATTGACAAGCTCCAACTATCTACACAGCTGCGTCGCCTAGAACCGCTCAACTCAGTAAACCCAGCCGACAGAGCCTATACACAAAATTCTCACATCGGACGAGCCCAACCATTCTACAATGTGCCATACAATTTAAGAATCGGCTCAACTGAGGCAACCACCGATTGAGCCCGCCAGAAATTACATTGACGAAAGCCCAACCATTTGGCACTGGGCCATGCAATTAGGAATCGCTCAACCCCCAGCAATCACCCGACGGAGCCTAGCCTGCTTATTAATCATGAGCTCAACCACTCCGCATAGGCCACGCAGCCCCATGAGGTCGGATCACCAGATTATTGTCCAGAGCCCAACAACACAACTTTGAAAAGCTCAACCGACCACCAGCTATGTAACCCAAAGAACATCGAAGAGTTACAAGTAGAGGCGAAAGAAGTGAAGTGCAAAATGAAAGCATTCATCATGACAAGGCTACATATGTCTCAGTCCTGTGCTCAAATAAAATACATAAAAAAAAATAGAAGTATAAAAGCCAATAACGGGTAGGTGAAGACGTGCACAGGAGATCAGACATCAGAAGGAGAAGCAGACGGTGAAGAAGTGGGAACGGGCCCCGGTAAAGTCCTCCCAGGCTCTCCAGATAATCAAGCAGAGAAGGACCCCCATCCCTCCTCGCCGCTGGAAGGTCAAAGTTGGAACTAAGCCTGAATAGGCATCGATACTCTTCTTCAAAGGTGCCAACGTAAAACCATCGAGCAGCTTCACTCGCCTTCCAATAACCGTCCCAGGCTGGGTTTCACCAAAGTATTTTGCCACGAAGATCCCCACGTGTTCGCGGCACCTCACCAGCGCTCCACCGAGCCGATCGCCTCGTTAGCCTCGCGACGGTAGCCTCGGGCCCAACAAAGATCGCCTTATCACGATCGCCTTTGATCGCAGACGCAGCTTCCTTAGACTTTGTTCTTCTCGGGATGTGAGAAGCTCATCCCTAGCCATTTGAGTTCATACGGCAGATCATGAAATTCGCCCCAAATGCATCGTCATTCTCGCACAGCCTCAACCATCCCGAACCTCCAGAGCCCGCTTCAACCACCTCGCCGCTCCGGCCTCGCTTACCCCGGCGCCCGAGCACGGCCGACGCGGGTATGTTTCAAATCAGATTTGAGCTTCACCGCTTCCTGGCCATACGCTGCACCTGACCGTGAGCTCAATCCGGGCCAGATGTGAGGAAGCCACCCCGCCTTTATAAGCCCGGCCATGGCATGACTCGCTTAGCTCTCGCCTGCCAAACCCTTGGAATGAGTAGGCCACCGTGACACCCAAGATAGAGTCAACATCTAATGCAATTTTGAAACCTAACTCAAAATGGAATCAAATATGACAAGGTGCGAACTACTGAGGCAACCCCTCAAGAGATGTGGCCAAAGCCTTCATCAATCCGGGCAAAATGACCAATTCTCGAGATCGTAATCCTTAAGAATGGATTTAGACCGCACTTACCGCGAGTTCACAGATTGCGCCAGTAAAGAGTCCCCGCCTCCGCCAATCTCGGATTCCATCTTCCTCCTCACCTCTTCGCCGAGAAGGTGACCTAACCCTCTTCGCTGGCTGGTTCCAGACAAGAATGGCGTGACCGCCAACATTGCTCAAAGGTTCCACCCGAGGGACTCCATTCGCAATGACCCGAATGGGACCGCGAACTCAAAACTATAGGAGCCTTAACCCGTTCCGATTTATGGACATGAGTAGACGGAGAAGATGAAGATGCCCCCAACTTCGGAACTTTGACCAAAGTCGGTCGATCTTTCTCAACGGAGTCCAAAGTTTTTCGTTTCCCTCTCCGGGGCTTCCGAGACACCATCTCCAACTGGGCCAACAGTTCCCCCCTAGTGGGTTTGGCAGCGGAGGGCCCTATAAGAGGAACTTTCATGATGGAAGGAGGAAGGCCCTGCAGCAAACAGAGTGAGTAGACTCGAACCTCAAGGGGCCGAACATCCGACTTGATCAGCTCCGGGCCGCAAGGATCTAGAGGACACTCGCTCAACGCCAACGCTATGGCGCGTATCTTTAGCACCGAGATCAATTCGAAAGCAACCGGTAGCGTAGATGCATGTAATCGTGAGATACCTAATGACCACACACAAGTTATAACTAAAAACAGAATGAACACTCACGAAGATTCTGGGCGGTCCAAACGCCAGGTGTCATCCTCATTTAGGAGTGGCCACATTCCACCACGGCCACTAACAAAGAAGGAAGGCCTTCCACAACCCGTGGGAAGAGGGAAGATCGGAAACTCAAGAGGAGTGCCGTAACTTAGGGAAATAGAAAGAAAGCCCTCGATGTCTCCTTCGGGCTGTAAGGTAAAGGAGCAAGGCTATGCTGGGGACACCGAGCCCCCTGTCTCAAAGAAAAACCAACAGACCAACCAAGATACCCCAACCATTGGGCTGAGCTGCAGGGACAACATTGAAGTGCTGCAAAACCCCTCCGGCGGATGCGTATAAAGCTGAGACCATTATCGTTGGCCACTTCAAAGAAACACACCATCTTAGGACACGACCACATAGAGGGTCAAAACATCGTGGGATCTCACACCCGAACGTCAAGGAAGGGCTCGGTAACATCAGTAAAGTGGCCCCAGATGAGGGACCGACCTTGCTAGGGTCCCATGCCAGAGTACGCCGAATGGCTGACTGTGTATTCAACCCCCGTGGAATTTAATCGCTTACTTTTCCTTACTCCGCCCAAGGGAAGAGAGGGCACCTGGGGCATCTCGGTGTCTGGACCCCGGCCGAACGGTCGAAGACACCGCCAGTTCGTCTAGAACCAGCAATAGCTAAAGAGTCACCATCGATGCGTAGAGAAAAAGAACGACCCGGACCCATGATGAAAACAAATAACGAAACAAACTTGCTAACCTAACCCTGGGCGCCGTCGTATAGCCCTGAAAGAAACCAAGGAGATAAAGACGCACGGACTCAGAATACAAATGTAAAAGGCTATCCCAAGAAAGACGCCAGAAAAAGACTCTGCACAAAAAGGCTCGCATGTATGACCGAGAGAGAGAGTCCGAACTGCTTAAAAGGCAGAAAAGGTCTCGTAATCAAGGCACACACAAGATGTAGGATGTTCAAAGAAACAAGAAACCGGTGCGGAGGGAGAAGGTGAGCTGAAACCGAAGGGTCATTATCATAAGACCACTGACGGCGATCAAGCCCTAATCCAACTCCAAACTCGAGCGCACGTGAAATCGCGACCGACGCGAGAACGTTATGCTCTTGCCCACGCATTAATCGTGACACACAAGGGCTAGGGGCAACTGGAGCAGGCTTAAAAATAAGGTTCATGAAGTTCCCACTTGCTGTGCCTCCAAGAAAGAGGTCAGCCCAACGAAACACTCAGGACCCATTCGCTAAACCCCAAAGGAGGGGGCCTTTTACGCTGACATTCAAGCCTTTTCAATTACCAGCCCAAAATGAGAGTCAATCAGCAGCCCCAGACGATTATGGGAAATCTCCCATGGATCTCTGGAAAATAAAATAATCCCGATAACGTATTATCGCGTAAATTGATCAAATCTCATAAATAAGGAAGAAAAGATGATAACGAGTTCATCATCAAAGCTAGGATCCCCGATAAGGAAGAAGATTATCCCGAATAAACTACTCTTTCTATATCATTTACCAAATCGATGCAGATAATAACAAAAATATCCGTCAATGGGAACGAGATCTTAGTCACCATCAAGCGGTTGAACATCTACTATAAATACAATGCCACCATCGGTGAAAGGTACACACTACCAACACATCTTATCTGTGAACCTCCTGCGACACGTACGCCTGCAAGCGTCTCTCTTTCTCTCGAAGCGGCTTAGGCATCGAGACGACCCGCGGTGAGCTTCGGCCACGACCTTCTTTCTTGTTTTTTGCGGAGGGTGCTACGTCCAGTCTGCGGTTGACATTCGCTGCGATCCTACTTGTTGACGATCCGGGGGCACATCGGCCCGCACGTGATCCCGAGGTCTAGCCAGCGAGGTCCTGCGCTCCGGCCCGGTTCTAGTTGAAAAAGGCATCCATATATATATATATATATATATATATATATATATATATATATATATATATATATATATATATATATATATATCTTCTCTCTATATTTATTAATTTATTTATTTACATGATTTCAATACTTTGAATCCTCAATTTTAGATATATAGTACAAAAGTAAGAAAGTGGTGGTTTAGAAAAATAGCAAAAAGGATAAAAAAATGTTAGAAGAAAAATGATTTTCTTCTTTCAGAATCCAAATATAGCATAAAAATAATATTTATTTTATTTTATTTGTATGAATAAAATAATTTTAAAAAATATATATGATAAAATAAAAATGCTTATATTAGAATTTTTTTAATTAATAATTAAAATAACGATTTCAATTACCATAATAAGAAGCCCTAAAATATATAATAATTTTAATATTTCTTTAGGAAAATTATGTTATAGTTTATCCAATAAAAAGTTTATGAGGAATATGAGGAGAGGGAGTTCTTGTTGCAAAAAATTTATTTTTAGCAGGTCAAAAGATTCAAAAAAAAAAAATATATATATATATATATAACATGTTTGTACATAAAACTAAAAATATAAAAATTTGAAATTACTATTATTTTTAATTTTAATTTTTATATTTATCTTTACATTTTGATCTATTTTAAATGTTTTTTATTTAAAATATTAAAAATATAAATTCATAAAAATTATAAAGTATAAAATATTATTAAAATATTAATAGTTGAGGTCATGGAAGAAGAGAGGTTAAAAACAACTTTATAAGCTGTGCTGACAGTATAGAAAGTGGGTTGAAACTGTCGAAATTAGAGCATCGTTTGGGCTCAGTGAATCTGTCATATCGATTTTGTTTGAGTTGCCTTAGAAAAACACATGAAAAGGAAACTAAATCTTAATATTGATCACCCTCATTATCACTTTTATTTTTTTCGAGAATATAAAAAATGTTGTTTCTCAAACATTTATAATATCAAATAAAAGATAGAAATTATCTAAAGTTATAAAAAATGAACTAGAATTAAATATCTTAACTTTCATTCATTTCGGATATGTTTAAATATCTTATAAAATTACATTATATAAGAACCAAGTAAACCACAATTGATGTTATTTCCTTCCCGAATACAAACCCTTGTGGAAATCAAACTCCTTTTAAATATTCATTAGAGTCCTAATTTTATATTTATAAACTTTGAATATAGTTTTATTTGTTATCACATTTTGAGTATACTTATAACACTTGGTCTTTCTCTCATATATATAGACTCACCAAATATGTAGATTTTTACATCCAATTTTAAAAGAAGAATTTTTATGTTATTTCGGCACCATGAAGTTTGGCAACTCTTTATATTCTCTTTTATTTTAATTTCTCTCTTCCTTGTGTTATTTCATCAAACTTTGAAATATATGAGAAACTTGAACTTCCTTAGGGTGTCGGCCACAGAAAGTGTTGCTTTGATTGCAAGGTGAGGTCCTTATGCGAATACGTCGGATGGTAGAATTTTGGAAATATGGCAAAGTTAGCGTGGGTGGAAGGAGTTTGCCATCACTTCACCTTTCAGGTATGAAGTATTTTTTTAGTTAATTTTCAATTCAACCTTCTTTATAATTGTACTTTTTATATTCTATTAAAATATATGAAAATTACTTATTATAATTGAGTTTTTTTTTATCATTGTGCTTGACTAGGATTCCTAAATTTTGTGATGGATTGGTCAATCCTATTATGGAACAATTATATGGAAGACCGTTAGGTCTTAAATTCAATGAAGCAACATGCGAGCTTTACATCGCCAATGCTTATTATGGGTTGATGGTTGTTGGGCACAATGGTGGAGTTGCCAAACAATTGGCGATTAATCTTGAAGAGTCCCATTTAGATTCACTGTACCTTAGAGATATTGACAAAATCTTTGGAGTGGTATACTTTATTGATGGCACCATATTCTAAGATGGTATGTGTAATAAATTTACTCATTATAATTTTTTTCTTTTTATTGGCACATATATTCATGAACTCATGTTCCGTCTTATTGATGAATAATGTATTTTTAGGAGGCTTATGCTATAGCAATGCATATTGGGGATAGGCTAGGAAGGTTACTAAAATATGATCCGAGAACCAAAAAAGTGACGGTGTTTCAAAGAGGCTTATCCTTCTCAAACGGGGTTGCATTAAACAAAAGATAATGATTTTGTTTTGAATTCTTTGAAACTCTTCTTTGCTAGAACTCGCAGATATTGGCTTCGAGGTCAAAAATCTCAAACTAGCGACACTTTTACACAACTTTTCGGATGTCCGGATAATTTTCAAAGAAACACTCGTGGGGAGTTTTGGGTTGCGCAAAATAATTGTGGAATACCAGAGCTCAAAGTCAAACCGACAAGACTTAATGAGGAAGGAAAGATAGTGGAAGACTAGAGCCGAGGATATTGGCCCGATTTAGTGAGATTCGAAAGATAATAGTTTATGGTTAGGTTAAATAATTTATTCTTACGTAGGTTTATTGAATTAGAATGTTTTTAATAATTATTATTATTTTACATATAAATTTTGGAATTTAAATTGTCGTTTTCGTTATCAAAAAAAATTATCGTTTATTTATGATTTTATTGATTATGGAGAGTTTCCTTATTTTAAAACTCAAGTATTTTAATTTGTTTCTTTCAAAAAATGAAAATAAATAAAAAATTATTTAAATTCAAGTATTTACTAAACACCAGTTAAGTTGTTAACTTAAAACTCATCATTTAATTCTTATTTAAAGTGTTAATATTATTTAATATAATTACGTGATAATTTATTCTAAATTATTTAATTAATATATATAATGATACATGAATTGAATTGATGTAGAAATTGAAGACCCACGTGATTAAGGACACTTGCAATCCTGAATGGAACGACGAATTGACTCTCTCTATCACCGACATCAACGTTCCAATCAATCTAGTAAGGAATAACTTCGTTTAAAGGTTTTTTTTTTTTTTAAATTGAAACCAGAGAAAAAGAGCGATAGAATCGATTCGACTTAGACCCTATGTGGAGTGCCTGAGAATGGGGGAGGCGGAGATGACAAAATGGGGGAGGCGGAGATAGACATTAGACCCTATGTGGAGTGCCTGAGAATGGGGTTGGAGAATCTTCCAACGAGGACGGTAATCACGAGGTTCAGCGAAGCCGGGAGCCAGCTGCCTATCGATGAGGCTGCTTGTGTTTGGAGACGATGGCAAAATCACATGACATGTTTTAAAGAGGCTCAGTGTTGAATGTGGGGAGATAGGAGTCAAGGTGGATAGTTAATCCTCCACAGGTACGCAAAGGAGTATTTTGAGTGAGGTCTACTATGGTCTTGCTCTGCTTTATTGTCTTGCCTCTTTTGGAACAGTTGCTGTGCCTCATAGATAAAGCTTTGGATTGACATAGGCGGTTTGGGGCAGTGGCCTCTATTCTCTTGTAATCTAAAGTTACAACAAATACCATGTTATCTGCTGTTAATCTAATACCTTCCTTTCGTAACTATGTAATATAGTGCCTGAGCTAGAAAATATAGTGGGGGCATGGTAGTGTGATGATTAAGTATCATACTTTCCAAACAAGCAATTCACGTTGTTTTGGAGAGTTATCAACGGTCGCCTCGGAGGTTGTCAATAGAATTTCTGCAGAACTTCGGTAGTAAAGTTTCGAAAACAAAAAGCTTTTTTGGCGTATTTTCTGCATTTGGCTTAGGCATTTGTGAGGTCGGTGAGGACTCGAGACATGAGATTGGGTATCTGACATTGAGTAGGATCATGTATTTACTTGAGGTGTGATTGTTGTCATGACATGTGCACTTAGGTGGGAGTAACCCACGTGAAATTATCACTCTTGGGCTTTGCTCACGGTCGAGGGATCACTATTTCGGGTACATGGAGTGTCTGGGAGGATGGCGCTCATAGAGGCGTTTTTAGAAGAAAGCCGGGTTGTGGCTTTGATATTCATTTTATAGAACATGTATTAAAACTTTAAATTTTGATATATGTTTTGGTTAAGAGTATTATCGCTCTTTCTTGAACTATTGGTATATAGTTGATGTAATTTTGTGAGTATTGATGCATGGGCCCAGAAGTGGCCGTTTTGCGCACATGGTTGATGTGGTCGTTGTTAATTGGGATAGGTTTTTGTACCTTGGGTGAGCTGTACAAAGGCTACCTTGATTTTATAGTGGTGTCGAGTTACGACATCCACTAGTGTCCATGAGTTGACGGGTTGTGATAGGCAATACGGTTTTGGGTAGTCATAGTTTACCTAATGCGCCAAAAGTCAGAAACTTTTGATAAATTTCGAGAATATAAGGCTGAGGCAAAAAAGCAATTAGGTGTCCATATCGAACAACTTCGATATGACCGAGGCAATGGATACCTATAAGGAGAGTTCAAGTTTTACTTAACTCAAGAATAGTTTCACAACTGTCAGCCCCTGGAACACCTCAACAAAAAGGAGATGCAGAGAGGAGAAATAGAACTCTTCTAGATATGGTGAGATCGATGCTTAGTTATCCATCTCTACCTATATCGTTTTGGGGATATGCCTTAGAGACTGCTACATACTTATTGAACTTGGTTCCTTTTAAGTCGGTTTCTAAGACACCCACTGAATTGTGGAACGGGCGCAAGCCTAGTTTAAACCATATTCGTATATGGGTTGCTCCGGCACAGTCTTGAGAAAGGAACCACATAGAGTTTAGATCTAAATGCTTGGAAGTATGTTTGTTTATTGGATACCCTAAAGGAATGAGAGGTGGTTTTTTCTCTAGTTCCTCATATAAGAAAGTTATAGTGAGCACTAATGCAAAATTTTTGGAGGAAGACTATATAAACAATTTCAAGCCTAAAGGTAAGGTAATTCTTGAGGAGCTTGACTTAGCTCAAGAACCACCTAAACCACCTGAATTTGGACCTATTGTGTCATTGTTTCCAGTGCGCGTTCAAAGAAGGGAAAATGAAAATATACTCGAAGGTGAACAAGCACAAGTGGAACCAATGGTACAACGAATTAGATATACGAGGTGGAACCCGAGGAAAATCAAATTCAAAATGATCAAGAGGATCTTCTTGTAGAACCACAACAACCAGTCGAGCTTCGACGTAGTGGGAGAACGATATGCAAGCCGTCAAGGTATCTCTTGTTGGGCGTATTGTACCAAACTATAATTATTGATAGTGAAGAGGATCCCGTTAATTATAAAGAAGCACTGGAGGATGTTGATGCACAGGCGTGGCTCAAAGCCATGGACCGTGAAATGGAGTCTATGTATTCCAACTCAATCTAGTCTCTTATAGAGGCACCCAAAGGGGTAAAACCTATAGGGTGTAAGTGGATCCATAAGAGAAAAAGACGATCAGATGGGAAGGTAGAAACCTTCAAAGCTAGATTGGTGGCAAAAGGATATACCCAAAAAGAGGGGATAGATTATGAAGAAACTTTTTCACTAGTAGCCATGCTTAAATCCATCCAGATTCTTTTAGTTGTAGCTGCGATTCTCGATTACGAGATTTGGCAGATGGATGTCAAAACAACATTTTTGAATGGCAATTTAGAAGAGGACATCTACATGCAGCAACCAGAAGTGTTCATAGCTAAAGGGAAAGAACGCATGGTATGTAAGTTGCAAAGGTCCATTTATGGATTAAAGCAAGCATCTAGAACATGGAACATTAGGTTTGATCAAGCCATCACTTTATACGGTTTTGAGAAAAGTCCTGATGAACCTTGTGCATATAAAAGGATCCAAGGTGCAAAAGTAGTTTTCCTAGTCCTTTACGTAGATGACATTTATTGATCGAAAGCAGCGTAGAGGTGTTATCAAGTGTAAAAGGATGGCTGCAAAGCAATTTGATATGAAAGATTTGGGAGAAGCCAGCTATATTCTTGGAATCAAACTACGGACGAGAAGAATAGGTGTGGCACTATCCTCAAGCTTTATATATAGATAAAATTCTAGCTAGGTTCAACATGGAAAATTCCAAGAGGGGAACTTTGCCCTTTAGGTATGGAATTCATATTTGAGTGTCATTAAAAATCACGAAGCGAACGTATGAGTAGGATACCTTTGGCCGGTGGTAAATCTAATGTATGTCATGTTATGTACTAGGCCGGATATCTACTACGCAGTGGGAGTAGTTAGTTGGTATCAATCTAATCCCGGAGAAGAACATTGGATTGCAGTAAAGCATATTCTCAAGTATCTAAGGAGAATGAGAGATTATATGCTGGTATATTCTAGTGGGAGTCTGGAAACTATTGGTTATATAGACTTTGATTTCCAAGGGGACATTGATTCAAGAAAATCTGCTTTTGGATATGTGTTTACCCTAAATGGTGGAGCCATTTGTTGGAGTGTCAAACAAACTTGTGTTGCTGACTCCACAACTGAAGCTAAGTATGTGGCTGCTTCCGAAGTAGTGAAAGAAGCAGTATGGCTGAAGAAGTTCCTTTTGGATCTTCAAGTGATACCAAGTGCAGATCGGCCCATTACCCTTTATTGTGATAATAGTGGAGTATGGCACGATTCCCGAGGCAGAGGTATCACAAGAAGCGAAAACACTAGAGAGAAAGTACCATTTGATTCAAGATATCATCGAGAGAGGAGATAAAGTGGTTATTAAAATAGCATCACAGGAAAATTTAGCAGACCCATTTACAAAGACACTACCTGTTCCAGTTTTCATGAAACATGTAGATTATATGGGTGTTAAGAGTTTACCAGACTTGCTTTAGGGCAAGTGGGAGTTTATTTGTGGTTTAGAACAAGACAAATATGTTATTATGTTTTCTAAGTTTTTTTTATATATACAATATGAGGTATTTTTCATATTATTGTGCACACTAATATTTTACGTATAAGGTTCAAATTAATTATGGAGCATATGATCATATGGATACATTCATCGAAGACATGATCATAGGTTCTCATAATTAATGAATAAGATCAGAGTTGTTAATTAAAGTTGGATGCTTTTATTTGGTGCAATATTTTATGAAATGTTTGTCTTAGTTTATTATAAAATATTGGGTGCAAATTATCTTACATTGATAGGATCAAAGTGAGATTTATTTAAAGTTAAAATTCTGTAAAAGGAAATGAATCTCAAGTAATATTTTATTATTCTTCTCTCAATCCTGAGTTTATTATAGATAGGTATTTAAATGATGGTTGTTCTTTGAGTTGTCAAGAAGTGAGGTCTATTTATACGACCAATATCTTGACGATTTGGAAGCAAGATTATTTAATTGTCGGTATTTATGAAATAAACAATATGGAATTTGTATGAAATATCCTCTTAATATGTTTCAGTACTTGGATGTTTTAAAGTCACTGGCCAATGCATTTGATCCCTTAGAGAAATTGATAAATCAAGAGAATAAATAATTGATTGATTGATAGCAAATCTTATCAATTAATTATTGATATTTTACAAAGGAGAAAATAACATTAATAGTTAATATTATTAACCCGGAGTTCAATTCTAGGCTTTTAGTGGAATAGCACTAGATTAGATAATTGCTTGGCAATTATAAGGAGCCTTGATTAATAATAGCTGTAGGATCCCCAAACTAGCTTAGGATAAGTGATAGAGCATGATATCATAGTTTACAAGAAAGAACCCGGACTTGCTTAATATAGCAAGTGGGAGATTTTGGGTTTTGCTATACAAGCAAGCCCCAGGTGGGTTTGACAGATAGGTTCACACATAGGCTTGGGTTCTAAGGTGTGAGCTGATGGCTATTAGGTTTCTAGGGTTTGTAGTCTATAAATGAAGTATAAATGCAACCACAGAATAGTTGATCAAGAATAGCGGAAATGAAACTTTTTTTCTTAGTGATTTAAGCGCTGCATCTTTGCTCCATCGCATGAGGAATAGTTTGGAAGAAGATACATGGGTCTTGTGTGCATGCCTCCCTGTCAGTTCACAAGGTACGATCTGACTAGTTATGCTAGTTTAGCAATTAAATTGTGTATTCTAAATCAAATGTGATCCTAGCTTCCGCTGATTAATCCTTCAAAAACTATGAAAATGGCGAAAGTTCATCCCCCCGTATTCCTTTATACTACACAGTCTTTCCCAAGCTTGCCAATTAGTACTTCTTCTTTTATTTCTATTTGTACCCCACTATAATGAATTCATCATTTTTTGCAGTTCTTCACAAAGAGAGATGGGTATTAGAAACATGCTCATGCAGTAAGATGGGACTGCTTGGGAAATTGACTTGATAAGGACTTCTTTTCTTGCCTTGGATAGAAATTTGGTCTCCCATCCTTGTAGGCCCTTCCATAATCGATCCTTCAGGAACATAAAAATTGTTCGTTTTGATTTCCCAATCAAGGATGGTAACCCTAGATACCGTCCTGTATCAATAGAAGAGGAGACACCCAACACAGCAGAAATAGTATTCTTAATTGATGAATCAACATTAGGACTAAAAAAGATACATGATTTATGAAAATTGACTACTTGCCCAGAGATCATCTCATAATTCAATAATACTCTCTTTATAGCTAAGCTCTCATCCCCAGTCGCTTTGAAAAATAGGAAGCTATCGTTCGCGAAGAATAAATGAGATATAATAGGTGCACCTCTAGAAACCTTGCAACCATGTATCTCTTCTCTATTTTTAGCTGCTTCAATAAGCGATGATAGTCCTTCTACACATAAGATAAATAGATAAGGGGATAAGGGGTCGCCCTATCGGAGTCCACTAGACGTTGGATTGCTCTTTATTAAACAATATAGGTGTGGGTTGCTGTTGTCCGCATCGCAATGAAAGTTCAAATCCATTCATTTGCAAAACCCATTTCTAACATGACATGCCATAGAAATTCCTAGCTCATTCTATCATAGGCTTGTGAGATATCAAGCTTTAAAGCCACTTCCCCGACCTTTTCTTTCGCCTTATTTTTTTTATTAAATGCAGCATTTCAAAAGCAACGATGACATTATCAAAATAGAGCGACCCGGTACAAACGTTGATTGAGTATTGGATATGATGTGCGGTAGTATAGTTTTTAGTCTGTTGGCTAACACCTTTGCAGTAATTTTATATAGCACATTGCACAACGCAATTGGTTATAAGTCTCTCATCGTGGTAGGACTCTCACATTCGAGGATTAAAGTAAGCGATGTGTCATTCAGATTAGTAGGGAACTCTTTTTATCCGGCCAAGAAGTACATGCATTAAAAATCTCCTTACCCATTACATGCCAAAAGAATTGGTAAAAGGCTGAATTGAGCCCATCCGGTCCTAGCGCTTAATCAGGATGCATTTGTTTGACAGCTAGTTCGAACTCATCAAAAGTAAATGGACGAATGAGACCCTCGTTGTCTAACCTGGTTACATGTCTTCGGAACAGCATGTTAGTCGATGATCTTCGAATGGGGGTAGCAATAAATAACTGTATAAAGTAATCTTTCACCACTTTGCAAAGCCCTTCTGGTGTATCAACCCACCTATCCTCTTCATCCCACAGACCATGAGTTTTATTGTTACGTTTTCTGGATGTAGCCATAGAATGGAAAAATCTTGTGTTAGAGTCTCCCTCCGCCAACCAAAATGTTTTCGCACGCTGCTTCCAGTATTGTTCCTCTTGGATGAGCAACTCAGTCAGCCTGCCTCGGATTCTTTGGATTTCATGCACAGTTTCTCCACTAGGATCTGCTCTTGTCTACTGAAGTTTCGTTTTGCATGCATCAATTTGACTACGAAATTTTTTGGCAAAAATTTTCCCCAAGCATCCATTGATCTCGAGCATACTCCCAACTGTGAAATGATATCTGAACCACTAGTGGAGTCCCAATTATTTTTGACAGTCTGCTGGAACTCATCTTCCATGAGCCATGCATTATCGAACCTGAATCTCCTTTTACGTTGAGGCTGATCTGCTACCATTGTTTTAAAAGGATGGGCGAATGATTTGATACACCAGCTACTAAGTTAGTTAATTTACACAATGGGAATATGCATAGCCAAGTCTCAGTCACGAACACCCTGTCTAGCCTCTCTTGAACCCAGTTGGATGTCCCTCTCCCTCTTTCCCACGTGTAGGGGTACCCATGCAGTGGTATCTCATGCAAATTACAATCATCAATCACCTCTTTAAAACCATTGATTAGCCAATCTGGGTGTGGAATTTGCCCTTTTTTTATCTTCAAGACTCAGCATGTCATTGAAATCACCTGCTATACACCACGGAATATGACCCTAGGAATTGAGCGATCTAATAAATTCCCAAGCCTCAGCCCTTCTATGCCTTTCCGGAAAACTGTAGTACCCTGTGAATCTCCATGAAGGTCGACCTACCTCTTGTACTAGTAGATCAATATGATTTGGTGAATATCCCATAACTGAAACTCCGTCCATTCGCCACATCATCACCATTCCTCCCCTTTGCCCAATTTATCAACCGAGAATGCTTCGTCGAATTTTAACACACATCTGATTTCTTCTATTTTGGCAGCATGAACTAAAGTTTCGCATAGAAATATCACTGCAAGCTTCCGAGATTGCTACAATCTCAATTGATTTCTCTGCTACCGATGGTTGCCCAAGCCTCGGCAGTTCCAACATAACCAATTCATGGCTGACGGCGGGTTTGATCATCAGACCTTGCTGTTTGAAAATCGACAACTTTCTTTCCGCAGCCCTTGTCATCCTCCTTGTAAACTTATTTTTTAAGGATTTCTAGGTTTGTGTAATATTTGAACTGTAGAGCTGTGATTAACATCGCAAGGAACCCCGAGAATATTACAGGGATCTTAAGATTTCATGATATTCACATTTATGATAATCACGCATTTTATTCAAAATAGAATTTGTTGTAACTAACTTTTGGATCCATAATCTACTTGAGTCTTCAAGCAAAAATATTTTCTATTTCTATCCCTTTACCTTCTTTTCCTTCTCTTACTTTCAATTCGTGATGGTGATATTTTCTAGAGAGATCCTTTTATGGGCAGGGAGAGGACCCTTTTTAAATGGATTAATTTAAAATTCAAAATTTTAAATCTTTTACGCTTCCCTCAATGGTGCCACATAAACCAATGAATTAAGTGATTTATAATATTAAATCTAATATTATCATATGAGTCAACTAAGAATAATTTCGAAAACATTCTTACATTCTCCTTGACTCATGTGATAATGCATTACTTTCATTCATTCATTGGCATCATCCTTAAAATCATAATTAAGAATAAGAACTAACCGCAAGAGTCATAGCGGTTTATGCGTCATTATACGACATAGTTCCTTCCATGCACCACTATATTAATTCTCTTCTTTCTGCAACAAATTATTCACTTAAGTGAGATATATTTCGAGTCAGATATTTATTATCTCCATACAAAGTAAGTCTGTTTGCAATCATCATCAAAATTATGTATACACATAAAGGTATAAGCAGGAAAAATTCAGAAACTTGTACTTTAATGAGCTCAGGAGTGTCAATATACATTATCTTGAATGAGTGATGTAAATAATTAGACATAGAGGCTACATTCACAGCATGACCGATAAATGTTTTGAGGCGGTAACCCTTTTGTCAAAGGATCGACAATCATAAGATTGAATTTTGATATGTTCCTATTGACACTCTTTGTTTGAACCTCTTCTTTACTGACAAGAATTTCAATTCCATATGCTTAGCACCTTTGGAATGCTTATCATTCTTCTTGAAGAAGGCTGCTGAAATTGTCTGATAAATTTTAATTTATGCAGCTATACTGTCAGCGATCCCAAGCCACGAAATAAAGTTCCATAACCATTTAGCTTGAACCATGGCCTGAAGCAAGACCTGAAATTCGACACATGGTAGATGTAGCAATTACTTATTTGCTTTACACTCTTCCAGAGATGGCCTCGGCTAAAGATCTGAATAGCCCTGAGTGGACTTTCGTGTGTCTACACAGCCAGCATAATCCGAGTCTGAATATCCAATTACTTTAAGATGATCATATCTCCTATAAGTAAGCATGTATTCTTTTGTTCCTTGCAAATATCGCGAGCCTTCTTTGCCGGCTTTCCAATGATCATCCGGGATTACTCGGTATCTTCCCAACATTCCCAGCTATAGCTTATATACGGTCTTGTACAAATCGAGCATACATTAGACTCCCAACAACGGATACATATGGAGATTGCCTCCATTTGTTTTTCGTTCCAAATCATTTGTGGACATTGCATGGGACTAAATTTGTCTCCTTTCGAATTGGAGCAGGAGGCGGAGACGGTGCATTACGAATCTCTACAAACTTTATTTATAGGATGTTTGAGACAAACCTAACATTCCTTGTGATCTATTACGGAATATCTCTATTCCAATCACATACGCCGCCTCACCCATATCTTTCATTTCAAAGTTATTAGAGAGAAACCTTTTCGTTTCATATAAGAGATGAAAGATAGTTAGTTGCCTAGTAAGATATCATCCGTATATAGATAAAAATATAAACTTACTCCTTGACTTCCGGATATATTGATGAGTATCTAAAACGCTCATAATGCTTTCGCGTCGGTTTTCATTTTCAGGTTTATTTTATAGTAATTTCATAGTTTTACAATGAACAGACTCTGATTTGGTGTTTGGTTTGGATCTCAGTGCATTGGAGCAAAAGGGCGAGCATTGGGGCGGAGTTTGGAAGCAATGGGGAGCAAAGCAAGAAAGTGGCTGTCACGTGACGTCCCCGCGTCAGCGACGATTAGCAACAATGCGAAGTCAACATTCGAAGCGTCGTGAGCCTCGGCGCGGCGTCTCAGCGCTCAGCGGCGTTGCAAGCGTCAACTCGGATCTGCACCTCATCATTTAAAGTACGAATGAAAACCATAAATCAGGGTATAGAGGCGTACAAAGCGAAGGCGCGAATTCAGGAGCGGTGACCACGGACTTCGAAGAAGTGCCCGGGATTTGTACTGTTTCTCATTTTTGGATTTGAGAATGATGTTTTTAATACTAAACATTTTCATTCTATCATTCAGTATGTTCTAGATCTATATCTAGGGTTTTGTTGAACCCTGTCATGTGTTGATGGATTAAAATTAGTACTTTATATTGTTCAAGTATTTATCTATTTGTTTTCATCTGCTCTACGTCTATGATTTAATTATATGGTGATGTCGGTAACATTGGCATAATCACCTTTGGAGATCAGGGTAGAGATGAGGTTATCCGGGGATCTGGGTAGAGTAGCTTCGAGTTGAATCGGTAAAAATAGAGATATTCGATCTGAAGGTGTATCTGGGGTTAGAACATTTAAGCATTTGGAATATCGAGTTGAGATAGAGATATACTCAAATCTATTCACGAGATAGGCGGATATACCTGAGAGGATATCTAGTAAATGGAGAAATCCTGTAATCGACAAATGATAAAATATATTGAATGTAGCACATCCTTAAGAAATAATCCATTGAAGCGTGATAGGGGAGACATAACCACAGTCTTGTCTGATGTTCATTGAATCTAAAATGATGAGCTTCACATATTCACTTTCTTTCGTGTCTCTTCGGATATTATCTAAAAAGCAAGACCTTTGTAGTCAATACACTGTCCACAGTGGATCGATAACCGTCTTGTGGAGTACACTATATTGCAGGGCGGCAGCGTGCACTTGCGCACATGGCGCACATTTATACACACCAGCTTCGGCTGTCGAGTTTTTTGGCGCCGTTCTGCGAGTTGAGTTTAGATATAGAGAATTAAGCAATTAGATATTGTGGAATTTTCTTTACTTTTGTTTATTCTTACAAATAACATTAATTGGTTTTGTTGGTTCGTGTGTATTGCAGCACAGGTTTCAGTAAGTACATGCGACATCGAGATCGAGCTAGCAGCGCTGTTTGATCCCGAGCGGAAAGACTTACGCGCAGTTGCGCGAGCAGAGGAACAAAGCGATTAGAAATCCAATAATCATGGAAAACCTTTGAAGAACAAAATCTGGCATTGAGCAGTGAACCACGGAGAGGCCGAAATGGGAATCACGGAAGGAATCAGCGCCCGGACCGTTTATCTGACCCGGATGATCCTTTCATGCTACTAGATGAGTTCGTTCTACCACCAACTGTTGTTCAGACAGCTATCAGACGACCACTATTCAAGCAAACAATTTCGAATTGAAGTCGAGTCATGGAATGCAGAGTGCTTGGAATATCTTGTTCCATGGAATTTGCCCCGTGAGAACCCGAACATGCATTGACCCGACTTCAGCAGGTATGATGATTAAGTCTGGCGGAGTTGCGAGGCGCTCGAGGTTGGGGCTTTTCCTCACTAGGTGATCGGAGCTAAGCATTGTAACAAGTCGACCACGGATTCCATTACCTTGTGGGTGACTTAGTGCAAAATTCGACAGTTCTTCGCGCCCGAAAGAGTGCACAACTTGTGCAAGAGATCAATACTTTTGGGCGGCTAGAGGGGGAGACGGCGAGAGGTATGGGGCAATTTCACGGAATTGTGCGGAAGTGCCCACACCACTTAGGCGACGGATGGATGCAAGTCCACACCTTCTACAATGGTCTGAGAAATGCGACTAGGACAATGATTGATGCTTCAGCTGGAGGAGCATTGATGAAGAAAACCACAGACCAAGCTTATGAAATCTTAGAAGATGTTGCGACCAACACTAATCAGTGGCCTAGAAGGCTACACCCAATTAAGCAACGGTGGGTGGCACGAGATAATGAGGTCCTCGACAATGCGGTGAATCATGTGTACGGTGACTAAACGATTAAATAGGCGGCAAGACCATGACGCCATCGGACCAACCGGAGTTATGAATTACGCGGGGACCGCACGCGGCACGAATCATCGGTCGAGAGCTACAGGTAGAGCAAGCCCGGTACGTGTCGGGTTTAATCGGAATCAATCCACGGCGAGGGAGCATTATGGAAAGCGATTCTCCGGAGTCGAGAATCGGGGCCAAAGGGTGGGCGTAATAATCAGAACCAGAGTAGTCAGAACAATCAAGGATATGGGTGGCGGAATAATCAGGCAATACGTTATCGAGTAGAGACTGGTGAACCACCTCACGAGAAAAGTTGGATTTAAACGAAGCTCTTTTACAGATGTTACTTCCCTCTGCCTTCATATGAATGAGACTAAAGCAAACATGCGGCAGCAAAGCAACCCCGGTTGAACAATCAAAGCGGCACGGTGAAGTTTGGAGGCACAAATGGGCGAATGGCAAACTTCTTGTGAAAGACAAGCAGGGTTCCTTACGAAGCAATTCAGAAGTAAACCAGAAGAGATGGGAATGAGCATGTTAAGCGATCATCTTTGAAAGTGGAAAAAGGTAAAATCTGATTCTGGCAGTCGTAGAAACCGGTTAGAAGGCGAGAAGGTCATTCGACCATAGCGAAGAGCGTGCAATGAAGACGAAGCCTCGGGAAGCTTGATCATGAGAACTCACGAAAGCGAGCCCGGCCCTTATCGGTTCCTTACCCCCGGCGTCTCAAGAAGCGCAAGCTAGATAAACGTTGCTAAATTCATGGAGGTGTTCAAAGTTACATCAATATCCCGTTTCTTGATACCTAGAGACGAGATGCCAGTTATGTAAAATTTATGAAAGACATTTTGTCCCGGAAGAAGATTAGATTTTGAAGCGGTGAACTTAAGCGGGGAATGCGGTCACGCGGAGGAAGGCTGCCGCAAAGCTCAAGGACGAGACGGTTTCACTATCCCTTGCACCATTGGAAACGCTATCTTTGAGAGAGCTACATGTGATTTGGGTGCGGCATTAATCTTATGCCTATCCGGTACCAGCGTTTGGGATTAGGTGGAAGCCGCCCATTCTATGATCCGCCGGCTTACACGAGACAAATCTTTGAAGCATCAGAGGGATAATAGAAGATGTCTTGGTAAGTCGACAAATTTATCTTCCAATGAATTTTATTGTTTTGGATATGGAGGAAGATAAAGAAATCTGGATAATCTTGGGTAGGCCAAGTTTCTTGCAGGCGCGAGCAATGATTGATGTTCGAGGAGAGCTGAGTGAGGTACAAGAAGATGAAGTAAAGTTCAACGTGTTTGAGGCAGTGAGACACCCAGCAGAAAGTGATACTTGCTTCATGGCTGAAATAGTAGAGGCTATAGTGTCTGGCCGCCATTACTTTGACCCTTTGGAGACTAGCCTAGTGGAGTAGTGCGAGCACGAGGCGAGAAGGGCGAAGTATGTTAAATGGATGGACTCTTTGGGACTGTAGAGGCGGAAATGCCGGATCTACAGGCGAAGGAGTTAAAACGCCGGTCCCATCGATTGAGCAACCGCCCAAGATGGAACAAAAACCTCTACCTAGCCATTTGAAGTATGCATACCTTGGGGTCGAATCTACGCTACCCGTGATTATCTCAGCATCTTTGACTGCACTAGAGGAAGAGAAGTGGTGAGGTCCTTCGAGATCCACAAACATGCGCTCGGATGGTCTCTAGGCGAATAAAGGGATTCGATCGCTATGTGCATGCATCGTATTTTACTAGAAGATGGACATAAACCTTGATGGGCATGTGGAGGTTAAATCCGACAATGAAGGAAATTAGTCAGAAAGAGGTTCTAAAATGGCTAGATCTTGGGGTGGTTACCCCATTTCGGGCAGTGCGTAGGTCAGCCAGGTTCGGGTAGTCTTAGAAGAGGGAGGAACAAGCGTCGCCTGAATTTGAAAACAACATTCTCTTTGCTTAGTACAGGGCGTTCTTAGGGTGGAGGATTTGTATTGATTATGAAAAGCTGAGCAAGGCCACTCCGAAAAGATCATTTCCCGTGCTTGGTTTCTAGATCGTCTTTCGATCGATTAGCGGGTTCATGAATACTATTGCTTTTGGATGGATATTGGGTTACAATCAAATTGCCATAGCTCCCGAATCGGGAGAAGACAACATTCACTTGTCACTTATGGTACATTCGCATTGTCGGATGCCCTTTGGGCCCGTGCAATGCACCGGTACTTTTCAACGTGTATGATGGCCATATTCTCGAGACATGGTGGAAAAAACGGTGAGTCTTTTATAGGACGGAATTTTTCGGTAATGGGAAATTCGTGCGTTTAGAGAACTTGAGAGGCGATAGCGGCAAGATGTTGAAGAGACAAACTTAGTACTCAATTATGGAAAAGTGCCATTTTATGAGTACGAGAGATGTCGTCATGGACATCGGGATTTAAACAAGAGGGATAGAGGTAGATGAGCGAAAGATGAAGCAGTGAAGGATTGCCTCCACCCTCGTCGATGCAAGGAGTTAGAGTTTCTGAGCCCATGGCCCGGATTCTATAGGCGGTTCATCAAGTTTTCACATATTGCAAAAGCGGATTGTCTAACCTCCTAGTCCCGAGGATCCCATTTGAGTTTGATTCGCATGTTTGCGCCATTCTCGGTGTTGAAGGATAAGTTGGTTTAAACTCTTTATTGGTTGTAGCACACCGAATTGGTCTTTCCATTGAACTCATGGCGGCATGGCGACCGCGATTGGGGCGGATGCAGGCGGCGAGAAAATCTTTGGGTAATGCGGCCATGCTAGTAGGAGCAACGAATGATGCTTTCGGCTGAATTATGCCCACTCTGAGAAAACGTTTAGCCGTGTGTTTTGCTACGACAAGTTCGGGCTGGTGATTAAACCTTGAGATTAGTGGTGCTGCGATCATTACGCCGTGGGTACTTGATGACGAAGATCTGAAAACCAGGTGAATCCAGTTGGGTTCTTTTTGCAGAAGTAGATGTAGAAATTATTCGAGACCATCTTTCATCGGCGGAAGGGCGAGATGATGTTCAGTGGTGTGTTCGGGCAACCTTAGCTATTGAGGAAAGGACGAGTTCCATGGTTCGCGGTGTGTGAATTATTTAGTGAAGCTAAGTAGTCCCCTCAGAATTTAACTATCGGAAAAAGGGTTTTCGCACTTGGCTCTTACTATTGGGAGGGCAATTCTTTAGAACCTTGTCTTTGATCGGGTGATAAGGAGAATGTGTGCGAAAGATGAAAATGCACAACATTCTAAACCATTGTTTACTCTATAGTGTGGTGTTGCTGGTGTGAAACAGTGACAAGGTACTCCAGTAAGGGTTTTACCTTTACCTTATTTAAGGTGCTTTCGTCAATTAGTTTCCACTTGTGACAATGTCCAACGAATGAGAACATCTCTCTAGAAAGAACCCAAACCCACCATGCATCCCAATTTTGGAGGTAGAATTGTTTGCGATTTATGGGGATAGATTTCATGGGACCATTTCTGCATCATATAGCAACTTATACATTTTGTTGGCGTTGAAGCGTAATGCCAAAGAGAAAGTGAGGTGGAGCGATCCTACACGCACCAATGATCTGGGTTGTGGCTCCCGGTGCAACGCGGCAACATATTCTCACGTTTTGGAACCCCTCGGCATTGATCACGAATAATGGTACCCATTTACGCAATAAGGTAGTGATAAGGTTTTGCGAGTATGGGATGCGTCAGCCATTACATCTCTTGCATACCACCCGCAGTCTAACGAATGGCGAAGTATCAAATCATCAAGTACATTCTCGAGAAGGCCGGTTGCGACTCGGAAAGATTGGTCTAAAAGATGGGCGATGCACTGCGGGCATAAGATGCGGCATTTAAAACTCTTTGGGTATCACGATTCAGAATTGTTTATGGTAAGCGTGTCATCTTCCGGTAAAATTAGAGCATCGGCTGATGGGCCACTCGGCGGTTAAACATGGATAATACATTGGCTAGGCGGCGGCGCTCGACTTCGGTGAACTAGGCAGTGCTTGAGCGTATGGCGCGCATTTTATAAGAAGCCCAAAGCGGCGCGACAAACATCACCGAGAAGGAGTTCACCAGTGGAATGACAAGTTTCTTCTATTCAATTCAGCCTAAAGCTTTCGGGGAAATTGGTGCCGATGATGGGACGCTTTCCGCATTGACGAAGGTCTTTCTGCGATTGGGCGGTTACACGTCACGAAAGGCACATTACGGTCGCCGCGATGATTGAAGGCGTATTATGGTGGTGAGTTTCTTTGCGAGACAAGCGAAATCATTCGCTGGCAGTGCCGAGCCAGTGTATTAGCGATCATTGTTCGGGTTCGAGCACATTGCGGTCGGGGTCGTCGAGCCTTGCGACATTAAACATAGCTCTTCAGGAGCAACCAACTTCACCACTTTCTCTTTACATTTCTTTTTTGTGTTTTTAGTGATTGTTTAAGTAATATTGGTTCTTGGTCTTAGTAATCGGGTTATCTGCTGGTTGTTTAATTTTAGGGACAAAGCAGCGTGGAGATGCTGGGGAGGATCAGTCTTCGAGCATTACGGTCCAGAGTATCACATTTACAAGTGGGGAGGTTCTCGCGAACAGTACGCGCTTAGGTGTGTAAAATTTTGGGAACCTTCTACGTAGCGTCCGCAGTTGGTTTGCCGCGTCGCGGCGTTCCGGCGATCGCTGACGTTCAACGCTCGCGACGTTCCGGCGTTGCGACGGCTAAATTGACCCGCTGCGGGCGTGGCGGCGTGGCGAGCATTCAGCGGCGCCCGATTTTGCACCTCCACGGGCGTCGCGATGTGGATTTCCAACATCGCCGGCGATGGATTTTAACGAGAGCCTGCGGAGCGCGTGTGACGTTGACGCACCAACGTTGCACGGCGTTGTTAATCCCGCTCTACGTCGCGTCGCGGCGTGGATATAACGTCGCGGCGTGGTACGCATGAGTCACCGATCCGCGTCGTGACGTCGATATCGTGGCGTCATTTAATGCACTCTCGACCGGTCGGCGACGTTACCGTGCGTCGCGGCGGTCGAACTCAGCCCTCTGCAACGTCGTGACGCGTTACCCACGCCGTCGCGACGTTGCCTGTTTTAAAGGCCAAGAAACCGGTTCATTTTGCTCTTCTGCACCTCGCACACCACTACCAGAAACCACTAGCCCTCTTGTTGCACCTATCCTCGACCCTACAGGAGCTCCACGTCACCGTGGGAGAGCTACATTGCCCTCGACGCCTACGTGCCTGGCTTTCCTCACACACTTGGGTCACGAGTGGGCTAGTGGCATTCCCCTGCGTGCTCGGTTCCTAACTCTAGTATGGTCTTCTACAGGGTATACCCACCGGCATTCACGGTTGAGTCTGGGATCTTTTAAGGTTCACGTTGGGGTATTGTTAGGTTTATTTCGGTCTTGAGTCATAGTTAGGTTTTTTAGCACACTTAGTACGTTTTGGTTTATTTTAATTTTCACTAGGTGTTTGTTTTTTGTTTTGGTCTAAGTCGGTAGGTGTCCCACTTTTGGTGTCACTACAGCGTGTCTTGGAATCCCTTATGTCACCGGTAAAAAGCCCAGAAATTGCCCACCTGCGGAGTCGGTCGGCCGAGACGAACTCCTTGTGTCACGCGCGGTTTGATCGCGATCGCGCCCGATCGGTTTGGCACCATTGCAAAAGCAGAATGGATTCATCAAAGGAGAAGGGGGTTTCACCACCGGAAGTGACTTTTCGCGGTGTGAGCTAAGGGATGGCTGTTGCAACCACCTCATCCGGCGGCGATGAGGGTGTGGTGCGAGTTCCTGCGCGATCTGGCCTCCCGTGTCTTGAAGAAAGTCGGGGTGCGGGGCGTGGTCGGCTTTGAGTGCGGAGTCGATCAATAGTTATTAATTACCGATCTAGAGCATGTCCCTTCGGAGCGATTCGATCGGCTCCACAGGCACGACTACCCGAAGTTATGCGGCGTATTGACCCGATGGTCGGGGTGGTGGAAGTCAATAGTGCGGGCCATGCAGTCCACTTCAAGGCCAAGCATTTGGCCTTCATTCCCGAGCTGGCACCACTTCATCCGTGGCGTCTCATTCAGGCGAGCGTGTGTGAAGTGGCGCAGCGTGCCACAGCTAACTATGCCATCTTACGGGATATACCGCCCGATGTTGGGCGAGGTTGAGGATGCCATCCTCCATAGCAGGGACGCAAAGATGGGCAGGGCTGCTACTATCTTTGGCTTGTGCAAACAAGCAGGGTGCCTCGATGATATGTAGGCTGGCTCCACCTATAAGACCATTTCGATTAATGGGACACACACAGTGTCCGCGACTCAAAGAAGTCTATGATTCAGGTCATGAGCCCTCGGACGGATAGTGCATGACTATCAGGTTCGTTATGGCTTCTGGGGCGATCGAGGGGGCAGTGGCCGATCCGTCCCACCCACCTCCACCACCCACCCCTGGCCTCGGGAGGCGCCCGTCGATCCCTCGCGATCACGAGGACCGTGCTCTCCTCACTTGCGAGGCGCCGTGCATTAGGATGAGACCGGGAGCAGGAGTCCCTCGTCTCATAGGATATGGAGGCCCTCCGTGCTGATATGCGCCTTGTGCGTTGTCGGGACCGTCATTCTTGACGACGGGGAGTCCTTGCGGGCAGATCGCCCCGGCTCCTTGCCTTTCACCTGCCCTTAACCACCTTCGCGATCACCGAGTCCCCTTTACCTCTACTTTTGTTTATTGCCAGTGGGGACATTGGATATTTTGTTTGGGGGGAGTGGGTGGTGATCGGGTTGTGTTTTGTTTAGTTATGTTTTGTTTTTAGTATTTGTGTAGTGTTTTGTTTAGATTCGACATATTAGTTGTATATGCGTAGTTTGGAGTTACTTTTTTCCATTTATTTTTCTTTGAGTCATGTGTTAGTTTGTTTGCATGTGTTAGGCCATTCGTATATGTAGTAATTAACGTGTATGTGTGCCATGTTGAAAGTCGAGGATCATTTTTGGGTGAATTAAGCTTTTGACATGGATGATTGGATGCATACACTGTTGGATGCTCGGTAATTAGGTTGAATAGGTGGAAAGGTTTAGTGAACCAATCACGGGTAGTCAAGAAACTATTTCTCGATGATCCTATCACATTCACACACTACTAACCTTGAGTATGCATAGGTGTCGAGACTAACTACGAGTTCGAAAAACCTTAGGAGATTCTAACCATCTAAGTGATGGGACACCTGATAAAGTTATAGTGAGCCCCAGCAAAGAAAAAAATAAAATAAAATAAAATAAAATAAAATGAAAAAGAAGAAGAAAAGTCAAAAAGTCGGGTGAGTTAAATAGAGTAGGATCACTTGATGAATCAGTGCGGTCAGGGGCGCTGGCCCCTAATGCCCAAGCCCAGTGGGCAGGGTCATTAACTTCCTTTGCCTTCATGGGACAGAAGATGGATTTTCCTGACCAGGGCCTTTGAGTTTGGTTGAATGTTAGGTGAAGTTTGAAGGGAACTTATGCACAGTGCCCTTAACGGTAGTGAGAGTCACGATGGATCCGTGCAGGAACACTCGACTAAAACTTCTTGGCACTGGAGTCTTTTCCATTTCATTTTAGGTACTTAGGAAGTTTTTAGGTATTTTGACAAGAATAAAATGGGTCGTTCCTATCACTTTTCTAGTTAGTTTCTTCCAAGTAGGTAAGGCTGAGCTTAAGTTTGGGGTGTCGAGCCTAGGCATGCTTTGGAGGTCATTCATTATACGCACACGGTCATTGGGAAGGTTATTGAAGACCGTGGAATTTGAGACACTAGTCACTTCCACCTAGTTCAAGGCGAGTTTTCAGTGAGCATCTGTAATAAATCCTGTGAACCGAGCAAAACAGTACTTGAGTGTGAGTCGGTCGAAGCCCGATCCTCCATTTTCAGCATTTGTAACCTTGTCTTAGTGTTAGTTTCGATTATGTTAGTGTGTGTGTTTCTGTTTAGAAGTCGGTTCTTGCTTGAGACAAACAAGAAACTAAGTTAAGGGGAGTGTGATGAGAGTGTCAAAACACTCATATTATACTTCATGTCGATTTTTCATTTCGGGTTTATTTATAGTAATTTCATAGTTTTTGTGTGGCTGAACTCTGATTTGGTGTTGGTTTGGATGCGGGGTGCGACTGGAGCAAAAGAGCGTTTGTTGGAAAGCGGTTTTGGAAGCAATGGGGCCAGCGAAAGTGGTTGTCCGCGTCGTGACGTCCCACATCAGCGGCGTCCCAGCGTCGCGACGGTTGGGTCAGCAATGCAGTCAACGACCGGAAAAGCGTCGTGGCGCTCTCGGCGATCGCGGCGTCTCAGCGTCGCCCGGCGTTGCAAGCGTCGGCTTCAGAGATCGCACCTCATCATTTAAAGTCTGAATGGCTCATCGTCGGTATAGAGGCGTACAAGGCGAAGGCGCGAGATTCGGGCGGTGGCCACGGACGCCGAAGAAGTGCCGGGATTTATCGCATTTTTCTCATTTTTAGTTTGAGAATGATGTTTTTAATACTAGCATTTTCATTCTATCATTCAGTATGTTCTAGATCTATATCTGGGTTTTGTTGAACAATAAGTGTTGATGGATTAAAATTAATTGCTTTTATATTGTTCAGTATTTATCTATTTGTTTTTCATCACGCTCTACGTCTATGATTTAATTATATGGTGATGTCGTGACATTGGCATAATCACTGCTGGAATCAGAGATTCGAGGAATGAGGGTTATCCCGAGGGGATGCAGGGTAAATGTGGCTTTCAATTGAATCGGTAAAATGGGAGTGTTAGATCCCACGAAGGTGGCATGCAGGGTTAGAACGTTTAAGCATTTGAATATCGAGTTGAGATAGAGATATACTCAAATCTATTCACGAGATGGCGGATACCTCGAAGAGGGATATCTAAGTAAATGAATCACCCTCGTATTCGACGAATGATAAATATATTGAATAATAGCATCCTTAAAGGCAATCCATTGAGCGTGACAGGAGACATAATACTAGTCTTGATACCGATAATTCATTAGAATCCTAAAACTTGATCTGCTTTTCGCATATTCCTTTCTTTCACAAAATCATCTCTTCGAGATATTATCTAAAAAACCGAACCTTTGTAGTGAAATACACTTTGTCCTGTGGATCGATACTTCAAGTCTTTGTGAGTACACTATATTACTTGGGGCGGCAGCGTGCACTTGCGTAGGCGCACGTTTATACACCACGCTTTTCGACTGTCAGGTTTTACGTGTATCGATCCAGGTGTTTTCTTTAAGCGAAAGAAACAATAGTATCATTGAACTTACTTTGTTGTCACCAGTGTGGAGCTGTTTTGATCCTCCTCATTGAATAACAGGTTTGCATACCATATGTTTTGCATAACCTATAAACATTGATTTGATCATATCAAGCCTTTGTTTGAATTTCATGCAGAGAAAGGTTTTCTGTCATTTGATACCAACTCCCAATTTGTAATGACTTCACCCAAACCAGCGATCTGTTCTGTCAGTCTTTTAAGGCAATTGAAAAGGTCTCCTTATAGTTAACACCGTCTTTCACGAGTAAATGCGCAGCGATAATCGGCCTTGTAGCGTTCTAAATTACCAGTCTGGTTTGGTCTTAAGGCCCATTTGCAACCAACCTTTTGATGACCTTATTGATTAATAGATCAGAGACTTCATTAAATACCGTAGACTTTATTCATCTTTCAGCAGCCATAACCATTTATCGAATTAACATCATTCATGGCTTGTAGAAATGTCAGCGGGTCATTTTCAATTCCTAGATCACTTTCTAACTCTTGTAGGTATACCACGTAATCATTAGGAATAACTGATCTCTTTTCTCTTTGCGATCTCCTTAATGCTATTGGTTGTGATTCATCGCCAGTTCATTAATCAAATATCATTGTTATAATTAATGGGATCATTAATTTGTCTTCATATTGTTCTTGAGGATTATTAATCGGTTCGATAGCGAGAACAATTGGAGGAAGAATATGTGATTAGGGATACAAGTTAAAGGAATACATGCCCTCATTTCTTTAATATCCACTTTTAGACTGTTTCTCCGCATTACTTCATCATTCGATGAACTGCATTCCCGGATTCTATAATCCTTGTAATATGGTTAGAGAGACAATAAAATCTAAACCCTTTTCGACTTTTCTGGATAACTTGATGAAATAACCAACGATTGTTCTTGCATCAGTTTTGTGGATTATAATATCTAATTTATCTTGAGACAGCGAACATGTAGGTGCCTTGAAGTAGGTTTCCTTCATCCCTCATAGTTCAAAAGGTGTTTTGAGCGCCTTACTAGGAACCTATTTTGCAAATACATGGTAGTTTTTAAACATAAGTCCTGATGAAATAGTAAGATGCATTACTTACCATACTCTGTCTTCATATCTATTACAGGACATTAGCCTTTCGATACACCATTTTGTTGTGGTGTACACGGCATTGTGTATTGTGCACGTATCACCATTAGCACTAGAAATCTAGCAAATGGACCGGTGTTGTCCTTTTCCATCATAACTTCCATAATATTCACCACCTCTATCGGATCTTACAATTTTCACATTTTATCCAATTGCCTTTCAACTTCATTAATGAAAATTTCTAAGGCACTTCTGACTGAGATTTTCATGTAGCAAATAAACATAACCATAACGTGAAAAATCATGATAAAGTGATAAAATATTTTTCTTTATTAAAAGAACTAACATCAAAAGGTCCACATATATCAGTGTGTCTTATTTTAAGAAGCTGTGTGCTTCTTGTGGCTCACTTATTTGTGTGATTTGTTTGTTTACACCTTTATCTGATCCACACATACGCTTAGATCATTAAAATCCAAGTTTGGAAGATTTCATTCTTTTATAATCTTTCCATTCGTTCTTTGGAAATATGTCCCAATCGTTTATGCCACAAGTAAGCAGACTGTTCATTAGCTAAACCACGTTTAGTACCAACATTATGATGCAGGGTCATAAGAGTTTATTGTATAGATTGTCAGGATTACTTTATAAATAATCCATCACATAATGTACCACCACAATCATACATGTGTTTTTTGTACAAGCTGAAACAACAGCTACCAAATTTAAATACATATCCGGTTTTATCAAGTTTGAAAGTGAAACTAAATTTCTAGATATACTAGGTACATAAAAGGTCTCAAGTAAGTCGAAGAATGATGTCCACTGTTAAGAATAAGACGGTAAGTCCCAACAGCTTCCACTGGAGCTTTCATTCAATTGGCCATTAGGACAAATTTCTCATTTGGTTTTGTGGTTTGGATTGAAAGGAATCCTTACATTATATTAGAAACATGAGTTGTACATCGAAGAATCAAACCACCAGAGTAATGGAACCGGTAAATATGATTGAAACATACACCAACATTATGTTTACCTTTCTTTTCGAACGAGCCTTACGTGGGACCAATCCTTTTACAAATGCCCTGATCTTCTTACAAAAATGGCATCATCAACTTTAGGCCCCTTCATGAATCTTAAAGCGGGCTCTTCGAACTTTGGTGGCCCTTTTTCACTGTTGCATGTTTCCTTTTCTTTCCAACTCCTTGATTGGTTACATAATTGATGGAGTGAATTCCTTGGTTTTTAAGTCTGATCTCGTCTTGAACTAGCATACTATGCAGTTCATGCACATTCCATTTGTGCTTCATGGTATTATAGTTCATTTGGAAGGGACCGTACTCACTCGGTAAGGAGTTGAAATGGTATGCAAGGAAACTTTCATCCACCTCAATTTCTAATGACAAGCCTTCTTGACAAATTAGTCATCTCGATTACATGTTCATGCATAGTCACTGAGAACCATCAAATTTCATGGTGGTTAAAGTACTCATTATCGTCGACAAGAGACTTATCGAATTTGTTTAGGAGCGCTCTTCCTAACTTTAACATTTCTTTAGCATTATAGGTTTAGGGAGAGCTATCTTAATGTTGTTTGCTATGCTCGTCGCATGTACATCAAACTCGATACGTTTGACCTTTCCCGGGTTTATAATGATTCTTTTCTTGTGAGTGCTCAAGCATTAATATCTGTGATTTTATTCGAGTGCCAAGTAAGATCCATTACCCCCCCGAGGGTAAAATGGATTTAATTCCTCCATTCGGAAAAAATTAAGACCATTAAAAACTGGAACATACGAAAAATCTTGGTCTTACGGGCATTATTCTTGTAAGAAATCTCCTTAACATTAATGCTTTGATCTTGATATTAACATGCTTAATAGACTAAGAAAACATATCGTAAATATAATAATCATATATTGATGTTCACCTTTGAGCAATCCATCAATATACTACATATAACATAATGATGCTAAGAAATTTAACTTAATTTGATAAAGATAAATGCAATAGATTAAGATGTATCTACTATCTTTGGATATAAACACAACATAACTACTATTGCATTCATATTACCCGACATTCATGTTCATAAGTTATTAGAGACAAACAATCAACCTTTGGTGATCCTTAGCCCCATTCTAACGATGAATCACAATCATTCACAAAATTAGTCATATCACATCATTTATAGCATCCATTATGAGAACAATTGTCATTTCTTAAATAAATAAACATCTTAAATAAATAAACAAACATTCAAATTAAAATTATAACACTTATGGGTGGGCCACTTTGGTGACTAACCAATCCAGATTACAAATATTCAATTTATTTATTTACTTATGTATTAAAAAAAATTTTCCTTTAAATGTTTCACATAAAAGGTTATATACATAAATATTGCATAAAATGATATAACATGCATTATTGCCTAATGGTTGTAAAAACCTTTATACTCAAGGAGAGATGCCATTGGTCATGGGTTCAAATCCCCTTTTTGTTAAAAATTTTTTGTTTTTTTTTTTGTTTGTTTTGTTTGTTTTTAAACAAATTCAAATCTCTTGCTTCCATTCCTTTTGGAAGGATAATTATTAATTCTAATCGGATAGTTAAATAAATCAAAAGAAAATAAGGTACAATAATAAAACAAACCTATAATCTGTTGCAGCTTTAGATCAGTGATTGGCAGTAAAGATAATTATAATAATAAAAACAATTACTATAATCTGAGCATTTGCAACACCAGATCGTGATTAGTATCTTTGGTGTTAAGCCTTGATAAACATGAATTCAAAATTGCAGATAAATATATATCTATATAAATCAAAACAGGAATACTAAACCATGGAACATTTGTTGACCGAGAAACCAAAACAAGAGATAAAGTATTTGGAACATTTGTTGACCGAGAGAAACCAAAACAAGAGATAAAGTATCAAAATAAAAATTTATCGGTTTCTTAATAAACTGATACAATGGAAAGAAACATTTTGCAAATCCTAAAATTCGAAAAAGGTGGAAGCAGACTAACAAATTTATTCATTTTGCCCCTTATCCAGAAATAATAAAAAATAAAAAAATAAAAAAATAAAAAAATACATTCTGGCATAATAATCTGTAATTGGGAATATTTAATATGTAGTACATAATCAATATATTTTAAATTGTCTTACGCATAAAACCAGAATATTATGTAAATCCTGCTAATCAGTTCATTCCTAAAAAATCATGAATCTCTAAAACACTTTATACGATACCAGAAATGTAAACTTATTTTTAAGGATTTCTAGGTTTTGTGTAATATTTGAAGCTGTAAGAACACAATCAGTTATCACTTAGGAACCCCGAGTGTGCAGGATCTTAAGATTTCATGATATTCACATTTTATGATTTTTTCATTTATTCAAAATAAGAATTTGTTGAAACTAGCTTTTTGGATCCATAATTACAACGAGTCTTCAAGCAAAAAATATTTTCTATTTCTATCCCTTTACCCTTCTTTTCCTTCTCTTACTTTCAGTTCGTGATGGTGATATTTTCTAGAGATCCTTTTATGGCCAGGAGAGGACCCTTTTTAAATGGATTAATTTAAAATTCAAAATTTTAAATCTTTACGCTTATCGCGGTGCCATAATAAACCAATGAATTAAGTGATTTATAATATTAAATCTAATATTATCATATGAGTCAACTAAGAATAATTTTGAAAACATTCTTACACTCCTTTCCATTTGAAATACTTGTTACTACGTCAATTACATCCTCCGTAATCATATATTCTGATTCCTTACCGAGCCCTACTTCATCTCTTCAACCCAAATTCTCTGAGGTTACTTCCCCTCACTTTGAGTAAAAAATATATGATATTTCTTAAAGTGTAAGCTTGGAACCTAAAAACTCTAATTTGCCCCTATTAAAAATTAATGGACTAGTGTCCATGTTTCTTAACATAAGCAAAACAGGGGGTTATTGAAACAAATGTGAAAGATAAAAACAAGATGATCTTGTATATATATAGGAAAAATTAGCAATCCCTTGTTAAAAGATCAATTACTCCTAAATGTTAGTTTCTTACCATAGATGTTATATAATTTAGAGTAATTTCAGAGAGCTTAAGTCTAGGTATCAATAATATTCTTGTTAAAGATCCAAAAACTATATAGGCGAGTTTTTTTATAATTTCATTGAATACCTGATTAGCCCAGCCATGAACCTCTATGTAGAAATTCTCTGGCGGGTCGGTAAAGACGACGGCTAGAAAGAAATGAGGCTTGCGGCCCTATAGGCCCGTTGATCGGTCAATGGGCCGGACTAGGCTTTACATTTTTTAAAGCCTTTGACTCAGCCCACGAGCCTTGTGTTGGGTGGGCCTGGCGGGTCTAGGGCGGGGGGCCTAAAGTGGGCGGATTTTTAAAAAATGATTTTTAAATGAGGTATTTTTTATTTTGAATTGTTTTTAACCTTACTTTTATTTTTAACTTTTGAATACAATTTAAATAAAAAAACTAAGTGGAGGGGGTGGGCTTCTAGGCGGGCCTTATGGGTGGGCCTAAAAGCCCATGAGTCGGGCTTGATCGGGTCTAAGTTGAAGCTTACGGCTTTGCCCTTCTTAAAACGGGCTTGGGTCCCACTTGAGCTTGGACCAGGCTTTGTATCGGATCGAGCAGACAAAAATGGGCCTTGGGCCCGAGTTTTGAGACACAACCTCTCTCTCTTCATCATTCATTGCATTTTAGATGCATGCGGTCGTGAGCTTAGTTCATGCATTTATGGCATATTAAGAGGAGGGCAGTGGCACGCATCTTTAGACATATAGGGTTAGCGCGCTAGCTATTATATGGTGATGTGGACACGAGGTCCTTCCACCATATTTACCGGAATAGGTGATGTCAACACGAGGTCCTTCCACAGGCACGGTAGAGACACAGGTTTCCTGTGTTTACTAGGGTACAACAAGCAAAAAAGGCCTCCAGTGGTTGATCATTTTATTTATAAGCATTTTACACATAGTTTAAAATCGACCACTGAAAAGCAAGCAAGCGGTTTATGAAAAATTTTAGAAACTTTTATAGAAAAACAAGTAAGGTTTTCTGAAAATGTTTTGTAAAAGATAGTTTTACAGTTTTGAGACATTTTCAGAAAAAGCAAACATTTTATAAAGCATGCACTCACTGAGCACTTTTAGCTCATTATTTTCCCATTTTAAAAATTATTTTCCAAGTACAGGTACGCCGGACGTTGGGACATATCAAGGTCCTCCTGACTACTAGTATATGTGTTGTATTTACCCACTATTATATATATTTGTAAGAAATTACTTTGAACTTGTATAGTGGTGCATATGTATGTACGTAGTTTTGTTTTATGAAAATGTGATAAGCCTGAGGCTATTTGAAGAAGTGTTGTTGGTTTCCATATTTTAGAAATGTATATTGTATTTATAGGTTTTGGGACATGTCTATATCATTTGTTATGCTGCAAAATTATAAAATCAAAGTTTAGAATTTTTTATACGGGTTTTACGTGACGACACGACAACTTCATAGGATTATCACAGTCGTTGGAAAGAAGAGATCGTTTAGGGTTTTTGTGAGTTTGTTTACCGCTGCTTGCTAGTAGGGGTGGGGGTGTGTCAAAAGAAACCTAGAAATCATCTTGAGAACAATGAAGAAACGAATCATGCGAAAGCAGTATGAGGAGGCCATAATGGGAATAATGGTAGGAATCATGCGCCCGACACATTTATACAACACAGATGACCGTTTATGTTACTAGAAAGTTCACCTTACCACTACAATTGTTGATCGGCTATCAAAGACCGCGTTCGTCGTAACCGAGGCAGCTGAAGGTAGTGACATATGGTCTTGAACATTCTGTTCCACCTATTGCCAAAGTGAGAATGCGAATATGCATAACTTGACTTCATCAGTATGTGACGATCAAGTACAATGGGAATTGGCGAAGGCGCTCAAGGCGAGATTGTTCACGCTCTCACTAGGTGATAGGCTAAACAACGGTGACAGTCAGCCATCAGTTCCATTACTTCATGGAACGACTTGGTCTGAAGTTCCTAACAAAGTTCTTCCACTACGAAAATTGCCTGTTTAGTGCGAGATCAATACTTTTACCTTGACTCAAGGAGAGAACAGCATAAGCATGGGAGATTTCATGAAGCCCCATTGAAAGGTACCCACCACAGGCTAACTAGATGGATCTGAGTCATACTTTCTATAATGATGCGAGAAGGATGGCGGCTAGAACGGTGATTGATGCCTCAGTAGGAGTTGCATTAATGAAAACTCACGGACCCAGAGCATATGAAATCCTAGAAGGGGCGCTACTAACACAGTGTGCTTTAGGGATAGGATTACACCAGTAAGGCCTGTGGGGGCACAGATAACGAGGTTCTCAGCAATCTGGTTACTCATGTCGCGCAGCTTACTAAATAGCTCACTAGACAGCAAGGTACCGTAAATGACATTCATACCAGCCCATGGGAGTTATGCGAATTCTGTGGAGGATAGCACAACATTGCAGGAATGGGTTGGGACAACAAGCGATAGAGCATGCCGGTATGTCGAGTTTGTCAGTCTATGACGGGGTCAGTATGGGAGCAACAATTATCAAAACCAGAATCAGAGCTAAGGGTGGCGTAATAATCAGAGCAATTAGAGTTATGGATGGAGGAACAATCAGAACAACATGCCACCACCCCGAGTGAGCGAACCACCCTCCGAGAAAAAAGTGGACTTGGAACAAGCCCTTGCTCAAATGCTTACCTCTCATATAGCCTTTATGAATGAGACAAAGGTGAATATCTGACGTGACCTGATTGAATGAATCGAGCAGCAGCGGTGAGAAACTTAGAGGTGTAAATGGGTTAAATGGCTAATATATTGGCGAGAACGTGAGGTTCCTTGTAAGCGACTCGAGAGTGGGCAGGGACGAAGGTAATGAACATGTAAGGCATCCTTTGAGGAAGTGGTGAAGTGCTGTCTGGGGCAGCCACTAGTGATAGGAGAGGTAGAGCGGGAAGTTGTCACTTTGAGGTAACGGATCCTTACATATGAACATTTGCATTTAGGCGGATGTCCTTTGGAAATTTGTCTGATACACTAGGCACATTCAGTCTTCGTATGATGGCCATATTCTCATATATGGTTGAAAAGACAATTGAGGTGTTCATGGATGACTTTTCAGTATTGGGGAACTCCTTTGATAATTGTCTAGAAAACCTGAGGTCCGTGCTGATTAGATGTGAGGAAACCAATCTTGTGCTAAATTGGGAGAAGTGCCACTTTATGGTACAAGAAGGCATAGTACCAGGCACCCGATTTAAAGTAAGAGGAATAGAAGGTAAACAAAGCAAAGAATCGAAGCGATAAAACTACCTCCACCATCATCGATAAAGGGCATAGAAGCTTTCGAGGACACGAGGGGTTCTATAGGCGGTTCATAAAGATTTTCTAGAAGTTGCAAGCCTTTCTCGATTTACTAGTTCAAGGGACACCATTTGATTTTTGATGAAACGTGTGTCGCGAGCATTTTTGATCTGAAGGATAGATTGTTATCATTTATAGTATTAGCGCTAGATTGGGACCTCAGTTTGAGCTAATGCCGCCGGTGACTATGATTGGAGCAATCTTCAGGCGAGAAGAAGGATAAAATTCAGGTTATCACTGGTAGCCGGACTTTGAATGATGCCAGGTGAACTATGCCACCACTAAAATTTATTGGCCATTGTTTTGCTTTTGACAAAATTAGGCTCTATTTGATTAGCGTGGGTAATAGTGCTGCTTGACCACTCGGCCGTAAAATTACCTAATGACTAAGGGCTGGCAAGAGATGTCTGATGGGTACTCTATTGCAAGAATTTGACCTGGGATAAAAGACAAGAAGGGAACAAAAGAACCTGAGTAATTGGACCATCTTTCATGTGGAAGACTGAGATGGGGTACATGTGATGATAATTTCGGATAAGTTGCTCTTAGTAATTGAAGACACAAAGCCTATTCCATGGTTTGCCGACTATGTGAATTACTTAGTGGCCAAGGTGATCCCTCCATATTTTAGCTACCAATAGAAGAAGAGGTTGTTTTCACATTTGAAGCACTACTACTGGGAAGAACCTACTTTATACAAGCATTGTGCGGATCAAGTGATAAGGCAATGTGTAATGAAAGATGAAATGGGTAGTATTCTGAATCACTACCACACTTTACCATGTGGGGGGCACTTCGGAGGCTAGAGGACAACGACAAAAGATAAGCTGTCGAGTTTCTCACGGCTGCTTTGTTCGAGGATGCTCACGATTTGTATCTACATGATAAATGCAACGAATGGGGAGCATTTCTAAAAAGGATGAACCACCCATGCACACAATTCTAGAGGTTGAGCTATTTGATTTGTGGGGGATCGATTTTATGGGTCCATTCCCCTCTTCATTCAGTAACTTGTATATTCTCATGGTGGATTATATATCTAGATGGTGAAGTAATAAGATGCTTTTCAATAGTGCGGTGGTAGCAGTTCTTGCATTACATGTATTTTACACAGTTGGCGCTGCGAGCCGATTACAGAGATGGAGGTACTCATTTCTATAATAAGTTGGTTAATAAGGTCTTGCAAAAATACGATGTGCGGCATCGCATCACTCACCCACTTCCACGAGGCGAATGGGCGAAGAGGTGTCGAGCCCAGGAGATGAGTCCATTTGGAGAAAAGCGATCGATAGCTCGAGGAAGGCGGTCGAAGAAGATTGAGGATGCACTCTGGGCATACAGGACATCATTTAAAACCCCATTGGGTATGTCGCCATTCCGACTAGTTTATAGGAAAGCATGCCACTTTTTGGTGGAATTGGAACATAGAGCTTATTGGGCAACTAGGCTGTTGAACATGGATAGTAAAGTAGCCGGAGAGAAGCGGATGCTACAACATAGTGAATTGGATGAATTCCTCAATGAAGCTTATGAGAACGCTCGAATATATAAGGAAAAGACGAAAGCCTAGCACAACAAACATATTGCAAGGAAAGAGTTTAAGGCGGGTCAGTGGGTCCTCTTATTCGATTCAGAGCTCAAACTTTGTTCCTAAGGAAATTAAAGTCCGCGATTAGTGCGAGACCATTCTTGTAGCCCGGAGTTTTTCCACATGGAGGAGCAGAAATTATGCACCCAGAGAAAGGGACCTTTAAAGTTAACACACAACGGTTGAAGCCATACTTTGGGGATGAGTTCCATGCGAGCAAGCAGGCCATTCATATGAACATACCAGAAGTAGTGCCGTAGGGAGTCATGGAGTCTCGGGATCTCGGGAACATTGAGATTCAAGGAAGTCGAGCTAACGAGATTAAACAAAGCGCTACTTGGGAGGCAACCTAAGCTTTTTGATAGTTTTCTTTTCGTAATAGGAATTTTCTTGTGTTTGTTTGTTTTCAGGACCCGCAGTAGTAGTGGCAGCGGAGAGCTAGTTTGAGAAACTCATTCCAGAGTATTACGGGGTTGGAACTTCATTCAGGGGGTTTTTCTTATACTTAGAATTTTTTTCAAAATATTCGAATTTGACCCTCTCTGTCACGTCGCGAAGTTGGATTTCAACGTTATGACGTTGTCACGTCGCGATGTCCCAGCTGTTCATAGCGTTGAAAGAATCGAAAACCAGCCTACATCACATACATGAATGTTGGCAGCCCTTATTTTGACCCCTCTCTATAGCGTCGCGGCGTTGATTTGATGTCGCGGCGTCAGTTTCAACTGCAGCTCGAGAAGTGTCACGTTATCGGATTTCAATGTTGCGGCGTTGGCTTTAGGGACTCACCGAAGAACATCGTGGCGTGAGATTCCAGCGTCGTGATGTTCTGATCTCGATCTTAGACGTCGCAGCATTGGCAGCCGCTCGGGAGCGTCGTGACGGTGAGCGCGAGCGTTGCGACATTGCCTATTTTTATGAAACGAAGTGTTCATTTTCTTCTTATAACGTAAACTTAAAAAACCTGGCTGCGCTTTAGTTTTAAGCGGAACCAAGAAAATAACCTAGCTTGTCCTAAGCGGTTTAGGAGGAACCCTGTGAGCAGATGGCCATCATGAAGCCACCCGATCTCTGGTGTGACTTGGTTTGGAACCTGCTCCGACTTACGGTTGCAGTGCGTGAGCTCAGATTCAGCACATTAGTGGCTTGATTTTGTTCTTTGGGTCTCTTTTAGGGCTTAGGCAGGCACCTTAGGAGTGGTCAGGGATAGTGGCAGCCCTAGTCTAGAGTCACGACCCTCATCCCCACATTGCACACTAGGTGTTCGACAGTTTTCCTAAGTGAGCTTTGGGTGGCTTCATTTGAGCCATTTGGTCCCACTGCATCACCTGGGTGCTAGGAGGTCTAGAGTCCACGAAGAAGTGGAAACAACTCTAGCTAGCAGCTCAATCATACCCCTAAGTACTCAATGTCGAGTAAGAAGCAAAAGTTGATTGCTAAGAGAGGTCAGGCAAGTAAGGAGCATGTGCATAGTTATGATCATGACAAATTTGTCAACGAGAGCGCGACTGAGAAGTTCGGCCTCATCTCTAAAAATAGGTCGTTCATTAAGGAGAAGGGATTTCACCTCCCCGATGACGTCTTTCGCAAAACGATTGCGAATAAGGGATGGCGGGCACTATGCCAACCTCCGCACCCAACTGCCACGAGTGTGGTACGAGAGTTTTAAGCCAATCTCGCCTCCCATGTATTGAAAAAGGTTCGGGTGCCGGGGTGGTAGGCTTCGGTCACGGCGTCTATCAGCCGTCTTGTAACCTCTATTTGGTTAACCTGAAGCCTTTGATAGGCTCCATGAGGCGTCGATTACCTCGGGGTCCTTAGGATGTTAACTTGATGGGCATGGAGAGTGGAAGCAACGAGTGAAGGGCATGCAGTGCACTTCAAGGCCAAACATCTAGCCTATATTCCTGATGTTTGGCATCACTTCATCACATCGCGTCTCATTCCGACTACTAATGTGTGTGAGGTGACAGCCAAGCAGGCCCTACTCAACTATGCCATTATCCAGGACATTCTCTTTGATGTTGGGCAGGTTATAGAGGATGCAATCCTCTATAACAAGGACGCTAAGATGAATCTCAGGCACCCGTTCCTTATATTCAGCTTATGCAAACAAGCCGAGGTGCCCTTAGAGGATAGTAAGGCCTGGATACACCTGATCAAGGTGATCATGGTCAAGAAAAACAAACCGGGTGTACCACGGCCAGAGGAGGTGTACGACTCGGGTAATGAATCCTCGGACAAGGATGAGCTTAGAGAGTATCAGTTTAGGTTTGGGCTCCCTATAGACCCCGGGGTGAAGCTAGGGGCGATCCTCCACTGACCCCCCACCACCGTAACCATCCACAGGAGGGACACAGTGGAGTCCTTCTACCCTCGAGGACTAGGTGAAGGACCTCACTACTCGATTTGAGGCCTACTGGGATGAGACCCAGGAGCACCGGGTCCTCATCAGCTAGGATATGGAGGCCCTCCACGCTGACATGCCTTGTCATGCATAACCGAGGCTATCATGATCGGCGGGCCCTCGGGATCGGGCGGCCTGACTCCGCCTTCCACACACTGCTTCCCACCGCCATGATGATTGACGACACGGGGAAGTTCACTACACCCTCTCTTGTTCTTTCACTTAGACATTGGGGACCTTTGTCCACACTTGTTTTGGGGGGGGAGGGGGTGTGGGCGATTGGTTTGTTTTGTGTCTATTTATGTGTTTTCTGCTTTAGTGTGTCTGTTTCCATGCCTATTTAGGTGTTTCCTGTTTAGGGTTCTTTGGTGTTTAGGCTGGCATCTTCGGTTATATCTATTTATGTTTATTTCTGTGTTTCTGTTTACTGGGGGTTCACTGTTTTAGTTTATCTCAGGTTTTAGGGTTGTTTTAGGTAGTTGTGTGAGTGATGCCATGATTGCTAATCAAGGATCCTTTTTTACCACTTCAAATTTTTTCAGAAAAACAAAGTATAAATCAAGAAAGGATCTGTAGGTTGTTAGATGCTCAGGAATTTCATGTTGGATAGGTAGGGGGGACAGTGAGTCACTGCCAGGTATTGAAACGATTCTCAATTAGTCTACCGCACCCGCACATGTGATCTAGGGTGAACCCAGGCTTCTTGGGTTAACAAACTCGGGGTTTCTAGCTTGCAAGTGATGAGCACCTTTGAAAAAGAGGATTGACATCGATCCCCGAACCCGATGAAAAAAAGAAAAAGAAAAGAAGAGAGAAAACAGACAGGAATAAGAGGGAGCTTCTAGTCGGAATCTAGGGCGCAGGTAAGAAGGGCCTTTCAAAGCCTAATGCCACTGAACCCGACTAGTCGGGAGCCATTGACTTCCTTGCCCAGTTACATGGGGCCGGATGGAAGTTTCCGGCAGCCGGGCGTAGGTTTGGTTGAGTGTTGGGAGTGAGATTCGAGGCGAGATGCACAGTGCCATAACGGCGGGTGGGGAGTCACCAATGAATCCTCGCTACAGGAACACTCAACATAAACTTATGGGCACTGGTATTTCTTTCATGAATAGGTAGGATAGTTGAATAAAAAGGGTGTGTTCTTATCCTTCCGTAGTTAGACTCTCCCAAATAGGTAAGTTGAATTCAAGTTTGGGGGTGTCGGAACCGAGTTATATGCTAGAGATCACGTATCAAATGCACATAGACTCCTTGGAAAAGGCTATTGAAAACCTAGGAGGTTAAGTCACGGGTCAACCGAACCGGGTTTAGCTGAATTCTTTCAAAAGTCAAACAACCTTATGGATCCTCTGAAATTTGAATAAAAGGGCAAGATATGTGAGTCGGTCCATTTTGATCCTTCCTTATGGCAGCATGTGCATCACAATCTGGTCATTGAGTTTTAGTATGTTAGTGTTTTGTGTGGCTGGTCTAGAGTATGTTTCTTGCTTGGGGACAAGCAAGAAGCTATGTTTGGGGGTGTGATGAGTGTCTAAAACGCTCATGTCATATGCGCGTCTTTACTATGTTTTAGTTCTATTTTATATATTAATAAGTGCATTAACACCCGATATCTGAGTTTTGGATCATGTGTGCATTGCTGGTGAATAAAGTGGCTTTTGGTATTTTGACAATCACGAAGAAGATGTGGAAAAACCGGCCAACAGCCGTGACGTGGCAGCGTCATTGACGTTAGCGATCTCGGCGTTCGGTCAAGCAGCAAAAGTGACGACCCAAAATCGCGGCGTCAAATGAGTCCCCCAGCATCATAATTATTGGCCCTTACGAGGGCTAATTTGGGATTATCGAAGAACATATGGACGGGGGAGAGGAATATGAAACAACAACAACTAGAGTGATCGAAAAGACAATTGTTTTTGTATTTTCTCTTTTCATAAACCATTTATGATTCATAGAATTATGCTTGTATTAAATTCCAATATGTTCTAGATGTATTTCTAGGGTTTTGTTGAACCTTGCCACAGTTGTATGGATTAAGGTTTAAAACTTACATTATTCAGTTTATTTATGATTTATATCGATCTGCTCTATGTTTGTGGTTTATATTCATGGTGATGTCAGCCCATTAGCATTATCTTCTTCAGTATCAGGATCGAGATAAGAACTCCTAGGGATATGAGTAGAGCGACCCTTGGTTAAATCGGCGAATAGAGATATCTCAATTCTGAGTGTGGCGATTAGGGTTTGAGCATTTAGGCGATTCGGAGTATAGGGTTGGGGCAGAGATGCACCCAAACCTACTAGCGAGATAGGCAGGGATACACCTCGAGAGAGGGTATCTCGTAGGCACGATCACCCCATCATCAAGAAATCATTAATAGACTGAATAGTAATTCCTCTAAGTAATATTTCATCAAATGTGGCAGGGGGAGGCAAATCCCTAGTTTCCATAAAAAGTAATTTCACAAGCTAATTAGATTTAGTTTAATTCGAGACATTGGTTAGACATTCATTAAAGGTTTAAGCCCAGATAATATCATAGGGCCAATTCCAATAGTCAACACACTTATCCACATGGATGGTATCAGCAGCCTGTATACTACTTGTCGGCGCGTGCACTTGCGCACATAGGCGCTACTTAGTTATCTGATCACATCATGCGATCGGCTATCAAGTCATTTTAGTTTTGGAATTCCGTCCTTTGTTCTTCAATAAAAGTCTTTGATAATAAAAAGGCATGATCCTATTTCGTTTTTTAGAACTCCAACACCCTTTGTTCGTCAACGAAAAAGTCTTTAAAAAATCCAGAAAGACCATTTTTCATTTTTTAGAACTCCAACACCCTTTGTTCTTCAACGAAAAGGCCTTTAAAAAAATTAGGAAAGACCCCTTTTCGTTTTTTAGAACTCCAACACCCTTTGTTCTTCAACGAAAAGGTCTTTAAAAAAAATCAAGAAAGACCCTTTTTCGTTTTTTAGAACTCCAACACCCTTTGTTCTTCAACGAAAAGGTCTTTAAAACAAATCAGGAAAGACCATTTCTCCTTTTTTAGAACTCCAAATCCTTTGTTCTTCAATGAAAAGGTCTTTAAAAAATTAAAATCGAGTCTGGTTCTTACCAAAGCTTTACCGAAGCTATCCTTTCTTGTATGTAGATCTTGGTCTCTCCTTCTCTACTCAATCTTTTCACCTTGTCTACTAGTGGAAGCATCGCAAAGGTAACTTCTCAACTTTTTATTTGATGGACTTGAAGATATTGCCTTAGAGATTATAGGTTGAGTCATGCATACCTAGTATTTTTAAGAGATTTTCTCATGTCTTCCCAACATATGACTACAAGACTTCAAGGCTACCATGGCAATAGTTTCCATTTGAAAATTTAGAAAATTCCCATAAAAAAGAGCCCATCCTATTATTCTATTTCAACATTCCATCCCCTGATATCTTCTTGGTTTCCCTGTGTAGGTTTTACTTTATTTCCTGACATGGCTGAGCAATCTTCCTTAAGGTAAAGGCATTTCCTTATAAATTCTCCAACCATCTTCATTCTTCTCTTTTACCCTTGGCTCACTGATACTATGTTTTGTATTCCGATGTTTGCCATCTTCCTCTCTTGACCAGATTTAGGATGCTCATGCTTGTGAGATGTGGCTATTTCTGTTTCCTTTTCCTTTGACGTCGCCATGAGAGATACTTCTTAGAAAATAACTTCAAACTATGGCTCTACCAACCAAGTCATGGCCTAGGGCATCTGAAGATTGGATAACCTAGGTAGACAGACTATCTCCTCATTTCGAGGGACATTGGGAATCCTTAGGTATTGCCCAATTCATTAAGCTTACCAAGGTGAGAGTAACCCTTGATTTGGATTTGATGAGTAATGCCTTGAGGTTTTGGTCTAAGGATTTGAATTCATTTATCTTCCATTTCGGCCCTGCATCCATTACCTTGAGGGACATTTCTATTTTTACTAGGTTGCTTGTCGAGGGTTTAGAGGTCGTATGCCTCCTAGATGTCCATGACCCATCGCTTCCTCATCTTGAAGTTTCTTCCATTTCCCAGACTTCTTACTCATATGCCATATGGAAGTGGCGAACTTCTACTTGGGTACCTTCTACCACATAGCACATAAAGTTCCTGTGGATTCTTCTTGGTCGTTTTGTCTTTTTTCCTCATTCGGGTAAGCCTTCCATGGAGTATCTTCCTCTGGCTAGGGCCCTTACCATTGGGCGGCCCTATGCTTTGGGTACCATTCTCTTTGCCTCCTTGTACGATCAGGCGTATTTGGGTGAGATGCCTTGCGGAGGGTGGGAGAGCCCTTTGGTTTCTGATTTGGCTCTTTGCTGTTCCACTGAGTTATCAAGTGTTGACTCTTTTCCCTCCATGTCTTTAGGTCTTAGTGCTACTCAATCCATTAGGGCTATATCTTCAGCCTCCCTTTCTTCTTTTTTTCCTTAAATAGGCAGACTGTTCTTTGTCTCAACTGTACCTGAAGCCTGACACTATTTCCAGTCCAACTTGATAGCAGATCTTGAATTCTTCCACCCCTTATTTGTTGGATTTTAAATATTCATCAGAATTCCTCAGCACAGTTTGTAGGGTCTTGATCTCTAGGGGTTGTTATGATTTTCCCCCTAAATTGTCTTCCTCTTCTACATATTTCTTACAACACTTTTCCTTGCTTATGGAAACCGCTAGTCTGATTTTCGGTTTATCCATTCATTCCCTTCTTTACCTCGGGACCCACCTCTGCTGACATTAGTAAGAACCTTGACCCAGTGTCAGAGGACTCCTTGCCTATGGCTAAAACCATTATGCTATTAGATGTAGAATCCTTCTCCGCCTAGTGGTTTGTTAGATTTGATGATCTTATCAGCTCCTGCCCTTCTTCCTCAAGTACATGAAATTTTATTCATTGTTTCTTGCATTCAGTTCTTTGACTTTCACCTCGACCTCTAACTTTGCCTTAGTACTATACAGGTTTTAATTCCTCTTTCAGCAAGCCCATTACAAAATTGAAGAAAGGGATTGGGCAATCTAAGCCTCCTGCTGCTAAACTGGCTATAGTGAAGAATACCTTTTCAAACGCAGCGAGATCTCGTGAAGGCCGGCTTTAAGCTTGAATTTTCTAACACCTGAAGACAATCTATAGAGATTGAAGAAGGTTTGAAGAGGAAATGTGATGCCGCAGGGGAAGAAATAGTATTCTGGAGTGAATCAATCGAGAGATGGTGAAATTTGCCTTTAAAGGAGATCCTTCCTTGATGATCTTTGAGAATCAAAAGATGGCCATTTTCCAGCGGTCGAGGCTCGATGGGCAAACTCCTCCGACTCTTTACTTTCAATTCCTCGGGTGAACACTTCCTCTCTTTCCATTATTTGTCCATTTTATTTTCATACACCTTTGCCTTTCATAGGTCTCTCTTTAGTGCATCTTAGGCGGGCGTTCTTCAACGGATCTTTCCTTTATGGACCAAGTCACTCCTCATGTTGAGCCACCATCCAGACCTCTTACCAAACTAGATGTAGCTATTGCTCGCTCCATTATTAGTCATCTGCTAGAGCTTGAACCTTCTCTCCTTATCCATTATCCAAAAAGATGATTTCCATACGTCTATGGCAATATTACAATTTGCTTCTTTGATCCCGAGGTTGGGACTTTCCTTTATGGAGTTACAGATATACAGGTATTTTTCCATTGAGCATGTAGTAGGGAGATGCTTTCGAGTGATATGAGTTAGAGAAATTGATGGAGAAAAAAATATGAGTATGGTAATCCAAATTATCTTGACTAAAACATCCAAAGATTGGAGGAAGTAAAAATTTGATATCATGCCCGAGGAAGAAGCGAATCGGGTTGTTGACTTCAAAAATGGAACAAGAAAACGAGTTGTCTTCTACGTCTGACGAGGTGAGGGTTCTTCATGCTTTCGAGGCGCAACGCAATGAGCCAGCTGGTAGGTGATTTTCTATCCTCTGCAGATGAAGATTCTTGATCGACCTCTCGAATTACAGCGGATTAGGCTTCTCGCCAAGAATGCTTGGAGCTAGGAATCTCTAAGATCTTTTGATTTTTCTAAGATCTGATCTCCCACCATTTCAGACATGGTTGATAATTTTGACATGACCCTTGACCTTATCATGCTAGTTTATCTCTTTCTGCTAGGTGGCCAAAAGCCAACCATTGCTTGAGGACTTGCTTTTGAGAGACTTGCTTCTTGTGCTTAGATTGTTGATGGAAACTCATTGACATTGCACAGGCGCACTTACAAGCATAACATTGCTTTAGTGGACCAAGGTGGCTCTAAGCCTACCTTTGGATGTGATGAACTTGTGTCTTGCTAGCGTTCCCTTTGAACAGCACGCGTGCAATTCTGATATGACATTGCGTTAGTGGAGCCAAGGGTGACTCTAGGCCTACCTTTAGTGTGCTTGCATGTGTATGATAAGCTGCGTCTATTGAGTATTACTCTGAAGTGATGAAGCAGTGGCTAAAACCACACTATTTATTTACGAATATATATATATATATTGATTGTTGTGTGTTGGGGAAGAACTTTCATGCTTGAGAACTGTGGCTAAGAAGTCTAATTTGACTCAAAACTAGGATAGAAACATATGTTCTTTTCACCACGACGAACAACATCTTTGCCATGGTGAATCCAAGACTGATATTTCAAACAACTTTCTCTTCGTCGTGGCGAGCAATAGCCTTTTTTGTGGCGATCGTCATTGTCGCAACGAACCTAAGACTTGTTTTTCAAACAACTGTCTCTTTGCCATGGCGAACAACATCTTCGTCGAAGCAGTATAATAAGGAGCCAGTAATAAGTTGTTGCATTTATATTCCCCTGTTAGCTGTCGAAGCACTTATTGTGTAAGACCCGAGAAAATTCCAATTTTCTGAAAAAGGGCAAAATCGTCATTTCGGTCAAAATCCGAAATTTTTCTAGATCTCGGATGACAAAACGGACTTCATCATTGGAATCGTCTCGCAAAATCTAACTACCACGTCGATTTTCATCGAATTCCGAGACAGTCGGAATTTGCACGTTTTTCGAGGAAACGAGCGTCGTGTAGGACACATGGCGCATTTTGAGTGGCACACAGTGTGCCATGTGTCAAGCATCAAATTCAGTCAACTTGAGCTCAAGGTGGGGCCCACGTTGACACATGACATGATGCCATTGGGTGGAAAAGTCAAAGTGGTGGGGTTGAGTGGATAAGAAATCCTCTCATTGTGAGGTGTGGACATGTGGCAATGTAGAGACAAAAGAGGAACCTTCTCCAATTTGGCCTGAGCGTGCGGTGGGAGGAGAAGAAAAATCTGATTTAAAAAATGGTGGATTTTTAAGAGAGAGAAAGTGCAACTTCTCTCCTGAAGTTAAGATGTTGGTTGTCGGATCGCTTCGAGCTAAGTAAAAGTTGCTCCCCACGACAAGGGCTACTCAGTAGACACCGTTTAAGGGAGTTTCAGCAAACTCCGTGAGGTAGGAGTTTTACCCTGCGCTAAACCTTGTTTAAGTGTTTTGTTAATGTGGTTGAGTTGATTTGGCGAGTAGTGGCCGTTTGGTGGTCCCAAGCAGGACCAAATTAAATTGTTGAACCCATTTAGTATTTTGGGAGCCCATTTTGGGTGATTCATATAATTTATGAAATAAATTATATTTTGGGTATGTATGAGGTCGGAAATGGCCATTTATATTAGGTTCGAAAAGTGGAACCAATGTTGGATGAGTGAAATTGCCCACGGATGACTCTTTGCTATGTTTTGGGACTATTAAAAACAGTCCTGGTTTGTATGATTTGGACCAAAAACGTCCATGTGTGGTGTGCATGAAGTTGTTTGAATTGAATGGCTTGTGTTATGTGGAAATTAATAGGTTAATGCATAAACTTAATGTGTTAACAAGAAGCCATAATTATATAAAACATAATTATGTGTATAGGCCATTGGAAATGGGATTGTGTTTAGCTCAAGTGAGCTAATTTGGGTGATGGTTGATATTGTTGAATATGAATTGGTGTGATTATGCAAATTTGAGGAATATATGCATCATTGATATATTTGTATAATTGTGTTGAAATGGCATAATGCATTTTCATATGCCAGGGTAACCTAGAAATTAGATGTGAGTGCATGTGAATTTTAAGAAAAACGAGCGTGGTTGCGAAGGAATTTCCACGGGATGATTTTCTGGAGAATTGGGTTGGGTGATGGTCCGGCCAGTCATTTCGAATAGGGACCATGAGAAGCCCATTTCGAAGTTCCCAACCAATTCGCCTCATAGGGTAGTCCAGTATTTTCACCAGAAACTCATTAGTGTATTTTCGAGAACAACGAGTTTTGTTTTGAAAATGGTATTTTTCTCATACATGGTTTAAGCAAGTGTGAGAGAGTCAGTGAGAACTCAAGACATGGGTTTGGGCATATAGACATTCAAGTAGGATCAATTTTGTAGGTGTGTGTTGAGTGGATCATTGCATATGCACTTAGGTGGGGATGCCCCGACAGGGTAATTCCTGCAGGGCGAATGTCTTTGTGGAGATCTTATTTCAGTGCGGCGTCGAGCGACTCCGCTTTAGAGGCCGATTTTGAAGAAAGCCGGGTTGTGACTTTGATGTTTTTGGAATAATATGTATTAGAATTGTAAATTTTAATATGTAATTGTATTAAGAGTAATGTAGAACTCTTGAACTATTGGAATATAGTTGGGTGTATTTTGATGAGTATTGGTATATGGGCCCAGTGGCTGGGTTTTCACTCCCGGAGTATGGGTCTCGCGATGAGGCTGATGTGAATTCCATGGGTTGTGGGTTGTCAATGGACACCCAGGTTTGAAATCCTAGAGTGAGAGTCCCTATGTGTGTACCTCTGATGCTCAAGTTCCATGAAGATCTCGAGCCCGATCACTAAAGCCTCATATTCAGCTTGATTGTTGGTGCACTTAAAAGCCAAGTTGAAAGATAGGGTAGTCTTTATCCCTTTTGGTGAAATGATTACTATCCTAGCTTCAGCAGATTTCTCCATGCTAGAGCCATCAAACTTAAGAATCCATGGCTGCCTTTCTACTTCATATATCTGATAGGCTCAAAATGTTCCATATAAAATGTGTGTGCCTACATGCACCAGTGCACTCGTTGTATTAAGTAGTAAAGTGATGAGTGATAAGTATCGTTCCCCCGGGATTAGGTTACTAAGTACTAAAATTAGAATAGTCCTAACTTTATTTGGATTAACACAAAGGGGAAGTTAAAATGAAAACATGCTAAACTAAATAAATCCTAAACTAAAATGTCTAACATGCAAAGGGAAAATGTAATTACAAGAAAGTCTAGAGTTTTGATTTCATATAACAAATTCCTATGGTGAGGTTCGAAATAGTCCCAATGATGCCTAAATTATATATTAATGGCGGATTTCTGTAGAGTGGTGTTATGTTCTTTCTTGATAACAACAATCTACCCGATGGAAAAGATTACAATGTGTCTCTATGAATCATCATAACCAAGGCCTGAGAAGCCACATGTAACCTACAAATATCTCTATTCTATGGGCTGCAAGAACAGCTGACATTTGTTCATGAGTCTAACCTGATTGTTTCTCAACCTCAAATTAGGTCACAAATCATGCCAATGGTGATCAATCTGTCAACAAGCATTAGAATTGAATAGAACATTCAATATATGATAAAATCCAAAGATCAAAGATTACAAATCAAAGTTAAACACCATAGTTCATTGTTTAGACTACATCAAAACCCTAGAAAATGAGATTAGATTATGGAGAAGGGAAATACAACAAAAGAAAACATAAATAGGAGAAGAAATAGCCTATATGGAAGATGAAATGCTCAATCTCCTCTTCAAATCTTCCTCTTCTTCCCCAAAGAGATCTTAGCCCTAGGGTTTAGAAACCCTAGGGGCTTCCCTCTTTGTAGCCAAGAGGAACCCCCTCTTTGCCTCTCGTTGAACTCCCCTCCCGAGCTCCTTTGCCAAAATGCTCTAATTTCCCCATTTATGGCCAACCCCAAGAGAGCAGAAGAGATGGGCTTTAGCAACTTTTGGGCCCCGACATCCATGTTGTAGTGTGATGGATCTAACGCTGCAACGTGACAAAAAAATGGGGAGCTACTGGAGGAGATGAAGCATAATCACGCAAAAGCACGAGTGAACTCAAGCTAAAGCGTGAGTGTGCTCACGCTAAAGCATGAGTGTTCTCACGCTGTAGCGTGAGAGCATTCACACTGTAGTGTGAGTGGCTCACGCCTCAGTGTGAGTTACTATCGCTTTGGTCAGAAAGCATCCTTCACTCCTTCATTCATAAATTCTTCGTCCGGACTTCGAATCACTCGATCTTGGTGTCTACGTATGATTAGGATTATAAGAAATTTATGGGCTGTTTGGTTGTGTGATTTTAAAATAGGTCTTCATTTTTCAAAATTCTTAAGAGGGTTTAATCTTCTTAGAAAATAGGTTGTAATAATAAAGTAAAATGGACCATATGTTTTTTTTTTTCATAATATGTGAGTTTTTCGTTGGTTCTTAAAACAAAAAACAAAAACAAATTATAGAAAATTTTCATTTTTTTTCAAAACCTCCTGTTAATGTAAAGAAATTTGCAATATCATATTTTTAAATTACTCAATACTTGTCCTTGAGGCTTGCTTAAATGGAAATGTGGTGGGATAAGTTTATAGGAGATCCACTTTGAATCCTTTTAAAAATTAATTATTCAATACTTAATTATTACTACGGATTTGAGGCCTATCACTGATCATAAGTCATAAGTAAAAAATAAATAAAATTTGATAGCAGAGCTTTGGAGTTTGCCCCCCTCTGCAATAATATTCTCCATCTTCAAACCATTTGATGGCTCTATCACTGATCTTTATGATTGATTCAAACTTCATAAATAAAGACATAAATTTATTAGATCTTAATATCTTGTATATGTGGTAACTTTTAATGAAAAATAAGAAGGTGGCATTTGATGTCATAACCAAACACGATCATCTGCAGGAAACACCTGCGAGAGTTCTAGAATTTTTTATTTTTTTTTTTTTGTTAATCATTTGAAGCATTGACCAATTGAAGCCATGAAGGAATGAACCATTGGACTCACAAAAATAATTTTCTTCCTCAAAGACTTTAATTAAATGAAGACAAAATGCATTTTTCCACAAAAGGAGCCAGTGCCGGTCACTTTACAAGTCAAGGTCTTTTTAGCCCTAAATACACTCTGATTTTGCCTTTTTCTGAGCAAGTTCTAAATATTAAGTATGAAATATATTTCATATTTCATATTTTGTGTGTTCCGTATCATATGTTTGTGCTGTCCATTAGAGCTTCATCCTTGGAGCTTTCATCCAAAGTGAACAATATCATATCAATATGGATAAATAAAGGATCCACAAAGTTTTCTAACATAATCTTCTTAGAAAATAGATTGTAATAATCAAGTAAAATGGACCATATTTTTTTCTTTTCATAATATGTGAGGTTTTTCGTTGGTTCTTAAAAACAAAAACAAATATATAAAATTTTCATTTCTTTTCACATCCTCATGTTAATGTAAAGAAATTTGCAATATCATATTTCTAAATCACTCAGTACTTATCCTTGAAGCGGTAAAATGGTGGGATGAGTTTATAAGAGATCCAGTTTGAATCCTTGTAAAAAAATTAAATTATTCAATACTTAATTATTACTACGATTTGAGGCCTATCAGTGATCATAAGTCGTAAGTCAAAAAAAATTGCGATAAGCGAGGCTTTGGAGTTTAACCACATGATATCGCCGTCTTCCAAACAGATTTGATGGCTCACATCATTGATCTTTAATATTGATTCAAACTTTATAAATAATGATATAAATGTTGATTTGTGATCCGAATTTGGTTTTAGGCTTAAATTCGATGCAAAGGTTTACAATGAGACTTTTATGAAAAGAAACAATTGAGAAAATTAAGTAGGAATCTACTATGAGGGGCAAGGTAGCCCACAATTGATCCCAAGAGGGTGCGGGGCTAACAAAGCAGTATGGATCTTTTTGTTTGATATTTTCGTAATATGTGCGTTAGATTTTATTCTTTATTTTGTTGTACTTTACAAATTATCTCATATTCATAATGAAGTTTTTTTTTCTCTACTTGTGGTTTTTTTTTTTTATATAAATCTGATGTTTTTTTTTATTTCGTATTTCATTATTGTGTCATTGATTTCAACAACAAATATATAAGATCTTAATATATTTTATGTGAGATAATTTTTAATAAAGAATAAGTAGGTGGAATTTGAGGTCATAACCAAACACGATCATCTATTGGAAACACCTGCAAAGTTCAGTTTTCTTTGCTAAAAAATTAAGGTCTACAAATCTTGGTTATCAGGAAAAGAGCACAATTAAATGAAATAATCGTTTTTCGCGAGGAGCTAGTGCGGTCGGCACAAAGTCAAGTTATTTTTGGCCCTAAATACACTTTGATTTTGCATTTTTCTAATTTTCTTAGTAAAAAATCCTGGGTCCACAAATGCTTGGTGATCCGGAAAACACTAATTAAATGAGCCAATCGTTTTCCACAAAAGGAGCCAGTGCCGGTCGACTACAATCCAAGTTAACTGGCCTGCATCTGGCTCGATTTTGCATTTTAATTTTCTTCGTCAAAGTGCAGGTCATAAATGCTTGGTGATCAGGAAAAGCACTAATTAAATGAAGGCCAAAATGCATTTTTCCTGAGAACCATTGCCAGTCAGTTTACAAGTCAAAGTTCTTTTTATTTTTCATCTGTATGATTTTGCCTTTTAATTTTAACCCTCAAAATCTAGGTCGCTTAAATCTTTAGTGATCAGAAAAACTTAATTAAATAAAGACAAAATGCATTTTTCCACAAAAGGAGCCAGTGCCAATCACTTTACAAGTCAAGCTCTTTTTGGCCCTAAATACACTCTGATTTTGCCTTTTTTGAGCAAGTTCTGAATATTAAGTATGAAATATATTTCATATTTTTCATATTTGTGTGTTCTGTATCATATGTTTGTGCTGTCCAAGAATTATCCTTACATATCCTAACATAAAAATGGTCTATGGGAATCTCTCTACACCACTCATTTTTAAGTCTAGAATGCCCTAGCCTTTACTCGGGACCCACGGTTCAGGCAAGTTGGTAAAGGGGTGGAGGGCTTCTTTCTTGCATTTTAGGGTGTGGGAAATTAAAGTGAACGTGACAGGATCTTGAAATCAATACCCATTACAAAGTTTGGCTGATCTTACAATTGTTTCTTTTGCGTCCTTGGAGTCTTAGTTTTGATGTGAAAACCATGTGTGAGCTTGAATTAGTGGAATTGATTGAAGAATAGTGGACACCATTAAGAATGAGGCTTGTCTAATTGATGTAGTTTGGCTACAAAGAATAATAAAATTAAAAGAAAGTGAAACGAAAATAAGCGGCATACTTGAAGTTTTGAGTTTTGATGTCGTATCAGGCCTTGGCTTGATAACGTAAGGTCTTTATTTGCCAGGCTGTGGCCGAAGCCTATGAGCAAATCCGAAAATACGATTAAAGAAATAACTAATAATAATAAAATTATCATTGGACTTGAGACTACTGTTTTATGCAGGCTGGAATGTGGCTCTTTCAGTACCCCGATCATTCCCTCGGGTTGAAAGAAGGGCTGAATAGGTGAGAGGAAGGTAGCGATCAACCCGACAGATGATCACAGAATCTTGGTGTCCATCCGAGTCAAGTGGCATCGAGAATCGGGACCCGATCATCTGGGTTGAAAATGAGGAAACGTGACAATTATCTGCAGAAGTCGCGGCTCGTTATCGAGGATAATGTGTGATCTCGGCCCAGAATATTGTAATGAAGGCGCGATGGGTCTTGTGGCACTGTTAGGCTTTACTGGAGCATTTGAAGCGAAATTATAAGGCTCAAAATAACGCCATTGGAGTAGCCAATCACTGCATTTAAACGTGGCTAATATCGAGTCGTTGGGCAAATAAAAAATATATGCATTAGATCTCGGTTCTGAATGATAAAATAAGAGTGGCATTGGCTAACTTTGCATCAAAGTTTTTTAAAAGGTTTTGGAACTCATTCAAGACGAATGGAACCATGACATATTACTTAACATTAAATTCTTGGGTCATGATGCAGCACCAATGACAGTTTATCTTTTCGTGTTTAGAGAAATAAATAAAATCTCAAAAATTTATAAATAAAAATGTAAAATGAAATAAAATTTGTAAAACAAAAATATCAATAAAAAGAAAAATAAAATATATTGCTTCACCCAACAGGTGTTGGGGAGAATTGTGTAACACGAGATGTTAGGTTGAAAATGATATGGCATGACAAACAATCATGTTTTAATATGTAATATTGTCATCGTTTCCGTCTTTGATTTTGATTCCTTGGAACATCAGCTTTCATGGATGTCATGAATTCCAATTCTCAACGTCAATTTTCTCACTTTTGTTTTTCCATTTTCTCGTTAGTTTTCAGATTCAAAAACTATTTTTTTCAGAGAGATTCAAAAACTATTTTTAAGAACCGAAAATCATTTCAAACTCAAAAAAATGTTTACTATTATTGGTAATGATTTTCTTGAAAATTTATTTAATAAATAAATAAATAATGTTATAAAATAGATTTGCACAAGGAAGCATAGACACGGACATGATCACGAGGATACAACGCAGGATACGACAAATTGCCCAGACAATGGAGTAACAAAAATTAGGGTTTTTTAAGAATTATGGTTGGATTGCAGTGTCTTTTATGAATGTTAGCTCATAATTTTATATATAAAAAAAACAAACAAAGAAAAAAAACAATGAAATATGTCCCGGCCAAGTGTTTGAAGTCTTTTCCCGGCCTTTATCTGATCGGCGGCAGCACCACGTGGTGTCAGGCACGAAATCCGACTTGTGCCCAAGTGTTTGAGACACGGACATGCCACCCATAAGGAGTGTGTTGAGGTTCCTGGGATATGCAGCCTTTTAAGATAGTCACTATGAGATGTTCCTAAAAAATAATTAAAAATTTTAAAAATGTTTACAAACTTGTACCTTAACTTACGAGTGAAAAATAGCTTCACAGTAATAAAAAATAAGGCTAAGAAAACTAATTTTCACATTTCAATATCTATATAAAATTCTGTCCTAAAAATTATTTTAAGAAATATTCTTTAAAAAGTGTTGTCAAGATGATTAAAAAAAAATTATAATTGGTCTTTTATCTTTCCAAAAGTCGTTAATGGTTTAGGAAAATATCCTTTTTTCTTGAAAATTGGAAGGAATATAAATTAGGATTTAAACATAATATGAACATGTGGACATAACTTGTAAATAGAAGAGATATTTTGTGAATAGTAGAAGAGATGTGGGTTGTTAATAGATGACCGAGCCATCAACCATGTGTGGTAGATATTTTATTTGAATATTTGTGATTTAAACACAATGTTTTTCATGTTCTTCTTCAAACTTTGCTCCTGAAAATCTATACTAAGTATCTTCTAAACCCCCAAATTTATAACCTTATTGATTCGGTCTTAGAAGACTAGATAAGGTTGGATCATTATCCTGGCAGCTCATTTCCTACTTTTACATTTTATCATTCTTTCATTTAGGATTGCTCCTTGTGAAAATATATGAAACTTGTTGCTCAAGCATCCTCATTAGAATAAAATCCTAAATTGTTTCTAATTCTTGTTTGATAGCCTAAACGTCTGGATATTTTGAGATTTGATCTTTATTCTCTTGCAAAATAGATCCTAGACCCATCAGTTACACGTTCCTCAAGTTCTTTGGCCTCCAAGCTAATAGACTGTCGTGAGTCCCACCACAGCTTTGATAAAAGTCCGAACTCTTTGAGTCTTGCACGTCCCTGCATTGTGGGATGACCTTAGTCCGGACTTCATCCTAGTTATTCCAGGGACTTTATCTCTAATTCAACAAACTCGATCTCTGAAGTCGTTATCTTGTTGTAGAATCCTTGGAACGAAGATATGGAACAATCTCAAACCCACAATTTTGTAAAGATTCTAAAGTATGACTTTTTTTTTATTCATAAGAAATTTTCAAAAATTGAGAAATAAGTTATGCGAAAATTGAAAAACAAACAATCTAAGTCTAAAAGTAATTTGCTTCTAGAAATAAACAAACACCCTATTAGGCTTTTTCTAAATGTTTTTTTTTTTTTAATGAAAACTTAGATTTTCAAACTCTAAAAATAAGAGAATGAGAAAATCATATTTTATGAGTCAATTAAAACTCTAATGATTAGTTCTTATGCTAATTAAATAAAAACATATTTTAAATTTTTATTTAAAAAATTTATTTTCTCAAATAGAAATTTAAAAAAATTATTTCTTTTCATTGGTAGATATGATAATTATTTTGATTTACAAAATAATTTACTCAAAATGTGGATAAAATGTTTTTTCTTCCGTAGATTATTTATGAGTTTAACGTGTATAATGATGATTTTTTTCTCGTGGTATTTTGTTTTTTAAAAAATAACTTTAAAAATTTATTTATCATAATATTTTTTATTTTTTTCTAAATATGTTAAAATGTTAAACAAATATTATATAAGTATTTTCATTTTTATCATAAGGATAATGTTAAATTATCATCAAACAAATAAATATTATATTATATTATATTTTCTAATACATTAAGATGCGAAGATGGTGACTTTTAACCTATAAAAAACAAACTTAATATATAATAAAAATAAAATATTAGAAAAAATAAATAATCAAATACTTAATATTATTAAATATTTGTATCAAGCAAAGTTTCGAATTCAGCGTTAAGTAAAAAATAATAAAAAATGTGATATTAAGTAAAAAAGCAACGTGATCGAGAGAAGATTTTCTTAAGCATTAAATATTCATTCTTTGCAGGATTTTTAACATTCTAAGATTTTCTGTTTATTCTTTTGAAAGGTTGGGATTTTGGGCACCGACTGCGTCATACTTCCTGAAAGCTGGAGGTCATTTTGATATATCAATCAAGGTTAGTTTTCAAATGGTTTCACTAGAGAAATTTCTGTATATTTCAAAGTAGCAAACAATAAATGGCTTCTCTACTTTAACAAAATTGACTTGGACTTTTCATGCAAACTATAGATATTCGACGGTCCGGGCAGAAGCAGTATTTGCCCAACGAACAAAAGCCAGCAGCTTTGTAAAATGGGGAAAATTGAGTGGGAGGGAGGGTTACTTTTTTTCCGGTTGATGATTAGTGTAGTGAGATTCTGCTATTTTTCTTTTCCAAACTTATATTTATTTTAGCTGCTATTCAAAACCTACCAAATTCAAAACAATAATAGGATAATAGGCCAACCCCCCATAACAAACTTCCACTAACATATATTTTTGTGCTTCCAATTTCCACCTCCCAACATCCATTACATCGTGAAATAGACCCCTCATTCCAGGGAATTGCATCAGCGATTGCATGGACTGATTGACACCCAACATCGACCACAATGATGCGATGCTCGCCTATCAGGAGCCGCCACGTTAGGTCACCAAGAGGATTGTTATAACGAAGGACACTATGAATTAAAGAAAAACACCATATTTCTTAAAAGCTCTTATAGGAAAAAAACCATGAACGGTGGAGAAAGTTTCATTATAAATTTGAGAGAAATTATAAAATATGATTATTAAGAAATAAACTCTAATATATTTATATAATAAAAATATTTGAGTAAAAAGATCTATACTATGAGAGCAAGTTCCCGTATCTACTTGGGATCATAACTGTCTAACCCTTTTACTATCACAATAAATCTTTAATTTTTTTCTCAATTTTTTTTTTCATAAAAATTGTATCGTGGGTCTTCGAGTGCAAAATCAAATTTGGGTTACAAAAAACAAGAAGATTGTATCATACTGACACGTGTTGTTATGTTTCCCGGTCAAGTCGTAATGCCTAACCCCGTGTGGGTCCCCCTGAAAATCTTTCGGCCGACACTATATCCATGTAAGTTAAAATTTGGAGCAGTGCTTCATGGGAGTCATTTTGCAGTGTCGTCCCTCTTTTTTTTTCATATTTAAGTTTCAGTCCTTTGGCGTTCTGATTTTTTCTTTTTACTCCCAAATCTGGCCCCTAGCAAGCAACTCTTCTGAAATTACAAAATGGGCATATATTTTCTTTTATATTTATTATTTATTTTTGTTTTATTTTAATGAGAAAGCAAAATAAAAAAATGCAAAATCTTAAATATGCGACTCTTACTAAATAAATGTTTCTGCGCGCTCGCGAAGCGTTATTTATCGAAATGTATTATCGAGAACATAATACCCTTGCTCTTAAAGACGTGATTTACTAACAAACAAAGATGAATTGTATTTTTAAGAATTCGATCAATGTAAACCAAATACAAGTTTTTTTTTTTTTAATATAAAAAAAAAATAAGTTTTGACTATTAAGAAATTTGATTCCTTTAAGATTTACAAGTTTTTTTTTTTTTTTTTTGGAGGAGACAAAAGACTTACTAGAGTTTATTGTGGAATATAAATAGTAATTTCATGTGAAACAGTCCAAAATTGATTTTAAGTCTTCTATTTGACACCAAAGGAGACTTTTAAGTCTTGCATACCCAAAGTTTAAAAAAAAAAAAAAAGTTTTGCACAGCAAAGAAGACTTATTCTTACATAGCATAGAAGACTTTTAAGTCTTTCACACCATAGAAGACTTTTAAGTCTCACACATGTGATAAAAGTGTCTTTATATATTCTCACTTAGTCAATTTGATTCAGAACTTGTTTCTTTATATTCTTTCAAATTTTTATTCTTATAAAAATACTCAAAAGTATAAAAATGTAAAATTGATAGTTAAGAACTTTTTTTTTTTACACATTTTATAAAATAAAAATCTATTTGGAAACTTGAATTGTTTTTAATACTTTTATATATGTATTTTAAGACACTCAAAAAATCAACCCAAAAAATACTTTTAAAAAAATCACTTTCAATTTATTCATAAATTTTATATTTATTTATTTAGTTAGTAATTATAACAAATTAAATACATATTATAATTTTTATAATACATGAACTGTCCCGGCAGAAGCAGTATTTGCCCAGGAAGTGAAGAATTTGCAAGCGAGACCATGCTTGTATTGTAGGTGGTTACAGAATGCCCAAGAAACAAACTTAAATTTATTTTAGCCTAGAAAATAGAGGGAGGGTTACTTTTTCCCGTTGATTAGTGTAGTAAGATTGTGCTATTTTGCCTTTTCAAACTTAAATTTATTTTAGCTTAGTAGTTTTGAACTTTAATGAGACAATCAGAACACCTGAATCTTTTGTATGATGTTGAACCTTTGATGGAAATGTTTTACATGGATTATGCAATTTCTTTTCTGGGAAAGCTTCAACGGTATCATGAACTGTGAAAGGTTTTACAAAGGAAAATACAAAAGAATTAAATATGATTAGGATTATAAGAAATTTATGGGCTGTTTGGTTGTATGATTTTAAAATAGGTCTTCATTTTTCAAAATTTCTTAATAGGGTTTAATCTTCAAAATTTCTAAATACTTGCCCATGAGGCCTTTGAGGCCTGGCACAACCATGAGAATTTTTTAAACGTTGACTTACAAAAAAAAAAAAAACAGAGGTCGTTATTCATTGTAGTTGGTTTTCTTGGGCAGGATTAGAGTAGAATTTCTATAAGTAGATTAAAATATTTGAATTGGTATTTGATAATTTTTATATTTTATGAGAATTATAATTTTTCTTTTAATTTTTAAAGGGTTCATACTTCATATTTTTCAAATTTGATATTTTATTTTTAAGAATTTAATTAATTTAAAAAAATTAAATCTGTGATTTAATGTTTTATAACCCATGACTTTTACTTTATAATTAATGGTTTTACTTGTTGGCACAGGGAAAGAAGGGGACGAGGGTCAAGTTCCAATAAAGACAAAATTATGTACTTATAAAAAAACTTTATCACAAGATACAATAATTTTTATCTTTATATTATAATTTTTAAACCACACCAATTTATCACATGATATCTCTTCCATTATAAAAAAGTTGATGGCCAAAATCAAGTTTTCGGAACTGTCTTTAGAAATTAATTAATTATCATTAAAGATATTTATTCTTATAGTAAAGTTTTTCTACAAGAATATAACTAGGAAAATATAAAATTTTTCATGTCATGTTGCTCCCACGTCTTAAAAAGCCTTTCAATACTATAGCTACCGATTAAGTTTAAGTTGGAAACCAATTTAGTATTCACATTGGCAAAACTCTCCACCATAACTTTTGTTTTTCTAGTTAAATTTGCTTTCTTATTTTGTCTACTACTAAATTATATCATTGACCCTAATTAAAAATCTTGTTACTGTGATTGGCCCATATTACCCACGCGTTTCTTGTCAGGAAAGAAATTAAATTTAAGTAATTTAAAAACAAGTTTTGACTACCTCTTTATTGTTCAAGAAATTTGATTCTTTTAAGGCTTATTGAGTTATTGTGGAATATAACTTGTAATTTGAGTTCTGTTTTGAGTTTGGAGTGTGTAACTTGTCCTAAAGCAGTAATGATGGTGTTTCCATTGTTTTGGTTTCTCTTCTCCACCATCTCCTCCACCTTACCAACTCAAGCAAACACCTTCCCGCCATGCAATGAAACAGAGAAACATGCCTTCCTTAGATTTAAACGTGCACTTTACGATCAGAACCGGCAAATTCCAATTTCCCAAAACTACAAAATCGTACTCTGCTAGTACCGAATTTATTCTCAGATTTTAATGACGAAACTGATTTCACCATTCAGATCGCCTCGCGAAATCTAAATGGCAGACGCCGACTCGCCGACCCAAACAATTGATTCGCAAGTTTTTCGATGATCGAACGCGTGTCGAACGACTCAGACGCTGACAGTTTCACATATAACACGCACTACGCTACATACGTGTTCTTCGCAGGCAGATCACTAAACGTAACTACATAAATAAACGCCGAAAATCCAAACTAAGAGATGTGACTCCGCCATTTTGGAATTTGTTTTGAATGAACTAAACGATAAATCATGACAAGGCTCCATCTCCTTCATTTAAAACCAAGAGCAAACGTGAAAGAGAGGGGGGTCTTACAGCGAATGGCAGATTACATTTTTGGCAGGTGGTTAACCTCCTTCTCTCTAGATTCTCGTAACGGACCGGTCGATTCCTTCGTGCCAAAAGCGAGTTCGCTTTACGTCGCAACACGTAATCGGCTGTGAAGCTACAAACTCCGCGAGGTAGGCTTCTTCCTACTGGGTTTTATAATTTTTTTAAGTGTATTTACAATGTTTGAGCTGAATGGAGGCCGCAGTAGTTTGCTTGATCTGCCTCCAAAGCTTGGAACCAAGGTGGAAAAATTTTAGAAACCCATGTGGACAAATCAAGACTGTCCACTCGCTATTTCATACGCTACACGATGCTAACGTACGCTTGATGTATGCCTAAACGCCAGAAATTCTAGTTCACAAAGGAACCGATGATTTAGTGGATCTTAACAAGAAACCCGAGGGTTTTACTGTTCATATGAATAGTGACACGAAACTAATTTTTGTGTGAAACTGTTTGGTCGAGCATCTGCTGAATCATTGTGTTTGATCAGGCCAGTCCACGGAGCCTAATTTTTTTGCATAGAATAATGTGAAATTGCATAACATGTTTGTGTGATTTAAAATTATGTGAATATATGCATGATTATATATTTACACGCTGCTATATGATCAATTTGACCTAAGATCGACAGACTCAGACAGACCTGCAAGATCCTGAACGATAGGAAACGAGTGCAAGAGGGGTTCTTTGAGAATGATTTCGAGAGTCGACTAATAAATAGAATTATCTAGAGAGCATCCATTATAATATCGGGAGGGTAGTCCATATATAAAATATCAATCGTCTGAGTCGGCCCAATCGATATATCCCTGAGGGCATCCACTAAATATAACATCGGAGACACCCAATTACTTATATCTGAGGGTAGTCCACAACACAACAAATATCTTTTTGTTAAAATAATGCTCTCACAGTACTTTGTGTGCCGCTGAGGAATAGCGATAACTCGATACGAGCTGAAGCGCATTTAGACATCCGCAGATCACGCATTTACTAATGTGTGTTTCTTCGGAAAGATTGCATATGCACTTGGGGTGGAGAGTAGCCCATGTGGCGATTCCACTTATCGAGCGATAGTCACCCCACGAGGGATATTATTTTCTCGGTGCACAGGAGCGTGCGATGAGAATGCTGAATTCTGTAGATCATTTGTAAGAAAAGCCGGCCATGGCCAGCGTTATATCAGACACATGTATTAGAACTCTATAAGTTTGATATATGTTGTATAAGAGTAATTTATTAACTCTCAGAACTATATAGGAGCAAGGTATATTGACGAATATTGGTTTACGGGTCAAGAGGTCAAGCTTTTATTCATATATGTATCATGCGATCAAGGTCGACAGTAACGATTCGCAGCCTCCCCGTACAAAGGAGACTCGCCCGATTTTCGAGATGCCTGGGTCGTCCGACATTCACGAGAAGATTCCGCGGCCGACGCAGTCAACTGACCCCTGGGTTTCAGCGCCACAAATTGAATCGAGCTTAGGTATAATGGTCACCTAGGGAGCCTTGGCTCAAGTGTAATCACCACTAGTATCGATGTTCCGGTTTAGGCATGAGATTACCTAGGAAATCACTTAATGTAACAATCGCATTTACTGCCACAAGGACAGCGGTATACCATGAGCTGTATGTTACGCGAATTTAATGTTTATAACACGGCTCGCGAGCACGTTATGATGTCTGGGTGCTTAGGGATTAGCACTTAGTATGTTGGAAAATGTTTGGGAGTTTTGACAGTGTGTAAAAACTCGAACAAAGAGAAGAAATGAAAATAAATTTCATAAATTTATTTGGTTTAGAGGTGAAGAAAATTAATTTTTAAGGTTTTACAGCCAGAAATCAAGAATCAATAAAATAAATTTTATAAATTTATTGTAGTATTCGGAAAATGAGAAAAAATAGGTATATAATTTTTTAGTGTTTTTCCGTTGGTCGAAATGTGAAAAAAATTTATATGATGAGAAGAAATATTTTTCTAAAAGTTTTACAAAGGTGTAAAGTTGGGAAGAAACGAAGAAAATAAAATTTCATAAATTTATTCTGGGGTGTACTGAGAAAAAAAAAGATGAATATAATTTGGGACATTTTCCAATAGCCGAAATAATTGAAAAAAAAAATAAAGAAATAATGAAAAACGAAAAAAAAAATGGGGTGCAAAAGTTGGCTGGGCTACTGCCCAAATTGTATTGCAATACAGGGTATTGTATTGTGACTTAGTGGCTGCAAGAGGGGTGAAAGTGTATTGCAAGTAGGCTGGAAATTGTATTGCAATATAGTTTGGTGGCTGGCTTAAGGGTGAGTTTGTATTGCAATATAAAAGAGAAGAGGCTGGCTTGAGACTGTGTCATGATACAAATTTTCAGACGCGGACTGAGGCTAGAGGGTCAGGGAGGTATCGCAATACAATTCATCAGACAGAACCGCAGGCGCAGCGGGCGCACGGCTACCGGGCGTATAAGACCGCGTGCTCGCGGAGAATCGCGTTCGACACCCGCTTAACTAAGGCCCGCGACACTACACACATCGGGCACGACACCCACGCACCCACGGCCCGGGCGCGGAAGCTTGTGCTCGCAGGCTTCGGGCTGTTGCGCACCAGGCACTGCCTACCACTCGCCACCCGCTGACGGCGATCGTTTCCCGAAGAATTTAATCGTTCATGAACCCAAATAGCCATGAACAACGCTCATCGTGAAAATTTTCGAAACCATTTGATGGCTCTATCACTGATCTTTAAGATTGATTCAAACTTTATAAATAAAGACAAATATATAAGATCTTAATATCTTGTATAACTTTTAATGAAAAATAAGGTGGAATTTGATGTCATAACCAAACACGATCATCTGCAGGAAACACCTGCGAAAGTTCCAGAATTTTTTATTTTTTTATTTTTTGTTAATCATTCTGAAGTATCAATTAATCAGTTCAGCAAGAACAACCACGGACTCACAAAAATAATTTTCTTCCTCAAAGACTTTAATTAAATGAAGACAAAATGCATTTTTCCACAAAAGGAGCCAGTGCCGGTCACTTTACAAGTCAAGTTCTTTTAGGCCCTAAATACACTGATTGGGCTCTTTTCTGCCAGCTTCGAATATTATGCGAAATATATTTCATATTTTGTGAGTTCGGTATCATATGTTTGTGTTGTCCAAGAATTATCCTTATCCTAACATAAAAAAGGTGGAATCTCTCTACACCACTCATTTTTTAAGTCTAGAATGCCCTAGCCTTTAATTGGACCCACGGTTCAGGTAAGTTGGTAAAGGGGTGGAGGGCTTCTTTCTTGCATTTTAGGGTGTGGGAAATTATGAGGGATTCTCTGTTTAATCGTACCTCCTCGTGCCATGTTCATTGTGATTTCTCTATTTGAGATTATGAGGGATCTTCTAGTGCCTAATATTAGACTTCTGATGGTGCAAAATATATGGAGCCATCATCCTGTATGACTGTTACAAGTGACTGGGTCTGATTACTCACTCACCCTTTCGGACGTGAAATTGGTGGGCCACAAAATTAAGCCTCAAGACTTATTCCTCCCACTTGGTCTTCCGTTTTGGAAGACTCAATCTAACACTTAATATCTTGTATATTTACTAACTTTTAATAAAAAAATAAGGTGGCATTTCATGTCATAACCAAAAACGATCATTTGCTCCAGTTTTTTTTGTTTTTTGTTAGTCATTTGAAGCATTGACCAATTGAAGCCGTGAAGGAATGAACCATTGGACTCACATCAATAATTTTCTTCCTGATAAAAAATCTTGGGTCCATAAATGCTGGTGATCCAGAAAGGCTTTAATTAAATGAAGACAAAATGCATTTTTCCACAAAAGGAGCCAGTGTCGGTCACTTTACAAGTCAAGTTCTTTTTTGCCCTAAATACACTCTTATTTTGCCTTTTTCTGAGCAAGTTCTGAATATTAAGTATGAAATATATTTCATATTTTTCATATTTTGTGTGTTCCGTATCATGTGTTTGTGTTGTCCAAGAATTATCCTTATCCTAACATAAAAATGGTCTATGGGTATCTCTCTACACCACTCATTTTTAAGTCTAGAATGCCCTAGCCCAGTGGGGGCAACTAAACCATTGGACAAAAGTCCGCATTTGAAATTTTTGCATACCTTATATTAATTAATATTATCCCCCTAGAATTGATCGCTGACTCCTTCAACAGATGGTGATTAAATAAACCCTAACCTTAGAATCATAATTGGATGATCACATAACACTTCCTTGACCTCGTTGGAGATGGTGATTAAATAAACCCTAACCTTAGAATCATAATTGGATGATCACATAACACTTCCTTGACCTCGTTGGAGATGGTGATTAAATAAACCCTAACCTTAGAATCATAATTGGATGATCATATGATTCATGTAACAAAGATGATAAAAATAGTAGTAAAGAAAAATGAAAAAAACAGATAGATTTTATATTTATCTCGATAAATGGCCTACATCCACGGGGCTGACGGCTCAAAATTTTCACTATCATCAAATATGCTACATAAAAGAAAGATTTATAAATAATCCTATATACTTAAAGATTACAAAAATACCCTTATATTCAAATATACCGCATCGCATAACCTCGTTACTTCACCCCCTTCAACAAAGTTATATACGGCGCAGCGCAATGACTGCATGCCATAACAGATGAACTCACAACACTTTCTTAAAGTGAACGTGAAAGGATCTTGAAACCAATACCCATTACAAATTTTGGCTGATCTTACAAGTGTTTCTTTTGCATCCTTAGAGTCTTAGTTTTGATGTGAAAACCATATGTGAGCTTGAATTAGTGGAATTGATTGAAGAATAGTGAACACCCTTATCAATGAGGCATGTCTCATACTAGCCATAAAATTACAAAGATGATGATCACCATTGATGAGACTTGTCCAATTATGGTGGAATATTAAGAAACAGCAAAATCTCCATTATTTATTTACTTATTGTGGATGGGGGAAGCTTAAAATAAATAAATAACGCATGAGGAAATGGGGAAGAACTGTAGAGGTAGGCAATTTGACAATTGGAATGAAGTTGAATTCTGGGGTGGGGCAACCCACTAGCTGTAATCTGCTTGGACAAACGCCACTCCCCCCTCCCCTGTTGTTGTTGTTATGGAAGAATCCACAACTGAGTTTCAATGAGTGTAATTTCATATTCTAAGTACCAATTTTTGTGGGCAATCATAAAATGATAGTACCCACAACCGAGTAGTTTCATTGAGCTCCCTTTAATGAATTATGATAGTACCAATTTTTCAATACGATATTCTCAATTTGCTCTAATTAGAAATCTTGTTACTCTGATTGTCACATATTATCCACGCGTCTCTTGTGAGGAAAGAAATTAAATTTAAGTTATTTAAAAACAAGTTTTGACTACCTTTTTATTGTTAAGACATTTGATTCCTTTAAGACTTACTGAGTTATTGTGAATCATTGTGGATTATAAGTAGTAATTTCATATGAAATATTCCAAAAATAATTGTTTGAAGTCTTCTATTTAACACTAAAGGAGACTTATATTCCTACACGCCATAGAAGTTTTTTTAAGATAGTCACTGGTAAACTTAAATTTTGATTGGAAATAATTAAGCAACGAAAAGTTCATAAACTTCTCCTATGACTCGGTTGGAGTTATTTAAAAGACATGAATGAATTTAAATTTTGATTGACCAAGAAATAAACAATTTATTTATTATATAAAATAGCAAATCAAGACTTGGTCAAATTGGATATCAAAATATCTTTTTTATTTTCGTTTTACACTTATATTCTCCAATACTGTGACCGGTTTTACAATGGAAAATACAAAAGAATAAATTTGATTAGGATTATAAGAAATTTTATGGACTGTTTGGTTGTGTGATTTTAAAATAGGTCTTCATTTTTCAAAAATTTCAAGAGAGTTTAATCTTTCTTAGAAAATAGATTGTAATAATAAAGTAAAATGGACCAATTTTTTTTTCTTTTCATAATATGTGAGTTTTTTTTCGTTGGTTCTTAAAAACAAAAACAAAATATAGAAAATTTTCATTTTTTTTTCAAATTATAGAAGATCCAGTTTGAAAAAAATTTAAATTACTCAATACTTGGCCATGAGGCCTGGCACAATTAGACTCGAGTTACATGATGAATCATTAAATAATAAACCCATAACTTATATCAAAAATAAAAAAAAATTCACTTTCACTTTATTCATAAATTTTACATTTATTTATTTAGTTAATATAAAAAATTAAATACATATTATAATTTTTATAATACATGAAATAAATAAAATCTCAAAAATTTATTAATAAAATTTGTAAAACAAATTTATCAATAAAAATAAAAATAAAAATTTATTGCTTCACCGAATAAGTATAATGATTTGTGTAACACGAGATGCTAGGCTGAAAATGATATGGCATGACAATGTTTTACTATGTAACCTTCTCATCGTTTCCATCTTTGATTTTGATTCCTGGGAACATCAGCTTCCATGGATGGCATGGATTCCTTGGATTCCAATCATCAACTTCAATTTTCTCACCTTTTTTTCCCCCATTTTCTCGTTAGTTTTCAAGTTCAAAAACTAATTTTTTTTTAGAGAGATTCAAAAACTTTTTTTAAGAACTGAAAATCATTTTAAAATAAAAAACATGTTTATTCTTATTGGTAATCATTTTCTAGAAAATTTATTTATAAAATAAATAAATAAATTTATAAAATAGATTTACAGCCTTTTAAGATAGTCACTGTGGAATGTTCCTAAAAAATAATAAAAAATATAAAAAAATGTTTAAAAACTTGTCAAAGATGATTAAATTAAAAGTGTTGTCATATATATAATTGGAGGGAATATAAATTAGGATTTAAACACAATATGAACATGTAGACATAACTTGTAAATAGAAGAGATATTTTTGTGGAGCGTAGAGGAGACGTGGGTTGATATATAGATAGTTGACTGAGCCATCAACCATGTGTGGTTGATATTTTATATGAATATTTGTGACTTCGAATGATCGAGTACTTCTATTTAATTTGAGTTTTGTTTTGAGTTTCAAGTGTGTAACTTGTCCATTATTCATGGCGATTCCTAAAGCAGGAATGATGGTGTTTCCATTGTTTTGGTTTCTCTTCTCCACCATCTCCTCCACCTTACCAACTCAAGCAAACACCTTCCCGTCATGCAATGAAACGGAGAAACATGCCCTCCTTAGATTTAAACGTGCACTTTATGATCCTGGGAATCGCCTCTCTTCTTGGTCTACTCACGAAGATTGTTGTGAATGGAATGGAGTCCACTGCCACAACATTACTGGTCGAGTTATCAAGCTCCAACTCCGTAATCCATGCGTCTCAGATTCTGAGGAAATATCATGTAACACTTTTAACTTTTCATTGGGTGGGAAGGTGAGTCGTGCTTTGCTCCAATTAGAATTTTTGAATCAGTTGGATTTGAGGTGGAATAATTTTGGAGGTATTCCGATTCCAAGTTTCTTAGGTTCTATTAGGAGTTTAACATACCTTGACCTCTCCGATGCTTCATTTGGTGGATTAATCCCTCCTCAGCTTGGAAATCTTTCCAACCTTCATTACCTCATCCTAGGAGGAAGAGATTATTATACACCATCACTTTATGTTGAGAACCTTCATTGGATTTCTTATCTTTCTTCTTTGGAGCACCTAGCCATGTTTCAGGTTGACCTTCACAAGGAAGTTCATTGGCTTGAATTGACATCTATGCTATCTTCCCTTTCTGAGTTGATCTTATATGACTGTAAACTTGATAACATGAGTCCATCTCTGAAGTATGTCAATTTTACATCTCTCACATTCCTTTCTGTCCCTGGGAATCATTTCATTCATGAGATACCTAATTGGCTATTCAATCTAAATGCTAGTCTTTTACACCTAAATCTAGAGGGCAATCAATTGACAGGGCAAATACCAGAGTGTTTAGGGCAACTCAAATGTCTAGAATCCCTTTTACTTGACTATAATTCCTTTGATGGTCCAATTCCTTCATCTCTTGGAAACTTATCATCCTTGGTCTCTTTAAATCTTTTTGGAAATAGATTAAATGGAACTCTTCCAAGTAGCCTATGGCTTCTTCCAAATTTGGTGCGATTATATATTGGGAATAACTCTCTAGTAGGCACAGTATCAGAAGCTCATTTGAAGAAACTCTCAAAATTGAAGACTTTAGACATGTCCTCAACATCTCTTATTTTCAAAGTCAAGCCCAATTGGGTGCCTCCTTTTCAACTCGAATACTTATACATGAGTTCCTGCCACTTAGGCCCCAACTTTCCTACGTGGCTACAAACTCAAACATCTCTTTGGTATCTAGACATCTCCAACTCTGGAATTATAGGGGTAGCTCCAACATGGCTCTGGAAGTGGGCTTCACGTATCAATGGATCGATCGACCTCTCTAATAACCAGATATCTGGGAATTTATCTGGAGTTTTGCTTAACAATACTAGCATCCATTTGAACTCCAATTGTTTCACCGGTCTGTTACCTACGTTATCTTCAAATGTTATTGTATTGAACATGGCCTACAATTCATTCTCGGGACCAATTTCCCAATTCTTGTGCCAAAAGTTGAACGGAGCAAGTCAATTGGAGGCGTTGGACTTGTCGAATAATGATTTATCTGGAGAGCTTCCTCACCGTCGATGTCTCGCCACTGCCTCACTTAAACTGGGAAATCTTCTGCAAAATTCCTAACTCGATAAGCTCTTTAATTTCACTTAAAGCATTGCACCTGCGAAACAATAGCTTCTCTGGAAGTGTACCCTCATCCTTGCGAGATTGCACCTCTTTGGGGCTACTTGATTTGGGCTGTAATCAACTATTGGGAAATATATTGAATTGGATAGGAGAATTAACATCTTTAAATGTACTCTTTTTGAGATACAACAAATTCACCGGAGAAATTCCTTTACAGATCTGCCAACTTTCTTCTCTTATAGTATTGGATCTTGCGGATAATGAGTTGTCCGGATTTATACCCAAGTGTTTGAATAATTTTAGTTTAATGGCAACAATAAAGACTCCGGATGGCCTGCTTACTGCTTTACAATATTCCAGATATGAAATCTATGTTGAGAGCCTTTTGTTGATGACAGTTGGAAGAGAACTTGAGTACAAAGGGATTCTTAAATATGTTAGAATTATTGACCTCTCAAATAATAATTTGGTTGGACCAACTCACCGACTATCGCAACCTGGACTACGATTCCCAAACATATCCCCAAATCATTTGATAAGTATACCGAAGAAATTTGGAAGAATGATACCTTTGCTATCTCGATCTTCCATGAACCATCTCTCGTGTGAGATTCCCCGCAGCTTGGCCTGCTTTAACATTTCTAATCACTTGAACCTATCCTACAATCAATGAGGGAAGAATTCCTTTAAGCACAATAACTGTAGCTTTGATGATCCAAATACATTAAGTAATGCCCAGCTATGCGGAGTCCCTCTTACAAAAAATTGCACAGCAGATGATGAATCTCTAAGTAAGGACGCCATTGAGGGAAATGAAGGTTTTGAAATGCCATGGTTCTACATCACAAAGATGGGACTCGTTCATTGTGCTTTCGGGGAGTGTGTGGTGCTCTATATTCAAGAAGAATCGATATGCTTATTTCCAGCTTGTTTATTACATGAGAGATTGCATATGTGGTGGTGGCAACAAGGTTGAATTGGTTCACGACAATGGAGGAGTCTCAGAATCGTAAGTAAAACACATATCCATCAAATTTATACTTCAATCAATAGTTTCTTCTTTATCTCGATCGGTGTTTCAGGACATACATTTTCATTCATCTCATCACATCGTATATTGTGAATTGACTTTTGATAGAATGGGGAAAAAGAGATTTGATGTAGGAATATGAATTGATGAACAAACTCTAGCAAAAAAAATTTGAAATAGGAATATGAATTTGCAAAAGAGGCAAAATTCTTGATAGGTCTTGTGTTTTTTGGTAGGAGGTTGATATTATTGAAAGAGGCAAAGAACAAGAATATTTCATTCAGGTACAACCCTCGGGCATTTCCGTCATCGATGGAGCAAATTCTGGAGTGATGGTTGGCTTTTTTCTTAATGTAAATTTTTAACCGTTTGTCTTTTTAACTTTTTGGTGACTTATTGCTAAGTTTATGAAACTTACTCGAATACAAAACCAAAGAAGTTAGGGTCATTTATTTTTTACTCTAATGTTAAATAGAACTTTTAGTTAAATGAATGTTGAATAACGCTTAATAGTATTATGTATTAAATAGTTTGTTTTTTAATATCATAATTCTATTTTTTAATATCATAATTCTATTAAGTATTAAGCTGTTTGTTTTTTATATGCTTAAAATCAACATCTTAAATATATTAAAAAAATAATTTAAGTGAGTATTTATTTGTAGTGATGATAAAACTTTGATTTATTTTAGCACAGAAATGATTAAAATACCTTAAATTGATTAATGTATACTACTATGTTTTCTCTGAAGAATCTCACGATAAAATATCTTGTCATTATGTTATGAGAGTATTCTCAGAAAATTCATTTTAAGAACAATGAGGTATTTATCAATATGTAATAATAGTAGTTATTACAACCGCACGGCTGTCCGCCTCATTATGATAAAATATAAAGATTTGTATAATAAGGTAAGAATATACAATATATTTATGTACATTACTGAAAACTATATTTACAAATTAAAAAGGCAAATATAGATACATTTATATTCGATAGGTTATTGATGATGGATGGTTTATACCAAATAAATGGTATAGAGACATATTTAACGATTGATGAAGAATAGAGAATGCCGTCAAACCCGAACACCACACGATCAACAATACCCCATCTGACCGATCCGATCCGAACACTTCATCGATCCGATCCTACCCAATCCGCTCATGGGCAGATATTAATCAGCAAAGATCATTTATATATTATAACGATGATGTGTTAGACAGATTGTATTGAGGCATCTGTATTTGATATTGATTTGGCGTATGAGACTCAACACTTCATCGACTTACTGAACTTACAACCCAGAGTGAAATTAGAAGGAACTCCCATTCTCACACCACATATTTTATATATATCATAAGATGCAAGAACATTACCAAGGGAGTGGTTTGAAGATCAATAACTACTGAAATCTCATGACATCATGTTGACTATCTCACCCGTGAATTCAACAGTAATTCGTCTCACTACAAACCTGTGATCACTGAGACGATAAGGTCGATCATTATCCTAATATGATTCCAATTCTACCTTCTATTTTATGCTTTTTCCTTTAAGCTATCACAACAAATATAGGAAACTTGCTGCTTAAGTATCCTTATCAGAATAGAATCCTAAATTGTTTCTAATTCTAGTTTGATAGCTTAGGCATTTGGATCTTCTGAGATCTTTATCCTCATACTAAATAGACCTCATGACCATCAATTACTTGCTCCTCAAGTTCCTTGGCCTCAAAGCTAGTAGACTATCGTGCGTTCCATAATAGCTCTTATATAAGTTCGGACTCACCAAGTCTCGTACGTCCCTGCACTATAGGACTCCAATCTTAGTCTGAAACTTCATCCTCGTTCTTCTAGGACTTACTTATAATCTAACATACTCGATCTTCAAGTCGCTATCTTCTCAGAACCTCGATAAAGATATTGACAATCTCAAACCTAACATTCTCCCTCTTTGTCTATGTCTTTGACAAAAACATCCCTTAAAGAATGAGACAAGAAGATGCACTGAAGAAGGGAGACAAGATGCACTTGACACTTTTGAGATGAAGATTTTCATTTCATTGATTGTTTGCCCTTTATACATGTTTAGTCATACACTATTGAATGGATCAAAAGGTATAAAAATAAAGTATTCATTTTACCTCTTTTTCCTTCCATCGACATTCTTTCTACTCCTCCTTCTTTGGTGAAGACTTAGAACAGAGGGGACCGAGGCCATGACAGTCCAGCTGGCATTGTGTTCCGCTTTCGCCTAATCGCGGGCTAGATTATCAACATCATGATTGCGCCGCCCGGTAATGGTGAGGTGGAAGATCAGCTTGGGAACATTGTCCCAAGTAGGAACTCCGTCTCTATGGCGAATCACTCTGGCTGCAAGCCCTAGCTCGGCTCCTGAGTCCTGACTTGTATCGAGGTCCGATGATGGCATAGGTCGTGTCCCCCTTAAATGCCTCTTCTTCCGAAGTGGAGAATATGGCCTCTTGAGCCTTGGGCTTCTTCAATTCTTCAATAAGGGTAGTGAGCTCCTTTCGTTGCTTCTATATTCCTTGGAGTTGTAGCTCCATCAATTGTTGTTGCTCGTACAGATGACCCATGATGCTTTCGTGGGACTCAACGTCCCCGGTTTAAAATTTCAAGTTCAAAACTATAGAGGAGGATTGTCCCTTGGTGCAAATGGTTGGTTCTAATTTAGGATGGTCCTAGAACCTTCTCTTTCATCTTCCTTGTGTTTTTCCCTAAAGGGACATCTTTGAAATGATGCCCTTCATACAGTTTATGATTGATGTGCATGTCTGCTACTGGAGGCCCATAAATGTCAGTAAGGTTCACTAAATATGGTTTTAGGGCCTTGAGAATCCCAAATATAAGTGATGAGTACCCCATTGATTTTCGATATGATGTGTTTTCGGCTTGTCCTAGTATATGTTTGAACACAAGCTTCCCTAGATTGAATTTTTTTCTTCATACCTTACTGAAATGTGCCAAGGTATAAGCTCTTTTTGATACAACTATTATGCTATGATAGTAGTAGTCAATCAGCATTACAACGATCTTTTGCATGATAGAGTATTTGGAGGTGAGAGGAGAGGAGAGGAGTCGGAACTTGTATGGCCACGATCGGACCTTTCCTCCAGTTATAACCGAGACCATTAGGAGAGGCAATTACTTTGGAAGACGTTTGCACTTTCTGCTTCTTAGCTTAGGCTTCTTAGTTGTTGCTTTCTTTGCTTGGGCTGATAGTCGGGGCGACTTTCTCGTGAAGGGAGGTGGAGATAGTAGAGACTTGGAGGGGGATGAATTCGTTCTAGTTCATTTCAACTGAAATCAACTCTCATCGATCAGCTTGTTAACGACTACATGCCTCGATTTCGGATCTTACCGATAATCCCGTCGAACCCAACCTATACACTAAAGTGGAAAAAGGTTGTTCTTTTTCTTCCGCACTACATAGCGCCAAGATTATCAAACACCGATTCATCGTATTTCGATCTACGCTTTGTTTCGATGGATGAATTCTCCCAAACTAGAAGGGCCATTTCTAGTTCAAGCATGTTGTTACCCACCATTTTCTACACACTTAATGTGATTGCCTTCAAGGTTTGAACTTTATGCATTTTCACTCTCTAAGGGGAAGTTTTCCTTACCCCTAAAACCTTCTAATATAGGGGTCTCATCTTCAAATGTGCCATAGAGTGTGGCTGGTAGCACTGAATTCAAAGGTTCCACAATAATTGGATCCATAGTCGATCATTTTAATCAAAGGTCTTGCCTTTGGAACTAGAACTTCCTTTCAAGAAGCTTTCTTCTTCTGGACCCACCAGATCTTGTCATCACAATTAAAATTAAAGAAAAAATTGGAACAAGAGATAAAGTTTGAACCTTTGGAAGATTCTTGAGAGAATAAAAGTGTGTTTGTCTTATGTTGTTCTCCTTTATATATAGGTCCTATTATTTTGAAAAACCTCTCTGCTTTGTTTCTAACCCGCTCCCTATTTAATAGGGGTGTTGACTCTCTACAAATACACTTTTTCAACCCTCTTTCACCAGGTAACTCAATGTCCTATCTTGGTATGGTAAATTTTGTATGGCATACTGACTCATGCCACAGTAGGTGTTATGAATCAACAAAATTTATACCTAAATTCTCCCACTGGTCGTAAGAAACCACTGCAAAGATAAAGGGCTCTGTGGATCGAACACTCGGGATGGGTTTCATCTTACAAATGATTTGTAAGGCAATGATCCAAATGGGTGAGGCTTTGTTGGATTTTGGATTTGTACAAAAACAGTATTGCCATTACTATGTTAACCGGGCACCCAAATAAAATGTAAAAAGGTAGATCTTGAAGTTCGCCACGGCTTATAAGGATAGTATGTAAAGTGTGTCCCTGTTATTTCTAAGATAGGTAAATGACCCATAGTCATTTCCAAAACCGATATTTGTTTAACTTCTTAAAAAACCAACCCTAGTACCATTCCTTGAAACATACAAAACATCGAGCATTAAATGTCCCTAAAGTTAAAATTCAGCACTTAACCTACCTCCGATGGCCTGTGAATGACAATCCAAGACGATGTCATGGTATCTAAGATTAAGAATATTAATCGATCCTAAAAGCCACAAGTATTGGCCAAAGAAGGTACACAAAATAGCTTTAAACCTAGTTTTGAAAGTTTGAAACATAAATACCTGCACTTACTTCAGAAAAAAATGTAGGAGCACCTCAACCTTATTTCTAACTCATCTAGCAACCCTCCTCTTCAAGGTTTAGAGGCTTTGAGCCAAACATCCTTGCTGTCATCCCCAAAGGTGTGTTTGGTTGCCTAGAAAGTGAGAGAAAAAGATGAGAGAGAAGAGAGTGGCATGAGGTCAAACAGGGTCTGTGAATGGAATTTTGAAAAGTTAGGTTACAAATGTCTATAAATGGCTTATATAGCCTACAAACTGTGAAAATACCAAACTATCCTAAATAGTATAACAATTACAAGGGGAGGTTAGAAATGAAATAATCAAAACGGGGGTCGCTTGTAAACAAAAACACGAAGTGAAGTAATTCACATAGTTATACCCAGCTACATATGAAAATTCCCGCTACACAGCAGGTACTCACACAGTTTAAAATTTGCTATGTAGCGAAATTTCGCATGAGGAAATTCCTCGCTAGCACAATGACATTCATGTAGTAAATTGAGCCACATAGCGAAAATTTGGGCTATTCTGAGAAATTTCGGCTATTCAGCAAATTACGAAATTTCGCTATAATACTAACGTTCCCCATGCTCTGATATTCCAAATTTGGTCACCTTGTTTCAGCTTCAATTCTTCGTTCTCGACTTGATGCAATCAAGATAATCTATTCTAAATCGGCAACTCACCTCAACTTCGGTATGCAAAGCTTGATAAGTGATAGAATAGGTTCTTAAACCCGCAGTACTACAAACAACCTCGAATACAATCATTATACCAAAGGGACCTACACGTGCCTAATCCTGGGCTTTGATCTAATATGATTAGTACACAAAAGTACTTAGAACCTATCTTAAATAGGTTCAAAATAAGACTTTTCGGGGCACCCAATCAATTTCAACCCGACATACATTGCTAGTCCTCAGAGCAATCTTAAATAATCAACAAGAAACAAAAACATGGGAGGTGAAAAAGACTATATAAGTAATGTATAAATTACATGAGAATCACTTAAAACCTAAGCTAATAACCATCTCAAAGAATGAAAACTATACCGCATTGATCGACCAACAAGGTCCCTCCTCGAGGCACATGAACCGCCTCTTCTACAAAAAGCTACGATCACGCCTCAATCATAAATCGGGCGAAACTCAGACGCCTCCCTCCTAACCGAGCCACGCCATAACCTCAGAGCAGCACCAACCTAAATAGATCAGTCATGCCCTTATTACACACTACAAGGCGGTATGTGGTGCATCAGGGTTCGACCACCAAACCGTAAGGATTAACCCACACCTCAACGCGGAAGGCTTAGGGCATCGCTACGAGGATCTTTCACCACAAACTCTAAAGGTTTCAATTCCTGGGACTAATGATTTCGAGCCTCCAAAGACCTACAACTCGCTAAACTCCAATTCATCCACCGTATGAACATCAAAAGTCATGAGACTCCCAACCGCTGAAGGTTTAGGGCATCTGGCTTAAAGGCTTTCGTATATACCCTGACTGCTCGTTTCACAAAGCAATGTGATTCTGGTTGTTTTCTTTTTTTTTTGCTTTTTCTTTTTCTCTTGTTTTATTTTGGAAGACTCATTGGCCTTCTATGCATGGGGGTCCATAACCTATTCAAGGGAGTAAACAACATTAGGTTAGGATTTGCATCGTAAGAGGGGTCAGCCGCCAGCCTATCATCGAGACCTAACGTGCCTTGTAAAGTTAGCTAAAGGTGGAAGAGACAAAGAATACATAACAAGCAGTTAACTAGTCATCCACTTAACTCGGCATAGGACCCTTCTAACGCCGACACCATTAGGAAAGGCTTAAGCTCATCAAATTGCAAGGCTAAACATTATGCATATACAAAAGTTAATTAAAATAAAAAAATAATAAAAAAATGGTGCACAAATAGAAATGCAAATAACGCTTATAGTTTCTTTAATATAACCAAAAAGGCTAGTACAAGCTTATAAGAAGCAAACACTGCATATAAACAAAATAAACCACCGCTACTTCACGCCAATACATACAAACAAACAAATTCCATACAAGACAAGTAGGGCAATCGGGACAAACTAAAACAACACAAAGATAAACAAAACCAAACATAAGTACTATAAATGCCACTTCCGACGCTAACTCTCCCCCTTCAACCAAAGCATCACTGTGTCCTCAATGGTTGTGATATAAAGCTAGAGAAGGGAAGTGGACCACCTCACTGCGGTGGCGATGCCGGGTGGATCCGGTTATCGCGGCCACGCGAGCACATCCAAAGAGGTCAAGCCGATACAAATGGACCGGCCGCGAGAGGGTCGATAGGCCTGGCCACGCTAACTGGTGGGAGACCAAGGTGGCTCAGACCTCGTAGAAGAATAGCGCCCGACTCGCAGCAGTTGACTCACCGCCATCCGTCTACTAATGTCACCGAGAAGCCGCGAAAGATGCGCGAGAAGCAAGTGGTGCGTACAAAGATCCATAATAGCCAAGAAATCCCTAGAAGTGACAAGTGATGTGCTCAGATCGCCGCCACACGTGGAAGGACTCCGCCTACAGCCTTAGAGGAGCCGGGCAAGGGGAGGCGAACCTGAGGGATGAACTGAACCTAGATAGTCGTCACCCTGGGCAGTCCTCTCGTAATCATCCACGACTTCCTCCGATAAGAGAAAAGAAAGTGGCATAGACGGTGGTCTCGGGCCCAGGATATAACTGAGGACAACTCTACTCGATCGCCAATACGTGGTTCTTCTAAACCTAAGATGTCGCAAGACGTGGCATATCAACTTCTAAGATCACACGGAATAGCCTCCGCCCGAGCCAAGTCTCACGCGGACCTTTCTAAAGCGAAGCAAAGCGGTCATGACAAGCTCTGCGAGGTTGAACCAGAACCCCTCTGATATCTCGATACAGAGCCTCAAGAATAGCTCCTCGGCGCTACAAATAATGCGCCGGGCGGGAACAGATTGGACCGGGCACGGGTTCGTGGAGGAGCATCTACGAGGAAGTCACGGCGAAAGGATAGATCCGTCGCTATATCTCGGAGAGAGCGAACCATCTCTAGGTGATGGCCGAGGCCATCGCCGATAATCCGCCGAAAGAAGCCGTAATCCATCGGGCAGCCTAAAGCAATCTATGGATATTCAAGCTCAGTGACCCAGACGCTATCTATACCAACCGCCGACCGATCGGATACTCCCCGGGATGTCATAGTATGATAAAACTCAAGAACCACCGGATAAAACTGCCTCAAGTCATAAACGGCGCAGTGAATACCTTCCGCCAACCTCATCGTCTCAACCAACCGCCGCCAAGTTGGTATATCATAGTAGGACTCCCCGTGAAAGTCCTTGGCACGACAATTCACGCCTCGCATCGGTCATAGCTAAATAAAGGACGCCTCAATCCTCGCTGTGGATAATCGCGGGCGATGACTCACGCAAAATCTCGGCAAATGGGAGGTCAGATAAAGCTCTAGCCAGAACGCAGACTTCGCCGTATGTCCAGCCCGCTGAAGGCTGGGGCCTCCGCAGGTCGGGATGCACAGAGGGGGCGAGGTACCACCGTACGGTATCGCCAGATGGGGCTTCAGACTTAAGATTCCTTCAATAGTTAGAGGTCGTGGACTCTGTGATCATACCGCATCAGAGGCAAACAGTGAGGTGCCTCTGCACTCGAGTCGGAGTTACAATGTGGCAATTTCGATGTGCCCGCATTCATCTCCGGCAGGGTACCGTCCGACCCCAGTTCGACCGATGCCAGCCCTCCACGCAAAGAACCATGGTGGAAGCCTGCCGCGCGACCGGAGACCCGTAGGGTGTCACAGGGGCGTGCGGGCCGACTAAGGGTACGCAGTGGACCTAATAGGACCCAAGGTGGGGGTGTTGGGAGAATGTGCAGGATGGTCGCCCAAGGCGGTGCGCCGGGAGTGCAGGCACGACAGGAGAGAGCTCTGCACGGCCTGGTAGCTCGTGGTCATGCATTGCATGCAAGCACAGGGGACTCTAATTTATTAAATGAGGGGTGGGGGCATGGGGTGGCCCTTAATGCTTCGTGGCAAATCGAAGGGTTCGAGAAGATGAAAGGTTTTCTTGCCATTTGATTCGTGCCACAGTAGGTGTTATGAATCAACAAAATTTATACCTAGTTCCTCCTACCGTCGTAGTGCAAACCACACAGATAGTGGCTCTAGGATCGAACACTGGGATGGGGTTTTCGTCTACAAAAGATTTGTATAATGATTTAAAATGGTGAGGCTTTCTTGTTTGGATTTTGACGGTACAAAACAAAGGGTTGTTGTCACTATGTTAACTGGTTGCACTGAAATAAATGTAAAAGAAGACCTATTTCAGCTACCTAGTTTGTATGATAGGTTGTAAAGGTGTCCTCAAGTTATTTCGCATTGGGGTGGTAAATGACCTATAGTCATTTCCCAAACCGGATATTTGTTTAACTTTAAAACCAACCTTAGTACTATTCCTTCTTTGAAACATAGCATTTATCGGCATTAAATGTCCCCGGGTTAAAATTCAAACATTTAACCTACCTCCAATGGCTTGTAAATGAAAATTAATGGATGTCAGTATATCTAACATTAAGAATACACTGAATCCTAAAAGCTTGCCAAGTATCGACCAAAGAAGGTACACCAAATATCTTTTAAACCTAGTTTTGAAAGTTTAAAACATAAATACCGCACCGCTTGTGAAAAACAGAGGAGCACCTGCAAACCTTATCAACTCCACCTAGAAACCCCTACATCTTCAAGGTTTGAGGCTTAGCCAAACATCCTTCAGCCGTCATCCTCAGCGGTGCCTGGTCAGTCAGGCGAGACAGAAAGCAGAGCTGAAGAGATAGAATGAGGGCCGAAAACAGGTCTGCAATGGAAATGCCTTTTGAAAAGGGTTACAAAATGTCTGGCAAAATGGCTTATATAGCCTTACAACTAGGTGAAATTACCAAACTATCCTAAATAGTATAATTACAGTGAGGTTAGAAATGAAATTAACCAAAATGGGGTCGTTTGTACACAAAAACATTTAAGTGCAATTCGCTACATGTGAAGGCCTTCGCTATGTAGCGAAATTCACAAGATAGAGAAAATTCGCTATAGCGAAATTGAGCCACATAGTTTAAAATTCGCTATTCTCGCAAAATTTCATTCTGCCAAATTCATGCATGGCTAGCAATCGCCTCGTTGTTCTCTCGCTGCTTCTCGTGATATTCCAAATTGCTTCAAATTGCTTCACTTCAATTTCTGCTCCCCGGCTTGATGCAATTGAAGATAAATTTCTCATTCAAATCGGCAACCAGCTCAACTTCGCATGCAAGCTTGGATATGATAGAATAGGTCTCGAACTCGTAAAACTACCTACAAACAAATTCGAAATACAACTATTAGTACTAAAGGGGACCTACACGTGTCAATTGACTTAATCTTAATATGATTAGTACACAAAAAGTACTTAGAACCTATCTTAAATAGGGTTCAAAATAACACTTTTTGGGCACTAATCACATACTTAAACACATTCTCGTTCTCTGTTTGGATCTCTTTGACATGGTGATGACTATCGTTCTTTGTTTCATTGTGTCCCATTCGATTGTGATGATAAGCCTGCACACTTCTCTTTCTAGTTCTCTTTGTGTTTTCAATATGTCTATCTGCAAATGTTTCCTTGCACATGTTTTGTTTGGCTGTGGATGGTTAGTTGCTATGTGATTCATTCTTGGTTACTAGTAGGATCAACAAATTTTATTTTTGACAAAGTATGCCAAAGGGGGAGATCAGAGCGGTTTCATTATCAAGGCGTAACCCTTGTTAAAATAAATCATAAGTGCCTCACCCGTTGATGCAAGAGATGCCACAATGTGCTATCTATCACACCCGCCCGCAGCCGCACGCATCTTCTGGTTGAAAGCATAAGGAAAGCCAGACCTTACCTTAGTTAGGTACCAACTGCACTGGAAGGATTCTTTGCCAATCAAGCTAGAGATTCATAAAATATGGTTTATTCTCTGTGTGTTGAGGAAGGAAGTATAAAGGAACAATCAGGCTCATTCCGTATCATGGTAAAAGATCTCACCTTAGGAGTTCTGGTTGGAAAAGAAAATATTTTGTCCCATGTATAAGGAAAGAAATCAACTAGTAATGGTAAACACATAAGATGAGTTTGGAAATGTGTGAATTCAGCTAAAATAATTATTCACAACCTCATGCTTAAAAAGGGGCAGTAGAGACCTTTGGTGATCACCATTAAGCACAGTGCTGGAGGCCTTGAGAGTTGTTTTTGAGAAAGAGCAATCCGTGTAATCGGGACGAAACCTCTGATGTGAGCAAGACGCTACTCCAGCTGGATGGAGTGATTGGGCATTGATGAACCCAGATGCGTGTAGGAAATAAGGGGAGCTTATTTTAATGTTTCCTTATGGGATAGTTAGGAGAAGACAACTATGAGAAAGGGGGAGCCTTGTCTCACTTAAGTCCAATTGTAACGTGATTGATAAATAGTGAAACTTCTTACATCTAGGCTCAGCCCCGTGGATGTAGGCAATTGTCGAACAGTGTAACCAATCCTTTTCTCCCTCCATGTGTGTGTGTGTGTGTGCATAATCTTTCACCTAACCCTGTTATCTTATTTCTCCATACGCTTCTTAAATCTACACACTGCACATCAAAAAAGGGTTAACTGCCTCACTTAGTGTATCGTTTTACTCGGGGCCAGATGAAGTATCTCGCTGAGCACTATCATAACAAATAACGTTTTTCACTTGGGAAACAACAACCTTTGGAGTAAAATTCCTAACCCCATAAGCTCTTTAATTTTGCTTAAAGCATTGCACCTTTGAAACAAAAGATTCTCTTGAAGTATACCCTCATCCTTGTGAGACTGCACCTCTTTGGGACTACTTGATTTGAGTGATAATCAACTTTTCGGAAATATACCAAATTGGATAGGAGAATCGACAACTTTAAATGCTCTTTCTTTTAGATCCAACAAATTTATTGAAGAAATTCCTTCCCAGGTCTGTAGACTTTCTGATTCGTTGGGTGGTAGGGGTTCCAGAATCAACAAAATTTATACCTAACACCTCCTACTGCTGTAGCATTTCTACTGCAGTACAATGGCTCTAGGGTCGAACACAGGGATGGGTTTTCTTCCTGTAAATGACTTGCAGTGAAGTTCAAACTGATGATTTCCTTTTGGATATTTGGGTTGTGATAAAAAGAGGGGATTTTAGTGATTAAAACTAAAAATAAAAATTTACTAAAACATGAAAATAAACCCTCGAGTATCGTGTCACTCTAGGTTCTGTGTTCTTTAGTGTGCTGAGGGTTTTCCCCAGTCTTTTCACGTTGGGGAGGATGACCTATAGTCATCTCCCGAACCGGTTCTTCATTTAACTATAAAAGCTGACCCTAAATAAATATCCTTGAAAAATTTGTATTTGCTTCCCATTGATGGTCTCGGATAGTGAAGAACATCACCTTGACTCACCTTCCAACAACTAATAAATGACAACTAATGAACATCATCAGATTCAACAATAAGCATACATTGAGCCCTATAAGCTTACCAAGTATCAGACCATTTGGCAGAATCGAAGAGATCAAACCTAAAATTTGGAGAAAATAAAAACATCCTTGAATCGCCTATCGATAACCCATAGATGATAACTAACGAATGTCAATGGATCTAGAAATAAGCATCCAATGAATCCAAAAGCTAATCAAATATGAATCATTCAAGGCAACTCGAAGGGATTAAAGCCGATGTTTGAAAGAAACCATAAATGGTGGAAATACCTCCGTTAAAACATGGAAAACTCCATAATCTTTCTATTTTATCTCACCTAGTTTCCTTTACCCAAGGAAACTAGGGTTTTCGCCGCTCCTCTTCTTTCAAAGGTCAGTTTTTTGCCGCGCAAAGTGAAGAGAGAAACATAGTGCCAGGAAGCTTCCGCTATAAGCTTTGTCACGCCCCGATTCCCGGTCCGACCCGATTGGCGAATCCGAACCGAGTCCGGGAGTGAGACTATATACTGGGACTCATTAATCTGTTCTTTATCAGAGCTGAACTTGTACCTGTGGGTATACAAACAATTTTTGTAATAACCAAAAATCACTTACATATACAAAAGAACTACCACCGGAGTGGTGTCCATCAAAATCTATACACATATACTAAGTCCCATTTACTTACACAAACACTTATACATATATATGTCTAATACAAACACTGTAGATCGCAGGAAAGCCTGGTCAGAGCAATCTATCTCGAGATGGCCTAGATTCATCGGTGTGGAATGTCCCGTCCTCTTTATCTCCTTCAAGCATTCTTACACAGATTAACACCGTATGTTTTACGCTAGTGGGGAACATATAAACAAGAATTCCACTCAATATCAATAATCTGCTGGGCCACAATTTTTACATTTACTTTTCCCTTATGCATATAACGGAGCCTATTCAGAGCGTGGACTCTAACTCATCATACATACATGTAGGTTTCATCCTTTAGATTCCATATCATTATCACTCATTGACACTTCCATGTGGGCTGTGTCTTTACAAGTTTCAATTCATATCTTCTACATGTATGACATGTCGATCATATCTGAAGTAACTTATACTTACGATGGCACCCAACATATCAAAGTCATATCAAATACATACAGGTCAAATTAGACTGATATTAATCAAGTGACCCATTTAGTTATCGTTTTGATGCAATTTTCGTTTTCAAAAGTGTCGCACCCAACCTCGACCGACCGGGTCATGATCCAAGCTCTGAGCCCTAAGCATCCCGACTTTTTCAATTATCTTCAAAACATTTTGTTTGGTTTTATTAAATTAAGTTAAAGTGTCGCGACCGAACTTTGACTCGACCGGACATGATCCAGTTTGAGTCTCTGGGCTTTACTCCCCGCGACATTTTCAATTATCTTCAAACATGTTGTTTGTGTTATTCTATTTTAGACTTTTTAATTACGCGGAAGCACTTCAATTTGGGCAAGCCTATAAACATTTACAAAATAATGCCTTTATATCCACATATACTCATGCTATTCATTTTCACATGCTTTCATTTTACAAATCATTTATCATATCACAACATATTTTAATGCAATAATTCAATTACAATTCATCACAGTTAACATATACATAAACCCCATTTACACTCTTCAATGTTGGTTATTTCACTTTGAATTATTCAAATCACATTTCCGATGGATTCGCTGGATGAATCTCGTCTTATTATTATTCGCGACGTGCCTACATTTTACCAATTCGGGTTCCATCGCACGATGCCGTTTTCTGGTGCACCCCCTTGACGACGTGGTATCAATTTCAATGTGCTTATACGCCATCACGACTTCCGATGCCGATGGTGCATCCCACCAAGTGGGAACATTTTTCATCCATACGCCATCATGATGGGATGTCGATTGGTGCATCCCGCCAGTAACATTTGACACTTCGGTGCCTTATCTCCGATGCCGATTTGTGCATCCTGTCAAAGGTTTCATTCAATATATCAATCATCTATATTGAGGATTTGATTCTGCCACGAATCCCGTCTTTATCACTTATTCACATCTATTCGGTTTTCATATCACATTTCAATTCCATATTCACTTCGCATTCACATTTATGACTGATTCCGCTTGATGAATCTCCTGTCCCATCATCATTCACATTCATTCTGCCTTTCTAAATATCACATTTAATTCCATATTCACTTTCAGATATCTTTCAAAGATATACTCAATCTATACTTATTTCATATACTCATTCACGCACTGGTTTCATGTACTCATTTACGTACTCTGCTTCATATAATTTATCCATACTCATTTCATATTTATTTGTAAACTACCAAAATACTTGAAATAAGAATAGAATGAGAACAAAACATTATTAATAACAATACCAAATCTGATATGTGAAGATATTATTATATGATATATTTCACTAAATAGAACTCATAACCTAATTATAATCACGATTCTGTCTTCATACTCATTTATGTAGATCACTAAAGTCTTTATCTATTCATAGCCTTCTTTAATTGGCTATCACTTGTTCATTCATGTTTCCTATCATTGTTATCTTTTTCCAGTTATATGTGATAATAATCATATATAATTCCTAAATCCCACATTATGTCATGACATATTGCCTTTTATGTTCATATTCATGTTTCGGGCTCTCGTTTTCATTCTTCCATATCATATTTATGTTTCATGAACACATCTATTCATATTGCATTTCTTGTTCATATCTACATCCTTCTCTACTGTATTCCACTTCAACTTTAATCAAGCGATTAGTACACTTGGTATAACAATTCTAATTTTCAGACAAGATGTAAGTTCATGCTATTAATAATGATATGGTTAGACTTTGACCAACAGCTCCATAGAGTCCAAGAATACCCATAATGGAGTCCTAACTAAGGAGTTATGTTGCAAAGCCGTACAAAATCAAGAACTGCAGCAGACTAGCAGCAGTTGTGCCAGCAGCCCACCGTCTTTGTCATTTTCAGATCTTAACTTCACATTTGACAAAGGGTTCTTTGTACTCCTTTGAAGATAAGGTGCTAAGGGTTCTTCTCCAACTAGAATCACCAAAATCGGAGCACCGAAACTCAAGTTATGTCTTAAACAACCCGAACTACTCTATGATCAAAACTGAACCAGAAATTGTCTTGAAAATAGCCCCACTTTGAGTGAATTTTTGGGCCACTTAGAGTCAGATTTTGAAGGTTCCTATTTCGGGATATTTGGTTCTCCTTGAAGTCTAGTTTAATTAGCCACTTGAATCACTCAAATCGGATAAGCAATGAGTAAGTTATGGAGAAAATACGAACACTGGTCCAAATGTAGCATGGGTACCAAGCATCTGCACTCGGCTGATCAGATCCAAAGTGGTACCTGACCACTGCTCAGACCGGTGTACCACCCTTCGAAATTGTCCAGAAAGGTGGTTTTTGTCTCCTTTTTCCATATTTTGCTACCCAAATCAACTCCAATAATCAATACACACTTCAAAAACCACTCCATATTCTATCTTTAGAATCCTCAATTTACTCTTAAATCATCTTTCTAATACACATCTTATACACTCTATTGAACTCAAATGATATTTCTATTCATATCTTATACAAGGCCTATGGTTTTACCTAACTCCACCAAGAAATCTAGGGTTCCTATCAAAAAACTCAGAACAAGAACAATCATGTTCATAATTGTGACATAACCTTAGAACCCAAAAACACATGTAATGGGAACTCTAGGTCCCTCTCATAACAAAAAACCTCAGAGAAACAAAGGGATTTTGTGATGATTTCCATACAAAATTCATTCTAGGTTGGGTTTCTTACAACCCAAAACATGATCTGCATACAAGAAAATCCTAAGATCCATACTCATAGTCATAGTTCCATACCTTTTGCTCTTCCTCCTTCTCTCTCTTCTCTTCTCTTCTTCTTTCTCTCCTTTTCCTTCTTCTCTCTCTTTTCCTTCTCTTCTCTACTGCTTTTTCTCCCCTCCGCTTTTTGAGCTTCTCCCCTTCTTGTTTTGTAGACCAAAAGATATTGCTTTAGTAATAAGGCCATGTTTGGCCTATGCCAATTCGTTTCTTCCATTCTTTAAGTTAAGGCAATGTTTCGCCTTTTGCATTTTTAAATTCTTTTGCATTTTTGCATTTGTGTCCTTCCATTCTTTCTAATTTCTATTCCATATTTTCTCAAATTTCATATTTCAGATATAAACTTATGGTTTTATGTGCCTTTTATGTCCTCAAGTGGTGTAAAAGACCACTTACCTCGACTTTATTATTAATTCCGTGTCTCTGTTTTATTTTCTAAAATTCCATTTTAGCTTTCATATACTTCTAAACAAGGCCCAAAAACTGCTAGGCATATTTCTGCAAGAGGCTTTACCGCAAACTGAATGATTACAAAGTCTTTTCGGGGCTGTTTTATAACACCCAACTTATTACAAATACTAAAGATACAATAAAACACTATTAAGGCCAGGCTAAAGTGGGAAATAAAAAAAAAAATCTGCCAAGTTTGCAGGTGTTTTCAGGATCTACTTAAAATTCACAAACACCGCAAAGGATCTACGAAATTGTACCATCGCGAAATTTCGCAGGTCGCTGCAAATTCGTAAGCCCCTGCTTAATTTAGTGTGGTTTCATACGCATCACCGCTCCCTTGCTTTTGTTTTCTTTTGGCTTGGGTGCTCTGTACTACAATAGGATTCTTCATGCCTTGACTTGAATCCATGTACTCACGACATATAGCCCCTAAAAACACCCAAACTTGCCACAAAATTTGATTAGTAGCTTCGCTAAGTCCTTAACATGCCAACTGGGTTAATTAGGGTGAATACTACACAAAAAGTGCTTAAAACATATAGTGTTAAAGGTATAAAACAACACTTTTTGGGTAGTAATCACACTTCTAACCAGAGACACATATCGTTAGACCCTGTAGTGGCAATGAAAAAGAAGAAAGCAATCAAAATCAAGTTGAACCATATATTCAAACAAAAGCTTTTTTTCAAAAGTAAGAAGGATAAAACCCAACCTTCCAAAGAAGAGTTATCAAAATTTCACTCATGATCGCCCTTCAAGAAGAGTATGTGCAAACAAGTATCAAAATAGTGTCAACTCCTAGAGAACCAACCTGAGATCTTCAACAAAAACCTAAGCGTTAACTTGATTAGATTTCAAAAATAGTTTGCCAAACTGTCCTCTCCCCCCAACCTAGCTTTTGTCTAAAACTAGCAGCCTAACCAATCTTAATAGATCAGGACCATTTTTATTTCACAACTCTCTCTTTTTTATTCATTGTAGGAGTGCAATGCTGAGGGTATCAAATTCAAAATTGTCCATGTAACGGGGGTCCACTTATGACTCCCAACCAATAAAGGTTTTAGGGCATCAAGTCATAAGGATTTCTTAACCACTAACTCTTCAGGTTTCACCCTGGACTTTTAATAAGCTCAAAACCCTAGAACCTACAATTTGCTAAACTCCACCTATCCACCCGTGTAACGAGCAACAAAGTTGATGACTCCCAACCGGGGCTTGGTTTAGTAAGACCGGGCTTTTTAAAGACTTTTACATATACCCTGACAAGGTTCTGCTTCAAGTGCAATGTGTAACAAATTTTTTTTGTCTTTTTTTTTCTTTTTCTTCTATATTTCTTCTTTCTTCTTTCTTCCTTTTTTTTTGAAAGACCTACATTTTATTCAAAGGGTCCGACCTGATAAAGGTGGTCAGCACAGGCCTGACTTCTTTGCGGTGGCTCAAGAGGCAAGACAGTTTTTCAGCTTATCAATGAAACCTAATGTGCATAGTGTGTGGTTAGTTCAAAGTGGAAGAAAAAGGTTGAAAACAATAAGATTCTCAACAGGTTATCAACTCAACTACGCATAGCACCATTCTAACATCAACAACATCGGAACAAAATTTCAATTTCTCCTATTACAGGCTAAGAATTACAAAATAAAAGGAAAGCTATTAAGTAAACTAAAAGTAAAATGCTAAAACAAAAGTGATAGGAGAGAAATCACCAGCTTGTGATGAGGATCACAAGTGTTCAGTGCATTGTAATTTGCACCAAGACACCTTGTGATAAGGATCACAAATATCCACCAAAAATAGTCATTAGCACTAAGGCAACATCCCTAAGAACGACGCCTATTTGGTTCTTTCTGCCGATAGTCTTAATCAACAAAATTTATACCTAACACCCTACTGTAGCATTTCATCATAAAGACAATGGCTCTAGGGTCAACACATGTGGATGGGTTTTCTTCCTATAAATGACTTGCAGTGAAGTTCAAACTGATGATTTCTTTTTGGATATTTGGTTGTGACAAAAAGAGGGGATTTTAGTGATTAAAACTATAATAAAAATTTACTAAAACATGAAAATAAAACCCTTGGAGTATCAGGTCACTAGGTTTCGTGTTCTTAGGTAAAGGACGGGGTTTTCCTGTCTTTACTGCATTGGGAGGACGGTATATAGTCATCTCCCGAACCTAGTTTCTTATTAACTATAAAAGTTTAATTCTAAATAAATATCCTTGAAAAATTGGTATTTGCTTCCCATTGATGGTCTCGGACAGTGAAGAACATCACCTTGACTCACCTTCCAACAGCTAATAAATGATAACTAATGAATATCATTGTATCTAAAAATAAGCACACAATGAGCCCTATAAGCTTACCAAGTATTGACCATTTAAGGTGAATCGAAGAGATCAAACCTAAATTTCGGAGAAAATAAAAACATCCTTGAATCGCCTATAAATAACCCATAGATGATAACTAACAAATGTCAATGGATCTAGAAATAAGCATCCAATGAATCCACAAGCTTATCAAATACGCATTGATTCATGCAACCCAAGGGATTAAACACGTTTGGTTAAACCATAAATGGTGTGGAAAACAATTGCTTAAAAACATGGAAACCCACACCTTTCATCTAACCTTTACCTAAGGCTCTTACTCCAAGGAAACTAGGGTTTTGGCCGCTCCTCCTCTTTTCAGAGGTTGTTTGGCTGCTGAGAAAGAGAAGAGAGAAAACGAGAGAAAATAAGAAGCTTCCGCTATAAGCTTTACTGGAAAAAATTGAATGATTACAAAGTCTTTTTGGGGCTGTTTTATAACACCTAACTCATTACAAATTTACCAAAAGATACAAATAAAACACTATTACTGTGGCTAAAGTGGAAAACAAAAAGCCAAAAGTTAGAGTCATAGTGTTTTTGTGATTCATAAAATTATAAATTTCCCCCGAATTTAGCAGGGTTTGCTACTGCATCTTTCTGCATCACTGCTTCTACTTGCTTATGTTTTCTTTCGGCTTGAGTGCTCTATACTGCAACTGGCCTTGACTTGAATCCATGTACTCATGACATATAGCCCCTAAAAACACTCAAACTTGCCACAAAATTTGATTAGTAGCTTTGCTAGGTCCTTAACATGCTAACTAGGTTAATTAGGGTGATTACTACATAAAAAGTGCTTAAAACATAGGTATAAAACAACACTTTTTGGGTAGTAATCACTTTCTTCTCTCATCGTATTGGTGTAATACCCATAATTTCAAAAAAAAAAAAAAAAATACAAAAGGGGGAAATAAGAGGAGCTATTTTTCAATTTCTCAAAGTTGGGGCTCCTAGCAAATATAGAAATTTTTTGCTATACAAGGGGGTTTTCCTACACAATCCTAACCTTCTTCATCATTCTTTTTGTTTTTCTCTCAAGGAGAGGAGAGATAAGCTAGGGTTTCAAAGAGAGTGGCTTCAAGCTTCAAGAAACATCAACCCCAAGTAAGTATTCTTTTCCCTTCTTGATTCTTAGTAGTTAAGGTTTTCAAATGTTTAGATTTGCAAGCCTAGGGCTTTCTAAAACTTGAAAAATATAAAACTCTAGAAATGAATAGAAGGCATAGAGTCAAGAGACTTGATTAGGGTTTGATGTTTGATGGGTTTGGGCGGGATTCTCACTTGGAATCTTTAGATTTGAAACCTAAGGTAAACTCTAAACTTTCAAGTATGAAACCCTAGAAATATAAGAAAGACATATTGTTGAGGAATTTGTTTGGGAATTGATATTTGATGTATTTTGGTGATTCTTGGACTACCAAACCTTAGATTTGAAACCCTAGAGGATTACCTACAAGTTACAAAGAACCACTTGTTCATAAAAGATTTAGGAATTTTAACCAAAAAATCAAGTTTTATGGAAAAATCCCTAATTTTGGGATTTAAGGAATTGATAGAGTTGGAAAATGGGTGATGTTGAGGCTCTTATGGAAAAGAGCCTGATTTATTTGAAATTCTCAAGCTAAAGAGCCTTTGAGATTTTAGGTTTAAATATTTTTGTTCCTAGAAAAAAAGAAAAAAAGAAAAATTGGAGATTATTTTATCTAATAGGATGTTATTCATATTATTCACGTGATTTGTGACTCCTTAGAGCTTCTTGGTTTTTGCTAGTACCTTGGAATACAAAGTAAGGAAGATTAATGCAGCTTTTCTTATAGAACAAAATATTTGGCTATTATATATGATTATGAGTTCTGAAAATTTCTACTTGTTTGAATCATATGCATGGATCAAATACATGTTTGGTATGAAAATATTATTTGTGAATGTCTATGGTAAGAATTGAAAGTTATAGAGATATAATTTTGCATTTTTGTGAATTTTGGAACATAAAGGAAATATTTGACTCTGGTTTCTATGGCATTGTCAACAGATTATAATAGTTGAAAAATACAGCCCCGTCAATGGGTTATAATAGTTGACAAATATGGTCCTGTCAACGAGTTATAATAGTTGACAAATATGGCTCCGTCAATGGGTTACAGTGATTGAATAATACGGCCCCCCGTCAATGGGTTATAGTAGTTGACAAATACGGACTCGTCAGTGGGTTATAGTAATTGACAAATACGGCCTCGGTCAATGGGTTATAATAATTGATAACATGGCCCCGTCAACGGGTTATAATAGTTGACATTCTATTTGAAACAATATTTTTTTTTTGGAATCCATGGGTATATCTGTTTTGAAACATTAGTGGTGTTGATTAAGAATGGAATTATTTGAGGAACAGAAAATATGATAAACATTGGTTTAGAATATATTTGTTCCTTATTTTCCTACACTAAAATATTTTATGAGATTTGTGTGGAAAAGAGAAATATATTATATCTCCAGTTTGTGAAAAAAAAAAAACTTGATTTATGAAACTGCAATAAAAATTCCTTGTCGGGCTTTTATCTCACTTTTTATTGTTGATCATTTTTAGGTACGTTAGACATTGGCGATGAGTGATGCTGGGGAAGGCAGGGATAAGAGTTGAGAACTATTTGAATTAGTGTTTTGTAAGAAGGACGTAAGATTGTTGGACTACTTTGTTGCTTTGGGTTTGAAAGTTTGTAAACTTCATTTAGAGAATTTATGTTGCTAGAATGTTATGTTATGAGATTATTAGCTCTGAAGAATTTATCTTGTTGGATGATGTTAGCTTAATGACATGTTGTTATACTTTAAGGGAGAATTTATGTCATTGGAAATTGGTGTTTTTACAAAGTTAGTTGAAAATTTTGTGAGCATATTCAAGACAACAGGATTCTAAAGCAAGAATTTTGAATGTGTCATTTACAAGTGGGGTTTTAGTGCCCTATATGTGAATTGTCAATAACACCCTTAGTTTAGAGTTGGGCTATTACAATTGGATCTTGCAAATAATGAGTTGTTTGGAATTATACCCAAGTGTTTCAATACCTCAGCTTTAATGGTAGCAAAAGAGACGATGACTTTGTTGGTCGCTTTTACACATTTCGCTTATGAAATTCATGATGAAAGCCTTGTATTAATGACTGTTGGAAGAGAATTCGAGTACAAATGGATTCTTAAATATATGAGAATGATAGACCATTCGAGAAATAATTTATCTGGATTAATCCCTACTGAATTATCATAACTTGTTGGACTTCTGTACTTAAACATGTCCCGTATACATTTGATGGGAAGCATACCAGAAAAAATTGGAACAATGACATCTTTGCTATCTCTTGATCTCTCCACGAACCGTCTCTCAGGTGAGATTTCTCAGAGCTTGGCCGGTTTAACATTTCTTAATCACTTGTACCTATCCTACAATCAGTTGCAGGGAAGAATTCCTTTAAGAACACTTCTTCAGAGCTTTGATGCATTCAGCTATATGGACAATGTACAACTTTGCGGAGCTCCTCTTAAAAAGAATTGCACACAAGATTGGTGAATCTCAACGTAGTGTAGACATCATTGAAGAAAATGAAGAAAGTTATGAAATTCCATGGTTCTACATTTGCATGGGACTTGGTTTCATTGTAGGGTTCTGGGGAGTGTGTGGGGCTCTCATATTCAAGAAAAAAAAAATTGGAGAATTGCTTATTTCCAGTTTGTTTATGACATGAGAGACTAGGTATATGTAATGCTTGCATTGCTGTTGAATCAGTTCTAGTGATTATTTCAGGAGGTCATAGGCAAATTAAAACACATTATCTTCCATCAATTTGTGCTTCAATTAATAGTTTCTTTTTAAGTTTTAATTGGAGTCCTTTTTAATGTTTTAGTTTACACATTGTTATTCGTCTCATATAATGTATTGTGAATTGGATTTTGATATAATGGGGAAAAATAGTTTTTTAATAGATATAAAAATTGATAAGCAAAGTCTATCATACCAGTTACAAATATTAGTCATCCATTGTGACCCATTTTTTTACAATCACAAATATGAAAGGGCTTGAATTTTATTGATTTAATTTTGTTTTTCCAATGCTATGAGAAATTGATGTTGGATACTTGTTAAAGTTGTTTCAATTACAAGTTAAAGTTGTTGTTGTTGTTGTTTTTTTTTTTTAATTTTATTTTTTTATATTGAGTGAGTATGGTTAAAAAATATTCAAGAATACTTGTTTCTAATTTTTTGAAAAAAGGTCTCTCCCTATTAAATGTATTCATTTGGAGTTTGATTGACATGTTTAATTTTAGCATTGAATTAAGGTTAAAACACTTTGGATTGGTTTTTATAAATATTCAATTATTTGGATCAATTTCTGTTACTATGAAATTATTTGTATCAACTTCTTTTTAAAAAACAAATTTCCAAATCCTTATTAAAAATACATGGATTCAATTAAGAACCTAGTATTAACTTATGTTTGATTGGGTCTTGTAACATTTCACTAGTTTGCAGCGAAAATAAACCATACTTACTTGTCGAAGTGTAGATCTCGATGACTTCAATGCTTCAGGCGAGAATCAGATTATAACCGAAGTCTGTTTCTAATGTTCCACAACACAAACACCCTATTTGTGGTTGCTTGGATGATTCTCAAATGTTGAAGATTTTACCCATAAAACATATGTTATTTCTCCTTCTATAGTTTTCTCATAAAAAAATAAATAAAAAAAAACCAAAGAAATGAATCAGAGTGCTATTCTTATAGGATATAATTCACGTCTCTTCGGAAGAGACAAGTCTTCTGTTAGGGAAAGCATCCAATGGGTCTTGGGTTGGGTCAAACCCACATGGGTGACCCATGCCCATAACCAAACATCTCCTACTCGCCCATGATGGGCTTGTTTAATTTCACATATCATCCCAACAACTCAAGCAAAGAGTATTATTCATACAGGTGAATGGACTGTGTGACTTGAAGCCAATTGATGGTGGGAGCTCCAATACAAACCTATTCCTAGGCCATTTAGGAGACATCAGCCTCATAAGGGTAAGGTAGTGCTTATTTACCCTAATTATCTTTCATAATACACATGATCAAATATGATTCAATCCCTCAAGAATCCACACTCAGATCTCTCTTACAATTACTCAATACTCTAAGTAATTTCAAGCTTTATCAAGCGAAATAACTCCGACCAGTGAATATAAGAAACTAGTGTATAAGCAAAGAATACTTTTTCTTTTGTTCTCATACCAATCATATTTGAGTTAACTCGCTTTTCTAGGAATGCTCCGTTAAGCCAAATTATTCCATGACTATGGGATACATCCTAAGATAGCCAACATCAACTCATCACATCACGATATAGTCAAAAGTCACAAAGGGTAAGGTAAGATGAAACTATATAGGATTTTGGGACCCACCGATTCGTACCCACTCTCGTAGGTATCTCTAATCAACAAAATTTATAACCTAGGATTCTCAGTACCGACGTAGCAAAGCCACCGCAAAGATAGCCGCTCTAGTGGCCTAAATTACGTGGATGGGTTTTCAGGAGAGAGGGGTTACAAGGCATTGAAATGGTGTTCCTTAGATTGGGTGCTGGATGTGGAAAACAAGTGTGTGTGAATGGTTGCAACTCCAAAACAACTAAAGTAAAAAGTTGAAGAGTAATCCTTGAGTCTGGGCCACCGGGACTTAGTGTTCTAAGTTAACCAACATGTACTCTGGTCTATCTCTCCTCGCACTGGGAGCATGACATATAGTCATTTCGAACTGCATCTTCTTTTAGCTTTAAAACCTAAACCCTAAAAGCTTTCCTTTTTGAAAGATAACATTTCATTAGGCAGCAATGTCCCTAACAGTTAAAACATATCTCAAAAACCCTACCCCACGACAACTAGCAGGAGACAACTAACTGAGCCTCAATGGATCTAGTGAAAGAATCCATTTAACCCAAAAAGCTTGCCAAATACACATTAAAAAGAGTATGCTTAAGAGATTTTAACCTCAGTTAAAAACAGGGGCATAGAAACCCTAAAATGCAAACATGCAGAACATGAGAACATCTCGCTTAAACTCTAAAAACGACACCTGCGGGCCTTCCCCTTCAAGGATCAGGGGAGATTAGCCAAGCATCCCTTGATTTGTCATCATCAAGGGGTGTTTGGCAACCAAGAAAATGCAAGAAAGTAAAGGGGGGAAGGAGAGAAAATCACCCACAGCAGGGAGGGAGGAAGCTTCGTGCTTGACTGATTGATTGAATGAAAGATGTCCTTGATTACAAGCATGGTTGAGCTTATATAGGCTCAATAAAGAGGAAATTACAAAAGTGTATTGAAGAAACAAAATTACATAAGGGCAAACTTATATTAAACCACTGCATCAATGCTAGGAGACGTGTGAGTCACTGTGAGGTTGCAAAATTGGCAACCGCAATTTGCAGTGTTGCCAAATTTGTAACCCCAAATTTTCTATAGTTTGCCCTTCACCTCAATAAATTCATCTCGAATTTCCACGATTTGATCATGAGTCTTCGACCACCAGTTCATCAGGCTCGAGTCAAATTGAGGAATCCATGAGGCTTTTGACTCGCGCAAAACTACTAAAATAACTACAAAATGTGATCAGTAGCAAAACCGGGACTCGAATATGTCAATTGAGCATCAAGTCGATTAGTACACAAAGCGCATAAACCCGCTCTAAACAAGGCTCACTATCGCACCATTCGTACTAATCACCCCGACCGAGAGATATTGCTTAATCCCTTAGCAATAAATATCATGTAGGTTATGTTTTTGCAAAAATGGATTGTCTGTTTAAAAAGTATGTGCAATTAATGTCTAACCTTTAGTATGACAAATCGAACTCAGATAAAGACCATTGGGAGAACAGAATTATATAGTAATAAGTGCTCTATCAGCAAAGATATATTCCATGAAATCAAATTCTCGAATTTCCACCACAATGTATGTGTTTTTGAATGATCACGCTTTAAACCACAGTTGCAAACTACCTCCCCAACCAAACTATCGCTAAAGCCTTAGACATCACGACCGATCCCAATGTATTCGGGGCCTCTAACTTATTTCATACCTCTAATGTATCATAGGTGCACGTCAAACTGACCCACCAAAGTTCTGTAGCTGATCCACCGATGACTCCCAACCAACTAAGGCTTAGGGCATCAAGTTACAAGGATCTTTCACCACAAACTCCTTACGTGTTTTCACCTCGACTTCGAACGATTTCGAATCCAAAGATCTACAACTCATAAACTCCACCCGTCCACCCATGTAGCGAGCACTAAGTCGGTGACTCCCAACCAGTTGGTTTAGGGCACCAGGCTTTAAAGGCTTTCGCCATATACCCCTCGGACCGTACTCGGGTTTCAAGGCAAAGTGCCACGACTTTACTTATCTATTTTCTTTTTCTTTTTCTTTTCTTTTTCTTTTGGAAGACACATTGGCCTTCATACATAAGGAACTCTAATCTATTAAGAGTCAAGTATCTATATCAAAGAAAGTAAGAGGAGAAGGTAGCCTCTTAACCCATTGAAGAAAACTAATGTGGATTGTGTGTATGGCTAGAAAGTGGTGGAAGACAGGGGGTAATTACAAGGGTCATCAACTGACCAAAAACTCATCATGCATGGAACCACTCTAGCATTTGGTATTATACAGTGCTCCAATTCTTCAATTTACAGGTAAGGTAAAATCACACATATAGGGTCAAAATGAGATGCAAAAGTAGGAAAATAGATTTGTAATTTATATATCAAGGTTTACAAAATTTTCGACTTTTGAAAACATAAGTAAACAACAAGCCTCCATATAAACACATAAAGGGCTTTGCTGGGCATGAAGTATAAGTAAAACTAACATCAAGAGGCGAACACACTCAACACTAACTATCCCTAATGGAACGAAAGTTAAGTGAGGAAGTGGTACCTCCTCAATCGCTGGTCGAGAAGGCTCATCTCGCCCGAAATACGCCGAGATTGCCGTGACGTGGGCCGATGCCACCGTATCGGCCAATACATCCAAGGAAGTCATAGGGCCTAGTGGTGGAGGTGTCGATCCTCGGTGGAGAGGGGACAACTGAGGGTCGAATAGAGCCTCGAGGAGAGATAGCAGAAGGTCAACGGTTTCTACCGGGACCATGCTACTGATCGAGCTATAGCCTCAGAGCCGACATCCCTCTCGCTGCAGTGGCCTCGCGGCCGCAAAGAAGCCAGAGGGCCGAAAATGTGCAGACTGCCTTCCATGAGAGCCGTGAAGTCCCCGCGTAGAGGGTAACGCATCATGGGCCATGGAGGCTCGGCTCCTCGCGATATCGTGACCGAACCGCAGTATGGAACCCAAGTCTGTGGAGAGGTGTAGGGTATCGAGCCCGCTGCATCAAGCCGGAGCTACCGGAGGAGTGGTTGGTGGAGCCAGAGACTCGAGGGGCTAATGGCTACATCAAGCAGGCTCAACGTGCCTCGCCATAGTGATAAGTCCCAACGAGGACTATCATCCTGGGCCGTCCCGTCCCGGGTCCCAGGAGGAAGATGGAAAGCTCGAGGCCCGCCTCTCGCCATCGCCAACATAGCGCCTCAAAAAGTGCTATTTTGGAGCTCTATCCAGATAGGTTTTGAGTGCTTTTTAAGACCAATCATGTCACTGCCAATCGATGTGTGCAGTCCACCCTTGCACCACCGATGCCATTTCCGAGTTTGTTTTTTGGGTAATTTTGCGTTCAAGGCATCTCACCCATTTATGCTCTAAGATTTGCGTGTTTTCAACTATAAAAATGAAGGAATTTGAAGTGGATTTTGAAGGAAAGCGGGATGCAAATGGCAAAAAGGAAGATGCAAATGAGCAATGTAGCGAAGGTGGGCAATCCAGTGAATTTCGCTATGATCAAGGAAAATGTTGACATAAATTTCAATCATAGCGAAATTTACATCCTAGCGAATTGGGAAATTCATGAAGTTGTTAAATTTTCGCTAGCCAGCTAAATTTGGCTAGCTACGAAATTTACTGTGCCTTAGCAAAATTAACCACTGCTTATTCACATAATTTCATAGTTACCGAAATCTTCGCTAGCTAGCGAAATTCACCGTTGATGTTTTAAATTTCAATTTCTATCTTTGTAGAATTTCGTCAGGTTAGCTTAAATTTCGCTAGACTAGTTGAAATTTTCGCTATGCGCTTAAATCCTCGCATAGCGTAAATTGATGCCCCTCGATTTTCAGATATTTGATCCTAAACGAATTATTCACGCTTTTGATGTATTACCATTTTAGCCCTTATGTAATCTCTCATATTTTAGGTATTTTGGTAGTTTCACACTTTGGGTTGTACTATAGAACCCCTCACAACTTGTAACTCCTAAGCAACTTTTCATTTTATAAAAGTTTCCTCAGCCTTTCATTTTAGTATGTTTCTCTATTTGCTTCTTCTCTCTTCTTTCTTTCATTTTCTAGGGCTGCCAAACACACCCCTTGAGGATGACAACTCATAGATGCTTACAAGCCTCATAGCTTGAAGAGGGTGGCTAGCTTGTTTAGGGTTGTTGCAAAGCTGTCCTCATGCTTTAAATGATGTAATGCATTTATGGTTCCATACCTTCCAAACTAGGTTTAATGCCATTTAATGTTGTTCTTCGTCAATACTACATGCTTTAGGTTCGCATGCTTAATGCTAGATGCACTGATATCCTTTAGATGCCATTTGTTTAGCCACCGAAATGAGGTTAAATGCTAGGGTTTTTAAACCGAATGGGACTTTGAAATGCTTAAGATTTGGTTCGACTCCAAATGGGGGAGTGGTTCTAGGGTTAGGTTTTATAGCTAAACAAAGATCCGGTTTTGGCTTTGACTATAGGTCATTTGCCCTAATGCGAGGAAACAACCCGAGGACATTTTAATAGCCCCATGTTATCAAGCTAGTGACCCAAGCCTCAGTGCTGCTTATTTCACATTTCTCTACTTTAAACCATTACGCTTAGTCAAGGAACATACAACCCCCACCGCTTAACAAAAATCCGAAAATCCAAACAAAAAGCCTCACCATTTTCAACAATCGATGCAAATCATTCATAGGAGAAACCCATCCCCCCGTGTTCTAATCTAGACTCGCTATGTCGGCAAGCAGCCGACTACCGCAAAGAGAGGAACTAAGATACAAATATCGCTGATTCCGAATCACCCTACCGTGGCACGAATCAAATGGCGCCGGTGCCGGGGATGGTGCCAAACTATGTTTGATGATTGATGTGTACTGTAATCCATTACGCGTAGGTGACCTCACTCCTTTGAATTGGCGTGTGAACCGCAGTTTTCTTCACTGGTACATCGCATCGCTTTTGTTTCTTGCGCCGGTTTTTTTGTTTTAATCAATGACCGACTTCCCTTGAAGAAGCTTGCTTCAGGTTCTCGTGTCTCATTTTGTGTAATGTGTTTGCGCAAGACTGGACGCAGGGATATCGTGTAGATTACAAAGAGGAGTGCACCAATCGAACAAGGTCAGTGGAATCGCAGTATAGTGACCAAATGGATCCTCTAATTCCGATAACAACAAAGTCAACAAACACCTCCCATGAATCAAACGACATACGTGATCGACGAGGAACACATACACCCTCCTGTGAAAGTTAGTGCCCCTCCCGCATCATACCTCCCAACGAGGATGTAGCGCGAGACCCTACCTAGCACTCTCAGCCCCACCTTTCACGGTATGGAGAATGAAAATCCATATTCACACATACGGGATTTTGAGGAGGTATGCACTACCTTCAAGGAAGGTATAACCGACATGGAGTTGCTCGTCAAGGCATTCCCGCTGGACCCTCAAGGACAAAGCTGTAAAATATGGCTCAACTCATCGCAGGCCGAGAACGATAGAAATTTGGCCGATTCCTCGTCGACTTTTGAAGAAATTCTTAGTGCCACAAAGACAACACCAAGAGGCTGACCTACACTTACTCTACCAGACAATGAGAAAATTCTACCAATGCCGGAGAGATTCATGGATACCATCGCGTCATTCACATCACGTGGGTTCGATACCGATGTTAAGTGAATCATTTCTATAATGGTATGTCCCCCGCCATGAAGCAATTGCTAGAAACCATGTGCGGAGGTGATTTTTCTCGAGAAAAACCCTGACGAGGCCATGGATTTCGAGTTGGCGCTGGCCAAACTTCCTGTATGGTTTGGATGAGCCAAACCCGAGAGAGGCGGAGAAAATGAGGGCCTCAAGACACCTCAAAGGGGAGGAATTTTACACCCTCAGAGGACATGGAAATGAAAGCAAAATCTCAACCCTGGGCCAGGGAAGGAGGAGTTAGAAGAGAGGCCTACTTAAGCGCAGTGCTGGACGAAACACGCACAGCCAACTCCATTCATCGCCTTGCCAACCCACTGCTAATCCAGAGAACATCATCCACCGCCCCATAAGTGAAGGCCAGATGTCGAATATGCAAATGTCAGAGGTCAATACAAGTCACAACCTAATGCCCTATATGGTAATACCTACAATCTAATCGAAAAAATCACCCTAACCTATCCCGAACCTAATCCCCCGCTCTATGCTCCCTAGGTGCCAAACTACGCTTGTTCCTCATCTCAACCACAACCACCATCATCCACTTCTCCGCCTGAACAAGCGATACCGAATTTACAAGGTGGTGGGCAACTTCAGGAAGAACAAAAGGATCAATGCAATAATCAATAAAGGATTGATAATTAGAGAGCACACTAACAAGAGAATAGATGGGCTTGAGAGCAATCTTAATCGAAAAATAGACAACTTGCATTCAATCACAAAGATCAACAATATTTTGAGGTACAGAGAGAGAAGGCCTCTCTCCAAACATTGCCAAATCCAAAAGGAGTCCATGAGGTAGGTTCATCCAGCAATTCAGGAATGGATGAGGTGAAGGCTATAATCACCCTGAGGAGTGGAAAAGAGGTTGATCAGCCAATGCCTAAGCCAGTTGAGGAAACCAAAAAAGGAGAAGAATTGGAGCCATAACACATTTTCCTGAAGGAGGACTCAATGAAGCACTACATGCCACCTCCATTTCCCCAGGCACTAAGAAGCAAGAAGAAGGCATCCCAAAGAAAGTGTGCATCCTAGAAGTCCGTTGTGCGAAGGTGAACATACCCCCTTGACATCATCAAACAAGTCCCGCCATGCAAAGTTTTTTAAGGATCTTTGTACAATCAAGAAGGGGTCAGTATCGAGAAAAGGCATTTTTAACTGAGCAAGTCATACATAATCCAAAGCAAGAACCTAGTCAAATACAAGGATCCGTGATCTCCCATGAATTCGCTTAACATCGCAGGACTCGTATAGACAAAGCACCGCTAGATTTAGGAGTCGCAGTAAACCTACCGCCATACTCCGTGTATAAGCAGCTAGGCTCGGGGAGAGCTTAAACCTACCAACATCACTCTATCATCAGCCGATCGATCTAAGAAGATTCCTAAGGAATAGTTGAGGATGTGGTTTCAGAAGGTAGACAAATTCTACTACCCAAAGACTTTGTAGTGCTTGACACCGAGCCATTAGCAAATGGGCCCAATCATGTGCCAATTATCCTGGGAAGACCATTTCTGACCACTGCCAATGCAATCATCAATTGCCGAAATAGAGTCATGCAGCTCACATTTGGAAACATGACATCGAGTCAATATCTTTCTCACTCGAGTCACAAGCACAACCACTGGGAAGCGAAGTGGAAGAAACAATGAAGTCTCGTCGCTTGATCGTAGTTCGTGGAAGCCAATCGTAATCGGGGTAAGAAATAGCCAACCAAGGTGAAGCGCTTAATTGGGAATTGCCATCGCAGCCACTCCAGAGAATTTGGTCACCTAAATTCAACCAAAGGAGAAGTTAAATCAACAATGAGGAATCAAGCATCAAGGCATCAAGACAGCCACCACGGGTTGAGGAGATCCTTCCTCGACTCCTCCATGAGTAAATCAATGAATTCCGCTGGTTTGCGTTCTCTAAACCAAATTGCAGCTCAATAATTTTTGGTTTTTATTTTAATTTGGTCAATTTTAATAGTTTCTATTTTTAGTAACTTTCTATTTTTAGTAACTTTCTCTTTTTAAGTAATTTTATTTTAATATTATTTAATAATTGATTTTTAGATATATTTTTCATATAATAATTTTTATTTTTATTTATGTTTTAATGTCAAAATTCAATTTCAAGAAGCCGAAGATTTCGCTTTATTATAAATAAATTCTGCTAAGGATCAAGCCACGCCCAAGAGCCTATAAAATGAAGGAGGGGAGGGCTTTTTCAAATTACTCTATCTTCTTCCTTACCATCCACCGAGCCTCACACCTAGCCACCATCACCGCTATCGCCGCCTGCTCAAGGCCGCACCGCTGCGTTACCAAATACCAAGACCAACATCACCGCGAGTCTGCGGCACTGAGTCGCCGCCACCTCCCGAGCCACCGCAGCCACCACTCAGCCAGGCGTACTCGATCCACCGCCCGCGAGCCCCGGTTCGCCTCTGCGGTCCGTGGTTCCCACGCCTGCTCTTCTACCATCACCGTGAGCCTCGTTCAACAGAGTTCGCAGCCGGGCCGCGGCCCGTGTCTCTCGTCCACTCTCGTCACCGAGTCCCGGTTCAAGATGTCCCCGCACTACCTTGCCTGGGCGACCTTTTTCCATTCCAAATATGGTTCAGATCGGGGCGGGGTCCCGCTACAGCCTCGGTCGTTCAAGATCTCGAAAGGTGGGAGAGCAGGTCTGGCCCACCTCCAAACTCCCTGCAGCAAAGCCCCCAGGCAATTCCCGAGGAGCCTCAGGGGTTCAGGAGATACCAGACTGACGGACCCCGGCCCCTTCATACTAGTGCCACAGAGAGATCCGTGGGAGGCTCCTACCAAGCTGCCCGCACTCAGACTCCGGAGTCATCTTCATCTAGCCCGAGCCATCACTGGCTACAGCACTGTGTAGAGAGCCTCATCACCCCGATTATCCCCGTGCCTCAGGATCGAGGCTCCTTATTCACGTGCACCCTCTATCCCGGGGAATGTGGCTCCACTCTGGGTGGATTTTCACGGGAGTCGATGACGCTCCGGCTACGACAACCACTCGATTCGGGACTCCATGTGACCGGGGACGAGATTACTCACTTCATTGCTCATGACGCCACAGCCTCTACTCATCCCCGAGTGGTGCCTACGCCTCTACCATCCCATGACCTCCCGGAGCGCTCGGAATGCCGAGTCTCGATTTAGTATCGAAGGATCGTCCGGAGTTCTCGTGAGCGGCGATATATCGGCTGCGATCGGGCCCGCCACCAAAGGCAGCCACCTCCGAGGTTATCGAGATCGGGCCTCGGCCGACTCAGAGAGCCGGTCCGCAGCCTGGCCGAGACACCACTACTCTGACCCATACTATTCCGGGAGGCGCCTTCCGCCCCTCGATGCTTCTTATTGATCACCATTCCGATCAGCCTCTTCCCAACAGCATGACTACGTCCGGGCCAGAGGGAGGCCATCCCCGAGGCTCAGGATCTGATCTCGCAGGGCTCCTGGCCCAGCCCCTCCGAGTGTGTGATGACCGCATGGCCAAATTTCCTTTGAAGATAAGGTCCAATCAGCCCGTCTCAGCAGCAGAGTCTACCCTTATTGATGCCATGACTGCTGAGCCATGTCCTGGAGCACTTAGGCTTTCCAGAGGAGCCCTTGACGAGAGGAGGACGATGCCCTCGTGTCCTGACTATGGAGCGAGCTATGGTGATGCCGATTTATTTTCTCCTCCGAAGAATGGACCAGGAGGAGGTACCGGACGAGGAGGCAGAGGACTCACAGAGGAGAGATGTGCATGCTCCTGAGGTCGAGATGGAGAGGAGTCCAGTGCCAGATATATCTCCTCCATCTCCTCCTCCGCCTGCTTCAGCCACAAATCACGACACTCCCTACCATCACAGGTCGTAGCACAAAGACTCTGAGTAATGCCCATGTCAGCACTGTGGAGATAGCCGGTACATGGATGTTGTCTGTTCGTTGGCTTCCACACAGGCATCGATGGATCAAAGGTTGACTCGAACCGAGACCACTTTGGGGCAGTGTCATACCATGCTCCAAATAGATCATGAGTCACCTCTGGCCTCCCGCGCATGTTCCCGAATTACGAGATGAGCCAGCCAGCAAAGATCCTTAGACATGCCGGCCACAAGCAAAGAAGAGCTGCCTGGATCCACCACCACCACAAGATTGTGGTGGTCACATCTCCTGTCTCTAACTTTCCTATCCCTATTACATGTCTATGCTCTTACTAGGAGGAAAAGTTAGGAGGTAGGGAGTGTCTTCTCGTTATGTTTTGTATAGTTTTAAGATTAATAACTCGCTCACTGATTTTTGTTTAGATTCATGTATTAGCCAATGTAGGCGCTGATATTTTTATATGTTTAGCTATATTTCTCAGATAGCCATTTTGGTTATATCAAAAGCTTTACAAAGACTATTTCCAGCCTTTACTATACTTGTGCAAAGTACTTTGTACTATTTTGTGTATCTACTTTTCTTTCAATCGACAATTGAATTTGCTTTAATTGGAACAATTGAATTGCTCAATCGAGAATTGAAACCCTATTGTTACCTTACAGGACAATCCATGCATGATTCGGGGCTTTTGGTCCATTGAAGTTTTAGCTTTTCAACTTGAACATTCCCTTTAGCTAATTCACACACGCACACCGATTAGACTTAAGAGGGCTGGAAATTTATGTACTTCACTTTGCAAAGCCTACTTTAGTTTGTTGGATCTAACGATAATAGTTAGTTTACCATGTATGAAGGCCAATGTAGTCTTCCAAAAAGGAAAAGAAAAGCAAAAAGAAAAAAAGAAAAGAAGAAAGTTAAGAATAAAGCCGTGACGCTTGCCTTGAAACCCGAACACCTGTCGTGGGGTATATGGCGAAAGCCTTTGAAGCTCGATGTCTGGCTTCCACTGGTTGGGAGTCATCGACTTAGTGTTCGCTACACGGGTGGATGGGTAGAGTTTAGCGTGTTTAGGTGCTTAATTTCAAGCCATTCGAGTCCCGGGGCGGCTTCTCCGCAGAGTTTGTGGTCAAGTGAGTCCTTACGATGCCCTAAACCCACCTGGTCAATTCATCTGACCCGGCTAATCTGACTTTGGTGAAGTCGAGTCTTTAGCATTGCAATGCTAAAATTGGTTACAATGTGACCAAATAAAGAAATAAGAGTGTAGCTAATCCTATTTAGGTTGTTCAGCAGTTTAAGGTCATGGCAGTAGCTAGGTTGGGGGGAGGGAATAATTTTGCAATTTATTGGTTCAATCTCAGTTACATTAGGAATCATTAGATTTTGGTGGAAATTCGTGTTGATTTGATCCGATGTCGACCTAAACTGCTCTTATACGGTTTCCTGCTCTTCATGCCTGGGCTTTCTAACAAAGGTAAATTGTTCATTTTAAAGGTACGTTTATCCAGACATACACTTTCTTTCAACCATATATACTTTCTTTTTGTAAAATCTACTAAGATGCATCCATTATTGTTTTAGCATTGCTAAGGACTAGCAATGTGTCTGCTAGTGTGATTAGTGCCCAAAAAGTGCTATTTCGAGCCCTATCCAAGATAGGTTTTGGAGTGCTTTTGCAGACTAATCATGTCAATTAAGCCAATTGATGTGCAGTCCACTTAGTACCACTGATGCCATTTCAGTTTGTTTTGCAATTTTGTAGGTCTTTGAGTACCTCACCATTTATGTCGAAGATTCGGCGGCGGTTTTCAACCATCAAAAACATGAATTTTGCTGGATTTAGCGAAAGTGGGATGCAGCCGGGCAAAAGGAAGATGCAAGATAATGCAGCTGAAGGTGGCAATCCAGAATTTCATGATTGCGAAATTACCGATTGCTAAAATTTCAAGAATCATAGCGAAAAATTTCGCAATCCTAGCTTAAATCGGGAAATTTCGCTACCTAGCGAAATTCATCAGCTGATTTAAATTTCTCAATTTCGCTATTTCGTAGAATTTCGCTAGGCTAGCGAAATTACTAGACTAGCTTAAACTCCCCGCATAGCGAAATTGTCAGCCCCTCCTGATTTTTTGTATATTTTGATCCCAACCAATTAATGCTTTTGATGTATTACCATTTTAAATTCTTATAAATCTCATATTTTAGGTATTTTGGTAGTTTCACACTTTCTCGGGGTTGTACTATATAAACCCCCACAAACTTGTAACCCTAAGCAACTTTTCTCATTTTATAAAAGTTTCGCAGCCTTTCATTTTGTGGTTTCATTCGCTTCTTCTCTCTTCTTCTTTCATTTTCTAGTCAAGAAACACACCCCTGTGGACGCAACTCAAGGATGCCGGCTAAGCCTCATAGCCTTGAAGAGGAGGGTGACTAGCTTGCTTTTGGGTTGGTTGCAGTTGTCCTCATGCTTAAATGATACAGGTACGTGATTTATGGTTCCATACCTTCCAAACTAGGGCTTAATGCCATTTAATGTTGCTCTTCGTCAATACTTGCCATAAGCTTTCTTAGGTTCGCAGATGCTTAATGCTGGGATGCACTCATATCCTTTAGATGCCATTTACGAGCCACTAAAATGAGGATAAATGCTAGGTTTTTAAACTGAAGAAATTTTGAATGCTTAGTACTTGGTTCACTCAACAGAGTGGTTCTAGGGGTTAGGTTTTATAGCTAAACAAAGATCCGATTGCCATGGACTATAGTCATTCATTTCTAATGCGAGGAAACAACTCGAGGACATTTTAATAGCCCATGTTATCAAGCTAGTGACCCAAGTCTTCAAAGTTACCATTTCACATTTCACCTTAAACCATTACAGTTAGTCAGTGAACATACAACTCTAATCGCTTTTAACAAAAATCCGAAAATCCAAAACAAAAGTCACTATTTTCAAACACTGATGCAAATCATTCATAGGATGAAAAACTCCATCCTCAGAATCGACTCCTTAGACCGCTATGTCGCAGAAAGAGTTTCGTATCACGACAAGTAGAGGAACTAAGGATACAAATATTGTTGATTCTAATCACCCTATCGTGGCACGAATCACCAACTAGTAAGGGTGGTCTCATAAACGCTGGGCTGACAGTTCTAGACGAGGCTCTACAGAGATCCCGATATGTTTCCAAAGACTAAATAATAAAGTAGGAAATACGATACAACACCTCAGATGCCTTCCGTACTATATGCTGAAGTGGAAACAAATTAGACCTCAGAACGTGGTCTATCAGAAGCATACGCCGGAAGATGGCGCCCGAATAATACTAACTACCAAAGAGCATCCATAGAGGAGCCGACCATCTCCCGTCGGCATTTGTGCCACTGCCTATAACCGGCCAGACTGTGAGGACCACCGCGCATGGAGGGTCTGTGATATCTGAGGTCTGGCATCCCCGCCATGGCCGATAGAGAAATGAAGGTTTCTGGGCCGTCTCTCGCTCAGCGCCATTCTGTGATGATGAACCTTTGACGCACCAGGATAGTAGAACTGACGCGAAGACTACAAATGGCTCTAGATGGTATCGTGGAGGAGCACGGAGTCTCGGGGTCCCAAACCGCAAAGAATGCCTGGGAGACCATAATACACCTCCCATGAAATCTCTATCCCCGCAGCCTAACATTCCCAACGGGGTCGTAGGAAAGTAAGGTCGCCCACGATGGACCCCGAGATAAATCTAGTGGCTCGCAATACCATAAGGCAGGAGGGCGCCTCGATCCGATGTGATGACTCCCCGGGCCCGATGTCCCGGCCTCTGTCGGCATCTCTTCTCGCTGGTCTAGGTGTAAAGGCCTGGTGGCCCAACCCGAGCGATACCCTCTTTCAAGTGTGGCCAGAGGAGGAACCCGAAAGATCTCCAAAGAAGCCAGGGCACCAAAGGACGCCACCCGCGACTGCAGAGGGGCCTGGCACGCGAGGGGCCGACCAAGTCGCGGGGTCACTAAGAATGAGGTGGGGCCAACTGGTACCGTGTCTGCACCGAGGATTTCGGCGGCAAACAGGAGGGTCCGCGGGCAGAGGAAGGGCCCCGGTGCACCCGCTGCCTATATGAGCTCCTCGCTTGCCATCTCTGACTCGAGGAAGAGCAAATTAGAGATTTAAGAGATGATATTCTCTTTAACCGAAAGGATGATTTGTGAGGTGAAATGAAATGGAACCAGGTTTATAGCGGAGGAGGGTGGGTGGAAGATGAAGAAATTAATGGCTTTTATGACCATTAATTTGAATGGTCTAAAAGATTAGAAAAATAATGTGCGCCATACTGGTAGAGTCAGGAGGAAACAAAAGAAGTCAGCAGTGGAGGGGAAAGGAGGAGTAAAGGAGAACAAGATGCAGTTGCGGTACCAAGAACTCCGCGAAATTTCAGGGTTGCGACTTCGTAGGTTGCGAAAAATTTTCAATAACCTGAAAATCCTCGTGCATATTTTGCTCCTCCAAAACTCGAACACCCGTGAACAGCAAGACCTGAAATTATAAGAAGTTGCTTAGAAAATTAGGAAAATTTACAAAATTTGGAAATTAAAGGACCTTAATGACAATCAATTTAAAAATTGAAATAAAACAAACAAAAATCTAATTAAATTGAGTGGTTTCCAAGTTCCCGTAGAACCACTCGTGATGTCGGGGAAAAGAGGTCTCTATGGGGACTAAGGAGTGAGAGGCCTCCATGCTGGCAAAGGAGGTGTACCGCAATGAATCCAACTTTTCCCGGATATCAAGCAATATGTCGGCTCCCGTGTGCTGGTGGCATGGCAGACGTGAAAGTGAGGTTGACCGTGCAATGATCCTTCATCCACTCGCTCTAGTTCTCGCTTAATTTTTCTTGCGTCATGAATCGGCTTCCTTCACTTTGCCAACCTGTGCGCACTTCTTCCGACTTTTGGCCTGTCCTCGCCTGGCTTATCCCCTACTCAGATGAAAATGTCGAGCCCGTCATGTTTCGCTAAAGGCGAAATAAGATAATCCCATTCCTATAGGCTGATTTATAGCATTAGTCAGGAAAAAATGGCCTCAAGTATGACGTGGCACGCAGGAGTGCCTTCCGCCATCGTCTCCGCATCAAGAACCATAAAATCCACCTGATAATAGAAATTATCCACCTTACCAACACATCTCCACTATCCTCGGTATTTTACCTGGACTAGATTGCTGGTTGATAGGTGATGTCAGTGTTTCAGCCTCCTAAACCTAACTACATTTATACATTGTGAGTATAGTAAAGAGTTTACACCGCCCTAGATCCAAAGAATGCCTTGTCTATGCATGTCCCTCCTATGTTGACCCGAGATGGTGGGAGATCCTGGATCTTTGTATTTTAACAAGGTTCTGCTCTAGATGATAGAGTCGACTGCTCGATCGTGAAGGCTTGGCTAATGCTCAACCTTTCTTTTTAATCAAAACAAGTCTTCGTAAATTTTGCATAAGTTGGAACTTCTGTTTGATCATATCATGATAGAATGTTAACCCACCGTCAAAGACTTCCAAGATGCCTTCGCTTGTAGCCTTCGCTTCGTCGTGGAAAGGGCACGCCTCCTTTCTTCGTAACTTCGATGATCATGTGCCCAGTTCTTTGTCCCGTTCTCCGGTTTTTCCCCACAGCTGGTCACTGGCTGGTCAATTTCCTTCTTCTTACCACTCCCTTTAAAGTGATAATGGTCGGACTTATCCATTTCAAAAGTGTGTTCACCGAGAAAGCTCAGGCCTCATGTAATTCCCTTGATTAGCGTTGTCTCGAAGGAACCTCCTTTCTCCCGCACTTGTCGAACGCTCAGTAATCGATGCGGATGACTCCGCATGGTATCAATTCTCTGATGAGTTTTCAGAAGCCTTCAATCCTGCCATGAGCTTTGCTTATTCTTTTGGTTTATCCGAGATCATGTTGGCTCTCCTCCACAAAATTCCCCACCACCTTGCTCAAATTCATGATACTTGCTCCACCGGTGAGAAGTCGAGGCTGTCGAGAAGCGTAATCATTGCCGGCCGACGTGCTCCCTGGGGTACATATACGGGGTTTAGCTTCCATGCCAAGTTCGTGGTTCTTCACTGGGATTATAAGTGTTACCATATCGGGCATCATTTGGTGGCCTTATTTTGGCTCACAACATTTGCATTTTCAACCATTAAACCCTTATCGAGGGGGCACCGGACAACGCCCTCGATGACCTAAGAGATCGGGCAATCAGCTACGGTCACAGGCATGATGCATCAGCCACGCCCGTACTCCCGGTGGCTCTCCGCTCCACTTCCATCCTTCTGTTTAGGGTGGACATCTTAACTTTTAATTCTACTTCCTCCGTCGCTGCATAAAATGCCTCCTCGGCTTCTATCACACTGATTCGCCTATCCCATCCTTTTCGAAGTTTCAGCCACGTAGTTCAAGAAGTCCATGGCTTCATCAGGATTTTTGCTAAGGAAGTCCCTCCACACATGGTTTCAAGGAGTTGTTTCATGGAAGGGGACATTCCATCAGAGAAATGGTTCACTAACATCCATGTATCAAAGCCAAGGATGGTGCATGCACCGATGGTCTCCATATATCTTTCCTCAGCATTGATAAAATCTTCTCGTAATCGGTCATGAGCCGTAAATGTGTAGATCTTCCTCTCAGTTGTTGGTCTTATGAGCACCGGGCAACTTTCAGAATTCTCGTCACAGCCAAAATTTCAGCTCCTGATGGTCCGTCTAGCCGACTGGGGAGCCAAATTTCGCTTTATCTGAGAGTACAAAGGGAAAGCCTTCAGCTTGAGCAGGTCCATATCAACTGCACCCTCCTTGAAAGTAGTGCAAACCTCCTCAAAATCCCGAATATGCGTGTATGGATTTTCGTTTTCCATACCATGAAAGGTCGGGAGCAGGGGCACCAAATAGGGTCTCACTGCCACATCTTCTGCAGGTGGTATTATGCATGAGGGTGCACTCACCCTTGGTGGGTGAATGTGATCCCTCATCGATCTATATGCGTTGGGTTCCCGATGAACCCCTATTGGCCTCGCTCGTTCCTCCGAGGGTACCCATCCGACCGTGTAGGCCAACTTCACAACCTTCTTCAATCAAGCACCTAGCCTCTCCAATCTCGCCTGTAGTAAGCTTCATCCCACCGCATAAACCGCCATGATCACACCACAAGAAAGAAACCAACAAAAATCTAGACTAACAAAAAAGGTTATCGTTAGCTAAAATCAAAACAATATTAATATTCCGCACAGTAAGCCTCAACCCCTGTAGCTTGAAATTTTCACTCCCCGCAGCTAATCATGGCTGGGAAAATGACAAATAAAAAAGCAAATGAGATAAAGACTAATACTTGTGATGTGAATCACAGTTCATCGTTCTTTCATTGTATGAACACTTTAATGCGCCACCGGGTCGTAGTAAGGTTCAATTTCGTGCAGTATTAGAATCAACAAAATTTATAACCTAGGGATTCCTAGTACCGACGTAGCAAAGCTACCGGCAGTATAGTGGCTCTAGGGTCGGATGGGACTGGGTGGAGAGAGGGGTTACAGCAGATTGAAAATGGTGTTTTCTCCGATTAAAAGACGCGGTGGAAAATAAAGGGAATGGTTGCAACCTAAATAATCAAGCAAAAGTTAAAAGAGTAATCCTTGAAGTCTCGGGCCACTGGACTTAGTGTTTTAGGTTAACGAACATGTACTCGGGTCTATATCCTCGCATTTGGGAGCATGACATATAGTCATTTCCCTAACCGGATCTTCATTTAGCTTTAAAACCTAAACCCTAAGAGCTTCTTTTGAAAGATAATATTTATTGAAGAATGTCCTAATAGTTAAAACATATCTCAAAACCCTACTCCCACGATTAACTATCCCGAGCCTCAATGGATTATGCGGAAAGGGAATCCATTGAACCCAAAAGCTTGCCAAATACACATTAAAGAGAGTATGCTTAAGAGGATTTTAACCTCGTGAAAACAAAGTACAAAACTCCTAAATGCAAACATGCAGAACATGAGAACATGCCGTTAAACCTAAAAACGACACCCAGTGGCCTTCTCCTTCAAGTATCAGGGGAGATTAGCCAAGCATCCCTTGATTTGTCATCATAAAGGGGTGTTTGGCAACCAAGAAAATGCAAGAAAGTAAAGGGGGGAAGGAGAGAAAATCACCCATGCCAGGAGGAGGAAGCTCTGTTGACTGATTGATCATCGAAAGATGTCCTTGATTACAAGCATGGTTGAGCTTATATAGGCTCAAGAAGAGGAAATTACAAAGTGTATTGAAGAACAAAATTATGATAAGGGCAACTTCAGATAAACCACTGCATCAAAATGAGACAAAGAGTCATGTTGAGAGGTCAGGAAATCGGGCACCGCTAAATTCTCGCAAAGTTGTGAAAATTGCACTTATAAATACCTGTGTTGCCAATTCTTGGTAACCCCTCTAAAATTTTGCCAGCTTGCTCCTTCAATCTTTCAATAAATTGGCCCGAATTTCCACTCCATTTGATCATGAGTCTGACCAGCGTCTGTTCATTATGCTCTTCTGAGTCAAATTGAGGAATCATGAGGCTTTTGACCAGCAAAACTACTAAAATAACTACAAAATGTGATAAGTAGCAAAACCGGGGACTCGAATATGTCAATTGAGTTATTGAAGTCGATTAGTACACAAAAAGCGCATAAAACCTGCTATAAACAGCCCACATTTACCATTCGTACTAATCACTCACATAACAGTTAGCTAGGATTTATTCTTTGCTTCCCAAATATCATACCTAGCACATGCAATATGAAATGCATGTTATGGTGGAGCATCTCTTTTCTTGTAAATATTGAAAGAGCATGTCTTGCTCTAAATTGTAAAACAAATAACGCCATATGAGTCTTAGTCTTGTCGCTCCGAAAGCACCAAACCTGAAACTTTTATCTTTACATTCTATGATGTTGGATAACAAGTTCCACACTCAGCTTCCTCTAAATAGACACATGAATGGTGGGGTAAGGCATTCATGTCGATTCAAACAAATAATCTCATCTTGATTCTCATCAAGGTGACCTAGTAAGTGATAATATGACCAAAGTCACTCCCACTATGCCTTAGTCCTCTAAATTAAGGTCTCATCTCTACTCGCTCCCATAGCGCTAGAGGCGATTACTCATGTGAAGGAGTCAATCAAGTCTATCGTCATACATTATTTGAATTATGCTAAACATTTTCAACATATTCACAAAAAAAAAAAAAAAAAACAAGTGAACCATGTGAAATGCCTTTATCTTATCAGAAGAAGATCACAAGTGTTTTTTTCCATTCAATCATTATCTACATAGTTTGTAGGGATCTCATTATGCCTCACAAATGCATCCCTGGCTATTGGTTTAGTAAATGGGTCTGCAACCATCTAGTTTGTAGGAATATGTTCTAGAACCACTTCATTTTGCGTGACCATTCCTCTAATGAAATGATATCTAATTTGGATATGTTTAGTCTTCCCATGATATTTAAGATCCTTAGCATAAGCCAATGCAACCATGCTGCCACAGTAAAGAGTCACGGGCTCGAAAGTTGTTTTAACAACCCCTATGTCTTGTAAAAATCTTCTCAGCTAAACTGCTTCCTGTATCGCCGAGGAGCAAGCTTTATATTTTGATTCCATTGTTGATAAGGCTACATAAGACTGTTTCTTGTTACCCCATGATATTGTACAATCATTCAGCAAGAACGTATATCCAAACATTGATTTGCGTTGATCAGGATCGTCTCCCTAATCAACATCCGTATAACCAATCAATCTCAAATCTCTCTCAGATCACAACATTATAAATTTGCACCTTTAGATATCTCAAAATTCTTCTACCGCCATCCGTTTTGTAATCGATTAGATTGAAATCTGCTTGCTAGCCCAACAACATAGCATATTTCTCGATCGCAGTACATCATGATATACATCGACCCGATAGCAATGAAGTGGGCAGATTCAACAATTGTTCTTTCTCTTCAGGCGACTTGGGACACATATTAAGACTAAGGCTCAAATTTCTCTCAACAAGGGTTTTAATAGGCTTGCAATCATGCATATGGTAACGCTTCAACATATTCTTTATATACGTCTCTTGAGATAAACCCAGGAGGTTAACACCAAGTACATAGCTAGCCTCCCTTATGTCTTTCATTTCAAAATTTTATGATAACCACTTCTTGGTTACATCTATCAATTTCTTATCATTTCCAACTATTAATATGTCATCGACATATAGGGATAGAATTATGAAGTGGTTATTTGAACATTTAATATACACACAATGATCCTCTTCCATCATTGTAAAACCATCTTTCAACATAGCTTGATGAAATTTGAGGTTCCATTGGTTCCATTGTCTTAAGGACCGTTTAAGACCATAGATGGATCTTTTGAGCTTGCAAACTTTATGCTCCTGTCCTTTGAGCTTGATGCCTAAAGGTTGATCCATATAGATTTCTTCATTGAGCTCTCCATTAAGGAAAGCAGTTTTAACATCCATTTGGTATAATTTTAGATCCATTCTTGCCACAATATCTAGAATGAGGCGAATTCATGTGAACCTGGCCATATGCGAGAAGGTTTCTTCATAGTCAATTCCCTCTTGTTGTGTGTAGCCCTTACCTACTAATCGAACCTTATATCTGTCAATTGTCCCATTCGAGACATTGCTAAGATGAGAACCCACTGTCCTGTAATGGTCTTACTACTCCGTGGTAAATCGCCAAATCCTGCACTTGGCTTAATTTCATTGAATTACTCTCTTTCATAGCTTTCAAACCAATTTTTAATCCTTTAGGAATAGAAAGAGCCTGTTGTATTGTTTTGGGCTCTCATCATGAGCAATCATGAAAGTTTTCCCCCTCAATCTCAAAGCTTAATGATAAATTCTCCACGACATTACGTATTGTTCATGATCTTGCTCCATAGGAACATGATCTAGCAAATTGTCACTCCCACTCACTTCAAGTGGGGCTAGATTTTCTATGTTGTTTGGTCCTATAAGTGTTGAATCAATGATTCTTACACCCTCACCAACCTCAAGATCTTCCATTTCATAGAAATGAGTATCCCTATCTATCTCACCTCATCGTGAAAAGTCCTCTTCTAAGACTACGACATCTCGTGACTCAATTTCTATTACACTTCAATTATATCTTCCCCTAAGAAGATGTATCCTTTGGAAGACTTTGAGTATCTTATGAAGATACATTTCTTCCCCTTAGGACCATGCTTCCCATATTCATGAGAAGCATTATGAACATAAGCCGTACACCCCCATGGGTGCATAACGTTAAAATCAGGCATCACACCTTTCCATAATTCATATGGAGTGGTAGAAATAGACTTAGATGGTACTCTATTTAGAATGTAGGCTCTAGTCATTAGTGCATCCCCCTAAAAAGAGATTGGCAACTTTGCTTGCGCCATCATTGACCTTACCATGTCCAAAAGGGTCTTATTCCTTCTCTCAGCCACACCATTTTGTTGTGGCGTGTAAGGAATGGTCAGCTATCTAGTTATACCCTTTTCATCACAATATGTTTTAAATAGACGAGATGATCACTTATCACTCAAGTAAGATTTATTGGCACGATCTTCAACCAATGTATTATATCTGGGCAATTCAATGCTTCGTATATATGGGAGATCAACAAACGTGGTCGAATCTAGAGGAAATCATCTATAAAAGTGATGAAGTATTGAGCTCCATGTCTTGTCCTCACATTCATTAGGCCACAAATGTCAGAGTGAATAAGCTCTAAACGAAAACATGTTCTCTTGGCTTTACCAAAAGGCAATCTCGTTTCCTTTCCTATAAAGCGTTGCTGACATACCGATAAATCAATCTTATCTATAGATCCCAAAAGACTAGCTTTAGCTAATCCTACCCTATGTGTCCTAATTTGGCATGCCATTTAATATCATTCACAGAATAACTACTACTTGAATTTCCAGTGACAAAAACATATGTGGTTTTATTGATAGAATAGTGATTCGAAGGCCAATAAACCCGTCTCCGATTTAAATCCATACCCATAAAACTATAAGCCAATTCAGTAATACCTTAACACAATCTTGTTCAAATATAATTTTAAAACTAAGTTTAACTAAACTATAACTAAATGATTCCTCGAAGAATTTCGAGGCATAAAAGCACATCATGGATAGAGATGACTTCATGCATAAACAATTTGTAGGTGCTAATTCCAAGCACGTCCAATGATGTGTTATTTTCCATGTAAATGCTCCTTCTTCCCTTCAGAATTTGACAGAAATCCACATATGCATTGTGATCCCATGCTATGTGGTCTAAGGCCGCCGAGTCTACAAATCCAAAAAGGAAATGGGCCTCTAATCAATATTAAGAATTACTAATAAATGCATTATGGAAATGAATTTGGTCATATATTACATTCAATAGCGTGGTAATCACAAGCAAAGTGACCAAGCTTCCCAATAAGCACCATGTTCCTCGCTGTTTATGCGCCGCTGTCTTATTTCCACTTAGATCGGTCTGTTTCCTCCTTCTAGGCTTGAAACCTTTTCCATTTCTTTCACATGTTCCAAGATCCAAACTTTGGCTGATTCAATCATATAAGCCTGGTCCCACACTTATCAAGGAGAAGACGATCCTCCTATAACTCTACATAATGTGACATCATCAAAAGTTTTGATATTGTCGTTATGGCTATAATATCCTGAGATGCTCAAGCATTTGGAAGAGAGCGACTATAGCTCGACCTCGTTGTTCATCGCTAACTTGTGTCAAAGACTCTTCAACTCACTTATCATGCTCGATTAACATTAAACAGGTGTTGCCGTATGGTATGATTCGACTGCTTCTTGTAAGCGTCAAATTTCATAGTTAGCTGACACAACCTAGTGGTTGAAGTACCACAAAATTGTATCTTGACAGTGTCCTAGACGGCCATGGCTGAGCGATTATTTTCAAATCGTAGCATCAGATTATTTCTCATGTTGCTTAGCATCAAAATGCAAGCAGCTCTATCCTTATGCTCATAGGCTTGATATACTTCCCTATCTTGCTTGTGTTGGGTAGTTGTTCCATGCTCAGGCTCAACCATCAGTTGCGAGATTGTCTCCAACATGTCTTGCTCTTCCAAGAGGTCATGAATTTTACGATGCCAAACATCATAGTCATTCGGTTTGTTCCCCTGGTTCAAATCCGCAACTATGCTTCTAGTAGTAGCCATTTCAACTAAACAGAGAAAAACTAACTTAGCACAACTCACAACCTAGTGGACCATAACATGTCACAAAGTTCTAAATTAAACAATAAAAACTAGTACACGGAGAAAAATAAAGGTTACTAAACTGAGACCAATCAATTTCTCCTAACATAACCTAGTTGATATGGTTAAATTTAAACTTGTGTCAATGCTTTTAGGAGGACACATTCAACTATCATCCTAATATCCCACACAATCGCTCCAAAGTGATCATTATTTGTTCTCCCACTAAATATAAAGATAAGGAAAATTCAAAAGATTCTAGCTTTATTTGTTTCCTACAACTAATGCCTTCCATATATGTATTGAACAATTAGAAGAAATAAACAATTCAACATTTCATCAAGCCAAGGTTTAACAACATGCACTAAGTCACACTAATAGTATTCATACTTATAAAATATCAAATGACCGTGTTTTGGTGCGGGTGCCCATTAAATGTAGAATTTAAAAATGAAATTGAATTTTTTCATAAAAAGGCAGACCGATGTATTAAACGGACAATCAAAGTTGTTGGTCAATAGTTAATGCACACCAACTGCAACGTCATCCAGTCACTGCAGGTCAACGTCGATGCCATGTGGACCCATCATGTCCTGACACTTGGTTCCCTCAAGCTTGCCAAGTAGTGCAATCAAATGCTGCCATGTGGTCCCTCCATTTGCCTCATGTCATTGTCCGGTCAACGACCATATCAACAAATTAGGTCGGGCCGCTAACTACAACATCATCCGCCACAATTGCTACGCCATTGCCATTGTCAATGGCCATTTGGCGCCGCCACCAAAATTTAGAGAAAAATCTACAAATCTTCAAAAATCACCATAATTCAAACTCGATGCCCTAAACTCGGGTGTTCCGTTGACCACCGCTAACCTCGCGGGAATATTGTAGTTCCCATATCGTGAGTGAAAATGGCCACTTGGGCTTCCATAACATCATTATCATCAAAAATCTAACCAACTATATTACAATAGTTCAAGAGTTGATTACATCACTCTTAATACAACATATATTAAAATTTAGGATTCAAATACATGTTTTACAAAATAATTACCAAAGCAACATGTCAGTTTTCTTCTTAAAGCAGCCTCTAATGAGCGCCGTCTTCCTGAACACACCCTGTACCTGAAATAATGTTCCCTCGATAGGGTGAGCAATGCCCAGTATTATCCTACATGGGTTACTCCCCACCTAAGTGCACATGCAATGATTCAACATAACAAAATTCAAGAAAATACATGATCCTACTTGAATGTTCATGGATGAGGAACGCATCACCTTTCTCTCCCACTTCTCGAGCCCTCACGACTTCACGCACGCTGCCTAATAAGTAAAAACATCGCTTTCAAAACAAAGGTTTTTGTTCTCAAAAATGTAATAATGAAGCCTGGAGCAAATATATCGATCATCTCTGAGGTTAATTGTCGATCATTTTCCAAAACAAATTAAGGGTCACTTCTACATGAACTCGTTGGACCACTTCCAAGGCAATTCCTTCAAAAATCCTTGAAATCTTTCACAACCATTTTCGCTTTTTTCATTTCTTCATGCCATGCACTCACAATCAATTTTCTGTGTTGCTCCCCTGCGTATATGAAATGCATTATGACATTTCCAAACCACACATGCCAATATATCAATTATGCATATATCGACAAAAATTCACATACATACCACACGTTATTTATTCATGGCAATAACATCAAAATTAGCTCACATGGGCTAATTGACAATTCAATTCCAATGGCTCACACACAATTATATTTTTACATAATTCAACATCATGTTAACACATTAAATTCACATTAAATATATTAACAATAACACCCGCTTATTCATTTAAAGTACTCATGCAAATAACACATGGACATTTTTCGGGTCCAATCAATTCAAACCGGATCAAGCTTTTTAATGGGGCCCCTAAGACTGGCAAAGGCTAGTCCATGGCGTACCTAATTTCACTGCACGGGTTCACCAGGAACTGAATCCTGGCCATTTCCGCACCCAACACCAAAACCATAATTTATTTCATAAATTATAACACATGGACATAACAGTCTATAATCAGTCCTAGGACTGCCCAAAGCGGTCCCAAAAATTCCAACAATTCGGTCCCAAGTTTTGAGACCGATCAAATGGCCACTCACGGCCTCAAATCAATCAAATCATTCACAAGGCTCTTAAAAATAGATTAAATCAAGTAGGAGAAAACCCTTACCTCCCGAGTCGTCAACCACAAACCTGGTACGCAGAACCCTTTGCCTCGTATGAACAATCTCTTGCTTCTGGTCTGACGTGAACCGACTCTGCTCAAAGCCGGAAATTCCAGAAGTCGAGCTTTCTCTAGAATTTGAAACCCTCCTCCACTGCACGTATTCTCCAAATGAGAGAAATGTTCTTTTCTTTGTTATTACTCTTGTCCCTCACTCGCTTACTCTGCCGCTTTCATCATCGGGCTTATCGATTCCTATCCATTCAATCCACCCACTTTGAATTTTCTACCCAATTAGGAGATGCCACATGTCCATGTGGGCCCCAATCTTGAGCTCAAGTTGACTCATTCTGCACTTGACACGTGGCACACTGTGAGCCACTCAAAATGTGCCAAGTGTCCCGCACTACGCTCATTGCCTTGAAAAATGTGCAAATTCTAACTATCTCGGAATTCGACGAAATTCAATGTGGTAGCTAGATTTCACGAGACGATTCCAATGGTGAAGTCTGTTTCATCATTCGAGATCTAGAAAAATTCCGGATTTTAACCGAAATTACCATTTTGTCATTTTTAAAAAAATTAGATTTTCTCAGGGTTTCACACAACCGTAACTCCAAAAAATATGCATTGGAAAGTTCTCGACGAGATCTTTCCATCCATACCAAATTTGCACCAAAAAACTGAGAAAGAATGGTCCAAAAAAAAAACTCTTTCTTTTTCCTTTAACAAAATTGAAGCACAAAGAACATCATCTCTACTCTGATACTAATGAAATATTTCACTGGTCTGCAGCGAGAATCAGATCACAACCGGAGTTTGTTTTTAATGTTCCACAGTACGAACACCCTGTATGTGGTTGCTTGGATGATTCTCAAATATTGAAGATTTTACCCAGAAAACATATGTTATTTCTCCTTCTATAGTTCTCTCATAAAAAAAAAACGAATCAGAGTCCTATTCTTAGAGGCTCTGATTCACATCTCTTAGGAAGAGACATGTCTTATGTCAGGGGAATAATCTAATGGGTCTTGGGTCGGGTCAAGCCCATATGGGCGACCCATGCCCATAACCCAACAGGTCTCATATTCTTTTCATTAACTAAGGTATTCTTTCAAATTGATTTCTGAAATTGAATGGAACTTCCTACTCGATTCAGGTTGTGACCGGCAGTAAATTTTTGTATTTTCCAAAGTGAAGAAACAAGAAATGGAGCTTCTCCACATTGTCAGTACCACTCAACTTTGAGGCAAACTATAGATTCCGGGTGGCGTGATAAGGCCATGAAGTCAAGAAGCTGCAAGTGGAGATTATTAGAGCCTATTTGGTTATAATTTTCAAACACTATTTTTTGTGGAGAACACAAAAATAACCAAATTCAGAGAACAAGGAGAAAATTCAAAGAACACCAAGAGTTCTCTATGTTTTCAAAAATTATACTGAAGAATAGTTTTTAAAAACAAAAACCAAACTGTTCCTTAGATATTAGAGGACTCTAGAGAAGATTGATGTTGGAGATGAAGAGAGGGTTACTTTTTCCGTTGGATTAGGGTAGTGAGAGTGTGCTATTTTGCTTTGTCAAACTTAATTTATTTTAGTTGAGCAGTTTTGACTTTTTTAAAATTCATGGATTTACATGGATATGTAATTTTTCTTCTAGGAAGCTTCAAAGTCTCATGAATTGTATTACAATGGAAAATACAAAAGTAAATATGATTAGGATTATGAAAAATTTATTGGCTCGTTGGCTGTGTGATTTAAAAATTCTTAAAGTCGTGTTTAATCTTATGAGAAAGTACTTTTTAAAAATAAGGTAAAACAGAAAATACTTTTTGTTACTGGTTCTAAAAGAAAGTTAAAATGTGAAACCTTCATTTCAATTTTTTTTCAGAATTACTCAAAATGTTTATTAATACAAGAAGATTTAAATTAAGAGTTTCAAATTATTTTAGTACAGATGACACTTCTATTATTCTTGTGATCCAATTCATAATGGATTTTTAAATTTTGGTCCCACCAAGCAATAGAACTATCCAAAAATATCAATGAAGTTGATGAATTAAAACTTGTTTTTTTTTTTTTCAATTTTTTCCTTATACTTTATAACTTGGTAATTATCAAAATGAATAACTTTAAATAATGAACTAACAATTTATAGATGATTTATATTTCAAAGAGTGGTATGCTATACCGGAAAATTTCTTTTCAATAGGGTGAGCAATGACAACAGTAATAGATTATATTCACCATTTATAAATTATAAAATTATTAATGATATTTATGATTATTTAAAATTTATTATTTGTTCATTTATTTTTCTAAATTTTACTATTTAAAGCCTTTGATAGTCTGGCTCAAGTAATAAAGGATTGGGAAGGAGAACGGGAGATTCCAAGTTTGAATCCTTTTAAAAAATAGAGTACTACAATATAATATGCAAAATGAATAAATGTCACAAAGAAAATTATTTAAAAAATTACTTTTTTTTCCCCAAGATTGGAGATAATAGAAAGGATAATATAAATATAGAATAGGCATATGGACATGCGTGAAAATAAAATCAAAACATTTGATATTTTAGGGAAAAGTAAGTTTTCCTCTATCCATACAAAAATATTTATACATACATGATCAAGAAAACAAATAGGTAGGTTGTGTTGTTACCTTGATTATTTGACCTTCGGGGCATCAGCGACACGATGTAAACCTGCAAAAAGGATGGTCCAACGACGGTGGGCTGGCTGCCTCTTCGATGATTAAGTTAGTTAAAAGATAGAGAGAGAGAGATAAAGGAGTATGCACAGTTGGAATTGCTTACATCTTCCCAGTGGGGGATCTTCCTGATTTATAGACAATGGATGCCGAATCTCCTTCCTATTTCTCAAAGGAATCTCTTATTTTTAGGGATAAATCTCTTCTTCCTTATCTGGGGCCGATTTTCCCTTATCAAGGATCATTCCTCCGAGAAATATGGGATTTGGAAACAAGGAAATTTATGGATAAACATCCGCTGTGATTTCCGTCTTTATCTATTTCTCGCAACGAACTCATATTTGTGAGGGATGGCTCTAATTAGGGCACTTAAAATTCTAGATGGGCAGCCCTAAAGCTGGCCTTTGAGGAGACTCCCTAGCTTTCATAGACGGGCTTTAAGATTCTCCCATCTAAGTAGTGCCCCCCGATTTTAGTATGGTAGGTGGGCTTGGCCCGCTTTGCATCGTGGGTCAGGTGGGCCTTGGCCCAAATAGGCCCTAGGCCTATGTAGTAGTGGGTTTAAAAACCACAGTACTCACAATGCCCCCCTTTTCCCCGGCTGGAATTATGTGCTTTTCTAGTTAGGGAAAATATTCTCTTCTAAACTAGTGATAAGCTAGAAAGACCGAAAATTAATGCGCACATGCTGGTTCGGCTGCGCAGCGTGTTCGTCAAGAAGTTGCTGGTGGCGCTTACACATGTCCTAACATGTCTCACGGCATGATTTTCGACGACGCATTTAATGCATCCGCTGGCGCTTTCACCCATATATAGGGGTCAGATTGATGTCGCTCTTCACTATATTCCAAAGTCTTTCAATTGCTATGATTTCTTTTCCCTTTGCTTTCAAGGAATGGCATAAAGAAGCCTATGGAGGAAGACTACTAGAAGGCTCTGGACCCATTTTTCGATTATGGCTGTGGATGATGTGTGTTCAAACACAACACCTATGGAGACCAACCAGAGGTTCCAAATGGCGGCGTCCGACTCTCGTTAACCCCCTTCCCTCCTCCAAAGTTATTCATGAGCCCTAGGTGCCCCTTGTCCCACATTCTCCTAAGTCACAGTACATCAGAGGCGGCTGAGGAGCCCGAGAGAGAAGTGCCCCATCAGATCGAAACAAACATCTTTAAGTTCTTCTTTTCTTCCATTTTTTTTTTCTAATGGTTCTAATATGGCAGCTTGGACATATATCATCATGTAACTAATGACGCAATTGGCGTATTTATGAGATATAACTTTTTGTAATGGGACTAATATGGTCGCTTGGACATATGTCATCATGTAACTAATGATGGCAGACGTATTTATGAGATATAACTTTTGTTATTCTTTGTACAAATGACTCCTTTTTACTTTGCAATTTTATTTATTTATTTATTTACAAATTCCGGCAAGGATATGCTTCAAAGGCACCAAGGTTAAGTTATATTCGGTTAGGTACCTTCGGGGTCCCAGATTACGTAGCAAGCCAGAGCCACTACACAAGGCCAGCTCACCAACAGCTACACCATGTCCCAGACACGAAAAGCACAAAGATGCTTCTGGAGCCACATCTAGGCTTTTGAAAGTGCCAGCAGGCTAAGAGCCACGTTTAGTCTTTTGAAAGTGCCAGTAGGCTAAGAGCCATATTTGGTCTTTAAAAGTACTAGTAGGGCCTTCAGATTTCCCGTCTAGGTGGTGCCTACCAATTTTGATATGGAAGGTAGGCTTGGGCCGCTTCATATCGTGGGCCAGGTTGACCATAAGCCAAACGGGCCAGGCCTTGGGCCCATCGAGTAGTTGGTTTAAAAACCACAATATTCACAATGCCCCCTTTTTCCCCGACTGGAATTTTGTGCTTTTCCAATTGGGGAGAATACTGTAGTATTAAATGTAGAACGTGGAGAGTTATATGCGCCGAGGCGATGCTCTCATGGGTTTAAAGAGTGTATTTAACACACGCTTCCCAATATATATATATATATATATATATATATATATATATATATATATATATGGCGATTTTGTTTCGACGGCGCGAATGTTCCTATCGATAGCTCTTACTCCCTTACAAAATATGGTTCGGGGTTTCAATACGCTTTTTATGTTATCTTAAAGTTTTGTTACTCCTGCAATTTTTCCTTTTCTGTGTTTTTGCGAACTTTTCCGGCGTTTAATAAATCTTTTTCGACGACTTTCGCGGTGAGTGTTCGTATCTCAAAACCTTCTTTTTCTCATTGGTTCATTTGAGTGTTTTTGTTGTCAAATGCCCTATTTGGTTCCAAGGGTTTTAGTTCATGCTTCTTAAGTTTTTATTACCTGTGGGTGTAAAACCTCTAGGGGGAATTTCTTTTATTTTTTCGAGGGTTTTGTTTCCATATTTGCTTAATGGCCCTCAATCTGATCTCCTCCTCTTTTTTTTTGTTTCTTGTTTTTTTTATTTGCCTATAGAATGGTAAGAGGTAACGAAGAGGTTTCCACCAATCAGGTTGGGTGTTGGATTGGAACTCCCTGGGAAGCGCCTATGGCAAGCGTCCTAGTTGCTGCTATGTCTGCAGAGGAACTGAGGTTGTATAACCAGGTTCCTACCAAAGTCGGGGCTCGAGATGTTGGGACCGCCTTCTACGCTTCAATCAAGGAGGCGCACAACGCCATCTACTTCACCTAGGAATAGTTCGTCAGCTGGCCGCTTTCTCGTCCCATCATTAGCCGGGCGCTTTACATTTTACCTGTGCACTTGGCGCACTTGTATACCTGAATGTTTTTTGGATTTTAATGGGTTGCAGTATACTAAACTTTCTCTACCAGTTGGATATCTCTCTAGTGGAGATTTGCATTATTTATACCTCAAGTTGGGGGATCAGGTCATCATTTCCAGTTCCGGCCATAACTTCGATTGCAATTTGTAATCGTCCCGACTTCTAAAATAGTGGCGAAAGAGGTCGTCTTGGTTAGGGGTCCATGAAATGTGACGCTTGGCTCTCCAGGGCTTCCTTTTGATATGAACCAGTCCCTCTCATTCCCAGGTTTGTTTTAGTTTTGATGTAACTCATATTTTCCTAGACGATCTTCTTTATCGATATGCCCCTGTTTTCTTGACGATTTGTAGGTAGGCGTAGGGAGGCCTACTGTTAATCAAGTGAGAAGGCAAGGCCGCCACATCAATGGCTTGAGATCACAAAGAGGGAGCGTAACCATAAGTTCCTTCTGTTTGTGAAGAATCTATGGGAGTTGGGTGCCAGTCCTTTCCCATACATATTTCCAATTCTTCCCCGTCCGCTGCCTACCAAGCTTGTCAAGGGCGAGCACTTCGTCCTCACAGATCTCTTAAAGATGATACTAGGGCTCTTCGTATGGCTCGACGCCCACCCATGCCCGCATAAGACCTCAACCTCGCCTCTCTAAAGTGAAGGAAAAGAAGAAGAAGAAGAAGAAGAAGAAGAAGAAGAAGAAGAAGAAGAGTTAAGAAGAAGAAGAAGAAGAAGGCCAAAGTGATAAAGTCCATCTACGAGGCTCGAGGGGCTCAGGGACTGGAATGGACTCGACAACCGCGACCTGCTAAAGAAAGGAGACAAAATGTCCAACCTTGCCACCGGATTTCCTACATGGACGCATTGCCAGCCACCACGCCTGGGGGGGAGGCTACCTTGATTCGCTTTCGCCAAGTAGGTGTCTCGAAATCAACAAAATTTATAACTCAGATTCCTACTACCGAACACGAGCAGCTAATGCAAAGATAGCTGGGCTCTGTGGTCGAACACAGGATGGGTTTTCATGAGAGAAGAGTTACAGAACAAATGGTGCTTTCTGGATTTAAAGGGTTTGTGAAAAATAGTGTGAATGTTGAAAACCGAAATAATCAAGTAAAAGTTAAGAGAACTCAAGTCTCTGCCACCGGGCTTAGTGGTTCCCAGTTATCCGACATGTGCTCTGGTCTTTATCTCGGCTGGGGTTATGACATATAGTCATTTTAATCTGATCCTTCATTAGCTTTAAAAACCTAGACCTTGGTGAGTTTCTCTTGAAAGATGGCATTTGATTGGCATAAAATGTCCTTAACAATGAAAACATATCTCAAAAACCTACCCTATACAACTAGTCAGGAGACAACTAACTCGGGGTAACAAGATCAGTGAAAGTATCCACTGAACCGAAAAAGCTTGCCAAATACACATTAGGGAGAGCATGCCTAGAAGATTTTAACCTAAGGTGAGAAGCAGGAGCACAAATACCCTTAAATTCATACATGAAGAGCATGAGAACATGCAATTTAAGCCCAAAATCAAGACTCCAAAGGGCCTTCCCTTCAAGGATCAGGTTTAGCTAAGATCCCTTGATTTGTCATCATCAAGTGGGTGTTTGGCTACCAAGAAAGTGTAAGAAAGTGAAGGAGAAGAAGAGAAAATACCACAAGTGTAGGAGAGGAAGCCAGGCTAAATTTCTGATCGATTGATGGAGTGAAAGTTGATTTGATTACAAGAAGACTGAGCTTAAATAGGTGCTCAGTATAAGGAAATTACAACAATGTTTTAAAGAACCAAAATTACATGAGGGCAAACTTGTATAAAACCACCAAAAGGCGAGTCAAAGCAAATAACAGCACATTGAAAGCAGATGTTCGCGAGTTGCGAGTAGCAACTTTGTGAAATTTAGCGAGGTTGTGCGAAAATTTCGCAACCTACAAAATTTCCTTTGTGACTCCTTCTCTCTGATTATTTTTCTCCAAATTTCCCTGCAGTTTGATCAGCCATCTTGAATTAAACTTTGGTTCATCGTGTTTTGAATCGAATTGAGGAATTATAGGGCGCTGACTGCAAAACTACTAAAAATAGCTAAAATGCTGATCGATGTGGGACCCAATGTATAAATTGAGTTGTGAAGTCGATTAGTACACAAAAGCGGCTGCTAAGCAGGCTCAAAGGGTACTGGGTACTAATCTCCCCCAACCAAGGCGTTGCTAGTCCTTAGCAATGATAAAAGAAGGAAGATCATACGGGATATGTTTTTGCAAAAATGGTATCACATTCAAAAGTATGTGCAAATAATGCCCAACCTTCGATATGAAAATTGGGACTACGTATAAAGACCTTGACTTGGGAGAACAAATGCCATACGGGAACAAATTAGGCAACATTTATTCAGAAATCGACACAATTTCCACCCAGCTAAGTGTTTTTAGGTGATCGGTTTATACAAATAAGTTTTGCTAAGCTCTCCTCCCAATAATACATAAAAGTGTTGATCATCCTAAATAGATTCGATTTCCACTTATTCCCATACGCCACATTTGTGTGCTTGGGTGCAATCTTTGAAAACCGACTGCACGAAAGTCAGGTGTGGCAGTCCATCGAGACTCTGACCAACTGGGTTTGGGGCATCAAGTGCAAGGGTCTTTCGACCATAAAATCTACGAGGTTTTGAACTTCGAATGATTTTGAGAATCCAGCACCTACAACTCGCTAAACTCCACCCATCCACCCATGTAGTGAGCACTAAGTCGATGCTTGGGTTTCAAGGCAAAGCTGCGCGGCTTTACTTAACTCTTTTCCTTTTCTTTTTCTTTTGTCTTTTCTTTTTCTTTTGGAAGACACATTGGCCTTCTTTCAAAAGGAACTCCAATCTATTATGGGCTGTCAACGAAGTTAAGGCCGGTTTTGTAAAGTAAGAGGAGTATGCAACTTCTCAACCTATTGATGAAAACTAATGTGAGCGTATTGTAGCTAGAGAATGGTGGAAGACGGGGGAGTGAGTACGGGGTCTTCAAGCGGCCAATAACTCAATCGGGCATGGAACCATTCTAGCATTTGGTTTCATACGATTAGCTACTTTTCAATTTATAGGAAGGCAAAATCACCCGATAAAGAGGCGATATGAGATACGAAAGTGTAGAAAAATAGATTTGTATTATATATATCAAGGTGAATTTACAAAATTTTCGACTTTTGCAAAACTAAGTAAACAACAAGCCTCCACATAAACAAAAAATGGGCTTTGCTGGGCATGTGGTACAAGTAAAACTAAAATCAAAAGTATGAACATCCTTTGATACTAAGCGTACAGCGATGGAATGATTAGAGAGAAAGTTAGTGGAGGATGGGTACCTCCTTAATCGATGATGGCTAGTGGGCGGGTTGAGGTAACTGGCAGTGAAGTGGGCGTCTTTCTTCACGCGGCTACTACCAACGCACATCCGAGGAAGGCTGCGAGAGGGGCCGATGGTGGAGGCGATCTTCTTAGGGGAGGGGACAAGTGAGGCTGGCGGGGTATGCGGGGAGGAGGCAGGGAGGCCCAGTGGCTCTATTTGCATCGAGGCTGCTTGGATCTACGCTCGGCGACCTTGGTGCGGGTCATCCTCTGCAGAGTGTGGCTGGGAAGAGGCTGCAAATGAAGTTTTGTAGTGGGTGAGAATGTCAGGGACGTCTCCCGCAGGAGCAGAGTCCCACTGGCGGAGGATGTGCTGCGAGGGGCGGTGTGGAGGTACCGGCCCAACTATTATCTGACCGGCGGTGGGCATGGGGCCAGGGCGAGGCTCTTGAGGGCGGGGGCATGTCGGGCTGAGGAATGCGATCTTTGAACTCTTGGAGTGTGGTTGGTGTAGACTGAAGAGATTAGAGGGGGTCTTAGTGAAGGCGGAGTGGAGGCTCCCGGTTACAACTCGGCTATAGGGGATCGTCCCTAAGTATGGACTATCATCAGTCGGCTCATCCTCGTATGATCCCGGAGGGGGAAGATGGAAGGCTCGAGGCCTAGCCTTAGGTCGATAATGGTGGCGGCGGCCACGGTGGCCTTGATCTCGAGGCTCGGTCGGGAACCCGATGTGCTCTAGAATCTGACATAATAGTCGAGGAAATAAAAGAGGCATGGACTCGGCGCGGGGTAGACTCCGGTGGTGGACCTTGTCCTAGAAATGAAATAAGGACGTCAAAATCAGCTTTGCCGGGTTGAACTAGTAGCCCTTTGAAATTCGATATAACACCTCCAAGATAGCTCCTCTCCTCTGAACAATATGTTGAAGTGGAAACATATTAGACCTCAAAATGTGGTACATCAGAAGCATACGTTGCGGGAGGTGCACGCTGAATATGTCGTCCACCGGTAGCGTCCATAGAGGCGGGACCATCTCCACAGGTCGAGGGTTAGGGCCTTGTCTATAATCGATCGCGTTGGCGAGGACCAACTGGAAGATGGAGAGCGTTGTGATGTCGGGCTGAAGTATCACGGCCGGCCATGGATGAGAAAGTGAAGCGGTCGGGTTGGCCTCACACACGGATGTCATCATATGAAAGAGCCGATGACTACGGGGATGAGTAAATTGGCCTTTGTGCGACACCTTGAGCGGCTCGGATGATCGGCGCACGGGCATGGAGTCACGCGGGCTGGATTGCTGGCACGCAAATGCCGGAGATGTGTTGCCTCCCATGTAAATCTCTCCCTCTGCGATCTGCATTCGGGATGGGGCATGAGAAGTAAAGTAAAGCAGTGATGGGCGGGAGATGGTCGGGAGCTCGGCGATACGATGGGTCGTGGGGTGCCACGGGTCTCTAAGTGGATGACTCCCCTAGGCCTGAAGTTCGGGCCCTCTTGGCCGGTGGGGCCCTCCAGGCTGGCCTGGGATGCCGGAGCCCGGGTGGGTGGGGCTGGCCGGGTATGAGATATCTCCCCTCCGGCGGGGTTACAGGAGGAGAGGAATCTCGGCATCGACCTTGGCGTGGCGGGCGCTGCATTGGCTAGGGTGAGAGGCCGGCGGCAATGGGGGCGCGCGACCGGCCGTTGGGCGGTGCCGGTTGTGTGATGGGGCGGCGCGACGACCCGAGGGTGGGGCACAGGTGGGATCCGAGCGGGGAAGTGGGACCACAGCTCACACACTGCGGAAGGAATGAGCTACTGAACCGCCATTGTCGGGCCTGAGGGAGAGAAAACTTGAGAGGAGATGGGTTTTTCAGAAACTAGAAGGATGAAGTGAATGAAAATGAGAAACAAAGAAGGGTTTATATAGGAAGGGGAGGGTAGGTGGGAAGACAAAAATCAATTAATGGCATTTAGTGACCACCGTAATTATTTGAGAGCAAAAAGATAATAAATTTAATTGCGAGATGTGAAGCGAGGGTTGAGGAAAGCACGAGGGTTGCGGGCGGGAGAAGATGACGATTTGCGAGCACAGAGGCCTTTTCACAGGTTGCGAAAATTTTCACAACCTGAGAAATTCTCAGGCAAATTTTGCTCCCCCTGTACTGGAACACCTACAACAACACAAGACCAAAAATTATGAGAAGTTAAGCTTGAAAATAAGAAAATTCACAAAATTTGGAAATTAAAAAGGATATTAATGAAAATCCTAATCTAAAAATTGAAATAAAATAAAGCAAAATCTCATTATTAAAATTTAGATGGTTTAAAGTTCTTGCTGAAACCACTCCCTGTTACGCTGTTTAGAGGTTTCATGGAGGGTCAAGGAGGAGAAGCTCCTCCATGCTTGCAGTGGTGTGCTCTGCGATTGAGTTAAACTTACGCTACAGTTTGTTAAACGTTATGCTCTACGGTGGGGTGGCATGATAGGCGGGAAGATTTGATATAATGTAGTTGATCCTTCATTAAGCGCCTTATGAGTTCTTTGCCCAATTCTCCACTGCAGTTTATAGACCTTTGTGCTTTCCTACAACATTGTGCCTCCAGATGAACTCTTCTAATTTATCCTCACTCCTGGTGAAGCATCCTTGTGCTTAAGTGAAGATGTTGAGCTCAGTACTCATGTTGCCAAAGGTGAGCTGCATAACACTATTCCGGCAGTTGATTATAGCATTAAGCGTGGCAAAAATGGCTCAAGTATGATGGGCGCGGTGAGTGCTCTCTTGCCAATAGCTCTGTATCAAGAACCACAAAATCTGGGATGGTAATTTGTCTATCTTTATGAACATCCTCAATATTCCCTTTTGGCTTTTCATGATCCCGATCCATAGGGATAGGGTGGTGTTGGTAGGCTTTAGCTCTCCCAAACCCTAACGATTACATTAGTATGGCGGTAGGTTGACCTGCCCAGCGCTCCAAAGGTGACGGTGCCTTGTCTGTCACGGTCCCTCACAATGTTAGTATTTGAAATGGTAGGGGTCCTTGGATCTTTGTAACCAAGGTACACTGCTTGGATGATGGAGTTAACTATGTTAGGAAGTCTTTCTTGTCAATGCCAATCCCTTTTGGCTAGTACCTGAGTCACTAGAAATTTGCATAAGTAGGGACTTGATCATGTCAGAAGTAGGGAATGTTCACCTTGACACTTTCGGCACTTCGGGATGCCTTCTTGCTTAGAAGCCTTCTTTTGCCTCGATTGGCGAGGAAATGGGGAGGCATGCTTTCTTTCATCGAATCCTCTTTAATGAATATATGTTCAGGCTCCTTTCCTCACAATTACTCTAGTTTTTCGCTCGAGGTTTGGGCATCGGTGATCGATTTCCGCCTGCTCCTCCAAAGTGATAATGGCACGGACTTCATCCATTCTTTTGCGGAGGCTTGCTGGGAAGGCTTAGTTCATACACTCCCTAGGATTGGAGCGCGAGTGTCTGGGAGGAATCTCCCTTCTCCAGTACATATGGCGGTTATTCGAATCTGATGGATCAGTACATGGTATCAATTTGATTTGGAAACTTTGTGAAGCCCATCAATTCTTTTGTCCATGGAGCTTTCTACCTTTTTTATTCTTTGGTTAATCTGGGCATTGATAGTTTTCTGCTCCTCTACAAAATTCCCCACCACCTTGCTCAAATTCATGATAGCTTGCTCCACGGCGGTGGCGAGGTTGGTGTTTAACAACTAACGAGAGGAATTGGACCTTGGGAGCATATGCGGAGGTCAGGCTTCCAGGCTAGGTTGGGGTGGTTTTTCCAGTTGGGATTATAAGTGTTGCCATACTGGGCATCAGTTGGTGGCCTATTTTGACTCACTACATTTGCATTTTCAACCCGGCCAAATCCACTGGCGAAGGAGAAATTGGACAATGTTCTCCTTGGTGACCGGTAGATTGACAATTGAAACATGGTTGGCTAGATGCCTCAGTCATTGCCCGTACCTCCTGCTGGTTTCTCTGTTCAAGTTCTTCCATTCTTCTGTTCAGGGTGGACAACTTAGCCTTTAGTTCCACTTCCTCCGTCAGTGAGTAAATGCCTCTCTTGGGTTTCTTGTTGGTTTTTGTCTCTCCTCTTGGGTTCGGCTCATCCCATCCCTTGGAGGTTTCATCCACGTAGTTCAAAAAGTTCATGGCTTCATCAGGATTTTTGCTGAGGAAGTCCCCTCCACACATGGTCTCAAGGAGTTGTTTCATGGAAGGGGACATTCCATCGTAGAAGTGGTTCACTAGCATCCATGTATCAAAGCCATGGTGAGGGCATGCACTGATGGTTTCAAGATACCTTTCCCGGCAGTCGTCTTTCCTTTGTCATGAGGCGCAGAAGAACAACAGATCTTCCCTCTTGATTGTTGGTCTTATGGGCACTGAAGAACTTCTTCAAAAATTCCACCTGCAGCTCAGCCCAGTTCCTGATGGTCCTTGGCCTTAGTGGTCGCCAAACTTGCTTTATCTTTGAGGTCAAGAGGAAAGCTTTGGCTCATAAGTCATATCAAATACCACTCCTTGAAAGTAGTGCAAACCTCCTCGAAATCCCGAATATGTGTGTATGGATTTTTCGTTTTCCATACCATGAAAAGTCGGGAGCAGGGGCACCAAATAAGGTCTCACTGCCACATCCTTTGCAGGGGGTATGATGCATGAGCGCACTCACCTGGTGGGTGAATGTGATCCCCTCATTGATCTGTATGCATTGGGTTCTGTGAACCCCTGTTGCTTGCTGCTCTTCAAGTGGGGTCTTCATCAGTTGGTGTGCATACTAACTACAGCCACTGTTCAGATTGGAACATACCTAGCCTTTGCTCACTGCGGTGTTCTTGTCCCAACTGCATAATTTGCTATGAACACACCTGAAGCAAAGAAACCAGCAAAAACAAGACAGGTTATGGATTGTAAAATCAAAACGGGAGTAACGATTGCACGTGGAGTTTTCTCAAACTCCTGCGGTGAGAATTTCAAATTCCCCTATAGTGAACTGCAAGTGGGGAAAATGATTAAATAAAAAAGAAATGAGATTACACCAAAACTTGTGTGATGTGAATCCTACGTTCTTTGCCTATCTTTCTCACTAGGGCTCATCCTAGCGGCTGTATTTACAGTCGTTTGGCCAAGTAGGTGTTGGAATCAATAAATTTATAACCTAGGATTCCTACTACTGACATATAAAGCTACGATGTAGTGGCTTTGAGATTCGAACACAAGGATGGGTTTTCTTTATGAGAGAAGAGTTACAGTGCATTGAAAATGGTGTTTTCTTGTTGGATTTAAAGGGTTTATGAAAAATAGTGTGTGTGAATGGCTGAAAACTGAAATAACTAAAGTAAAAAGTTAAGAAAGAACTTTTTGAAGTCTCGGGCCACTGGGCTTAGGGTTCTAGGTTAACCGACATGTGCTCGGGTCTTTATCCTCGCGTTGGGGAGCATGACATATAGTCATTTCCTGAATCGGATCTTCATTTAGCTTTAAAACCTAGACCCTAAGAGTTTCACCTCTTGAAAGATAATTTGATTGGAAGCATATGCCCTAACAGTGAAAGCATATCTCAAAACCACCTACGATAACTAATAGGAGGCGATAGCTGGGCATCGGTGGATCTAGTGAAGTAATCACTTGAACCTAAAAATCTTGCCAAATACACATTAGGGGAGGAGGCATGCCTAGGAGATTTTAACCTAAGGTGAGACGGGAGCCACAAATACCCTTAAATGCATACATAGAGCATGAGAACATGCAGCTAAGCCCAATCAACCCTGGTGGCCTTCCGCTTCAGGATCGGGGTTTTAGCGAAACATCATGATTTGTCATGTCGGGGTGTTTGGCTACCAGAAAGTGCAAAGTGAAGGGAGAAGAAGAAAATCACCCGAATGACAAAGGGAGGAAGCTTAGTGCAAATTCCTTGATTGATTGATGGAGTGAAAGTTGATTTGATTACAAAAGCAAGGCGAGCTTATAGGTGCTCGATGAAATTACAACAATGTTTAAAGAATTCATTACATGAGGTAAACTTGTATAAAACCACCAAAAGGCGGGTCAAAAAGCAGTGCATGAGAGGCACACGAGGTGAGCGGTGTTCGGGTTCTGCGAACATGCGAAATTTGTAACACAAAATTTCCACTTAGCTCGGCTCTCTTTAGTATTTTGCTCCAAATTTCCTACAGTTTGATCATGCATCTTGAATTGACTCTGGTTCATTGTGTTTAGATGAATTGAGGAATTATAGGGCATTTGACTGCAAAACTACTAAAGCATAGCTACAAAATGTGATCGATAATAAAGTCGGGACCCGATGTATCAATTGAGTTATTAGAGTCGATTAGTACACAAAAAAGCGCATAAAACTGCTATAAACGAGGCTCAGAATTGCCCAGGTCAATCATCCCTAGCTTTGAGGATCAGACGGCCAGCGCTACCTGCAGGTCGGCCGGTAGAAAGGTGAAGAAGGCGGCGGTAATTATCGTGGATTCTCTTAAACGAGCTCTTGAATGCACATTGGCTTTGGCGGGTGCTACCCAGAATGGTGGCTCCGTAGGCAGCATTGTACAACGTTGGAGGGCTGAGCTCACGCTGGGGGTCTCTACCACTTAGGCAGTTTGGGAGGCTCATTCGGAGGCGACTGCGTCGGGCCTTTCTGGCCAGACTTGTTATGGAGTGATCGCTGCGTGGGGAGAGGATGGTCGTCGGATGGTCTTTGAGCTCTTACATTCGGCCCGTTGGAATGGGACATCCATCGCCAGTTTGCTGCCCTAGAAGTCCACTGATGAGGCCGCCGGTGGTTATACTGTGGGCTCCCTTTAACTAGAGTGGCCCCTCCGTTGCCTCTACCCTGCCTTCTTTTAGTGTTGTGGTGGTGGCTCGCGTTGAGGTATATCCCCTTCCCACACTGGCTTGATGAGCCGAAAAGTCAGCACCCGATGGGTGGTTGGAGATGGGATGTACACGTAATATACTGACTTGATCGGCCGAACTAGTATGGTTGAGCTTCTATTGTTTTGAATATTGGCTCCATGTTATGATTTTATTTTGACTCATCCGGAATATGGTGCGCTAGCATATAGAGCTTCACTCCAGGTTAGATGATGCAGAGAAGCTGAGGCTCTATGCCTAGTTGGCTACCTTTAAGCACTGTGCCCTAGAGGAGTCCCTAGACAAGGTTAAGTCTCGGTCTAAGCATTGGGAGTGAAAGGCCAAGGAAGGCAACGAGAAGATGAAGGGCACCGAGGAGGAGGAGACGAGGGAGCTAAGGAGGCTCAGGTTGCTGGCTGGTTGCAGTGACGCATGAAGGCGCAGTGAAGGATGACGGGCCCGAGGCTCCTTGCGACGGAGGAGGGGCCCCAGGAGTGTAAGGCTGAAGCGGTCCTGGCTTATGCGGAGGTTGAGGCGGACATCCTATTGGAGATCGGGCGAGAAGGGACGGGGTTTGCTCCCCTTCGAGTCCTAGGCCGATGGGATAAGGAGGCCATGGAGGAGTTCGAAACCTTGGGGGTGATTAGTACGCAAGGAATTCTATTTTGAGTCCTATTTAAAGATAGGTTTTGAGAGTGCTTTGCGTATAATCATATTAATTAAGCCGATTGACATGTGCAGGTCCGATTAGTACTACTGATTTTGTTTCGAGGTTGTTTTTGGTAGTTTTTCAGGTTTTGGGAACCTCCGCCATCATATCAAGCTTGGCATCGTAATTGTGATGTTTTATGCGATTTACATTCAGCCAGGGATGAAGAAATAAAAATTGGAAAGAAGGAGGAAATGCAAATTTGAATGGTCTGCAGAGCATTGCGGAGATCGAGGAATTTCGCTATGGCATAGCGAAAATTTGCAAAGTTGCGAAAATTTAATCTAGCGAAATTTTATATCAGCTAAATTTTCGCTATGATAGCGAATTGCTTGTGTCACCTCTTGAAATTCAAATTTTAAATATGCTGCAATTTAGCTATGATAGCGAGATTTCGCCTATATAAGTGAATTCTATATAACGAGAATTACTGCCCCTACTGATCCAAACTACCGTTTTGTGTAATTCCCGTTTTGATGTAATCATTATTTTGGTTATTTTGGTATTTCACATCCCTTGTAAGGCTATATAAGCCACTTTATAACAATTTGTAACCCTAACTTTTGCTAACTTTCATTTTACGCAGCTTTTCCTTTTGGTCCCAGTTTTCTCTCTTCTCTCTTTTCTTTCTCTCATTTTCTCGGCTGCCAGGCCTTACACCCCCTTTGAGGTTGACAACTCAGGATTTGTCAGCCTCAAAACCTTGAAGAGGAGGGTTGCTAGGTTGGTTAATGGTGGTTTGCAGGTGTTCCTCTATTTTAAATGAAGCAGGTACTGCATTTATGTGTTCTTTCCAAACTAGGGTTTAATGCTATTAGTAACAATATTTCCTTTGGTCGATACTTGGCATGCTTTAAGTTAGTGTATTCTTAATGGTAGATACAACGACATTCATTGTAGATGTCATTTACTGACCGCGAAATTAGGATTAAATCTTGGTTTCAAGCTGCTGGAGCATTAAATGCTGATAAATGGTTTGGCTCAAATAGGAGTGATTTTAAGGGTTGGTTTTAAGTTAAACAAAGATCGGTTTTTTGGCTATGACTATATATCATTTGCCCTAATGCGAAATAACCCGATGACACCTTTATAACCTCAATTTATCAAGCTAGTGACCCCAGACTTCAAGGTCTCATCCGCCTTACTTTAGAATTTTTCGGTTAGCCTAGTGACAACACCCCCATGCTTTTAATCACAAACAAGAAAATCCAAATAAGCCTCACCATTTTGAACCATGATACAAATCATTTGTAAGATGAGAAACCTATCCCATGATTCGACCCTAAGTATTGCTATCTGCGGTAAGCCCGACTCTGGTAGGAGGAAGGTAGGATACAAATTTTGTTGATTCCGGATCACCCTACTGTGGCACGAATCAGGGGGTGATCTTCACCAAAAGCTACGGGTGTTGTTTGTTTAAGCACAATATTTGCGGGGATCATCTAGAGGTCCCAGACGGTATGCCCGACTGCTCCATCCTGCTGCCTCTTGAGTTCTTTGTGAACCCAAGGTGTCCCTTGGTCGCAGCGACCACTAAGGATACGGCAGATGAGGTGCACCTGAGCGGGCCTAGGAACATGAGGAAAACACTTCTGCCAGGGACCAGAACTGACTCCAATCCCTCTTTCTTTCCCTTCTCTTTTTTTGCAAGGGGCCTTGTTCGGCCGCTAGAACTTGTGTACTTTTTGACGCCATTGGCGTTTTTAATAAAATATCAATTTTGGCTGTATTTCTCCTATTTTAAGCTGTGATAACTCCTTCTACAAGTTTAGTTTGGACTCTTGGTGTCATAGTGAGTTAGAGTTGGGTGCAGGGCTCTTGTAGGGCAGTGCATTGCACCCAGTGGGCTAGATGCCACTGATCGATCTTACTTTTTTTTTTTTTACATTGTTTTGAAAGTGCCAGCAAGCTTAGAGTAGCAATATTGTCTTTTGAATGTGCCAATAGGCTTAGAACCATAATCTAGTCTTTTGAAAGTGCTAGCAGACTTAGAGCCACAGTATAGTCTTTTGAAAGTGCTAGTAGGCTTAGAGCCACAGTCTGGTCTTTTGAAAGTGCCAATAGGCTTCGACCCATAGTATGGTTAAAGTGTCAGTAGGTTTAGAGCCTTAGTCTAGTCTTTTGAAAGTGTGTCAGCGGGCTTGGGGAGTAGATGCAGTCTTTTGAAGTGTCGATAGGCTTAGAGGCCACGAGTTTGGTCTTTTAATGCCGGCGAACTACAAATGTTCTTTTGAAAGTGCCAGCAGGCTTAAAGCCAAAGTTTGGTCTTTTGAAAGTGCAAAAAGGCTTAGAGCCACAGTCCGGTCTTTTGAAAGTGTCAACAGACTTAGAGTCATAGTTTGGTCTTTTAAAAGTGCCAGCAGGCTTAAAGCCATAGTCTGGTCTTTTGAAAGTGCCAGTAGGCTTAGAGCCACAGTCTGGTCTTTTGAAAGTGCTAATAGGCTAAGAGCCACAATATGGTCTTTTGAAAGTGCCAGAAGGCTTAGAGCCATAGTCTAGTCTTTTGAAAGTACCAGCAGGATTAGAGCCATAGCCTGGTCTTTTTCATAGAGGCAGTTGCAAAAATTGAGAGAAAATTTTCTAAAGAAAGCTTTACTGATAATACCTCTTAAGGTGCATAACCTTTCACACTTTGGGCGTTGGTGTCCTGTCTAGTTTATTTAATGCGTATGACTATTGTAACGAAAGCCGTTTTCTGTACGTCAAGCGGGTGCGTGAGTGTTGGAAAATATCGAGGCGAATCCGAAGCAGCGGTATCCCAAGCGCGAGCCAATAATTTGATCTATATCTGGCGAGGAAGGCATTTTTGGGCATGTTTCGGTAGTGGAGTGTAATCTATACACATTCTCCACTTTCCGCCTTTCTTTGGAACCACCACTGATTATTATCCAAATAGTGCTATTTTGTACCTTGTTTATCATAGGTTTTGAGCGCTTTTTGCGTAATAATCAGCCTCATTAACCCGGTTGGCACATTAAGGTCCTAAGCTATATACTAACGATCGGTTTTGTGAAAATTTTGCTTAGTTTCATGAACCAATTATGCTAAAGCTTCTCCGGGGCAATCACAGAAGATCGAAGTTGAATTAAAATTTTGTAGGTGAAAGTGGAAGAGGTAGAAAGGAGGAGAGCACCCGCTACGTTTTGCAAGGGTTAAAGAAATTCGACCTGCGGTGTTTCTCCACGCTTTGACCCGTTTGTGCTTTTGGCCTGGGTTTTGTGTTTTCCTGAATTGCCATTCATGTAATAGTGGCCGATTCATATATTTTCAATTTTGCATGGCGGGGACGATGCTCATCTTGGCACGCATGTCGATATCAGATTGATCATTAATAACATTTTTAGGCACGAAAGTTCCTGCCTCTTTCATGTTCCCTCACTTTCTCTCATTTTTTCTCTCTTTCTCACTAGCCCAGGCACCCTGCGGGATGTGACTCGGTGACCATTATATTTCCTTGGTAGAGAAGGCTACTGGGTAAGGGATCTAAGGTAAATTGAGGGTTCTCACATTTTTAACGCACGTATTTATTTGCATTTATGTCTCTTCTTCTAACCCTAGGTTTAAATCCCTTAGACGCACCTTGAATGACCAGTATTTGGTAATCTTTTAGGGTTTAGTGGATGCTTATTGCTAGATCAACGAGATCGGTGAATTACCATTTATGAGTCATTGGAAGGTGGAGTCGAGGAGATATCTTGTTAATACGAGACCATTAATACTCTTGATAAATGCTATCTTTCAAAGAAAAATCATTAAGGGTTATGTTTTATAGCTAAATGAAGAACCGGTTCGGGAGATGACTATAGGTCATCCTCCCAGCCCCAGCGAGAAGGGCAGAATCCTGGATTGTCCTTAGAACCCAAAACCAGTAGTCTGACACTCCAAGGAGATCTCTTTTATATTTTATTTCATTTAATTTCCAATTTTCAACCAACAAACCCCCTGTTTTTACAAAATCCCACAATCCAAAACAAATTCACCATTTTGAACTTCACTGCAAGCCATTTGTGCGAAGAAAACCCATCCCTGTGTTCGACCCTAGAGCCACTGTACTGCAGTAGCTATGCTACAACAGTAGGAGGAATTAGGTATAAATATTGTTGATTCTGGATACCCTATTACCGCCCTATGAATCAAATGGCGATGTTGGCGGGGATGGTGCCTTAGTTCAAATGATGAAGTGCTGAACACTTGTGATCATCATCACAAGTACCGGTGAACTTTTCTTAACTTCATTCTTTCTAGTAGTGTGTTGCTAGGTTAATTAATTATATTTTACTGTTATAAATTTTATTTTAGCTAACAGTAACCCCTTTTTGGTAGCTTTGTTTTTGTTTCTTGTTGGTGTGCTGTGTTTTTCATATAGGAGTTTATGTTCCAGTGGGATAGGAATACAACAGGCAGATTAGAGAGAATTAGTATTCCATAGGAACAAGGTTGTGAAGCAAGCTTGAACAGTGATAAAATAGAACCCTCACCTGAGGAACAACAAAGCCAACAGGGGGTGAAGAGGAACCTCAATGCATATAGGTCCATGAGAGACCACATACACCCTCCACGAGTGAGTGCACCCTCCTGCATTGTGCCTCCTACTGAGGACATGGTTGTTAGACCTTACATTGTGCCTTTGCTCCCCACTTTCCATGGTATGGAGTGTGAGAACCCCTATACGCATATCCGGGGTGTTGAGGAAGTACGCAGCACCTTCAAGAGGATGCTACAATTTGGACTTAATGAGGCTCAAATTCTTTCCTCGACCTTGAAGGATAAGCCAATTTGGCTCTCGAGCCAAGGACCATTCGAGCTGAATGAGATGCGAGTTGAAGTTAGCAAAGAAAATTTTCTCCACACACAGAACTAACAGTCTGAAGAGGCAAATCTACACTTTCTCAGCCAACGAGCATGAAAAATTCTATGAATGCTGGGAGAGATACTTGGAAACCCTTAATGCCTATCCTCACCATGGCTTTGACACATGGCTACTAGTCAGCCATTTTTATGATAGGATGTCCCCTGCCATGAAACAATTGTTGGAAACTATATGTGGAGGAGACTTCGTGAGCAAGAACCCAGAAGAAGCTATGGATTTCCTGAACTAAGTGGCAGAGACATCCAAGGGTTGGGATGAGCCTAATCCAAGAGAAATGGAGAGAATGAGGCCTGCAACCAGCAGAGGAATGCATGTACTCCCTCCCGGAGGACATGGAAGTGAAGGCGAAACTGTTAACCTTAGCTAGAAGGTTGGAAGAGCTAGAAATGAGAAATCGGCATGAGGTGCGAGCAGTGGCTAAGGCACCTATGCCCAACAAGCTTTGTTTCATTTGTCAGTCTACTGAGCATCCATGATAGCACTACCCAATTGTTTCTTCAATGAGGGAAATGATAGTTGAATAAGCTAATGTTGTGGGTCAATACAAACCACCAACAAATGCTCCATATGGCAACACCTGCAATCCTAATTGGAGGAACCACCCAAACCTCTTCTGGAAGCCAAAGCCTCCACCATATGTAACCCCTGCTGCACGACAACAATATGGATCTTCATCTCAAGCACAACCACCACGACCATTATCTCCATTTGTGCAAGCTATATTGAACTTGAGAAAAGTGGTGGGTAGTTTTGTAGAAGAGCAGAAAGCAGTGAATGTGTAGATTTGTCCCTCAACACTTACATTTTATCCAATGGGTGTCACACTTACCTATCATTCTCATATGGCACTGTTAGGACCCTATTTAACCTTAGTCGATTTCCAAGCCTCAAGTGGGCTTGTATGTGGTCCATTGAGTGCGTATGTAGTTCACTTCGGAGTGTCATTGTGGAAATTTTTTTATTGGCATCGTGCCATGAGCAAGTGGGCCCCCTCCCCAGTGTTAAGCTGTCGAGTTTATTAGAGTATGTCAAATTCGAAGCACTTGAGCTTGTTTCGATCGTATCTCCCTTGTCCGAACTTGGAATCATCCGCCATTTGTTTTGTTGGATTCCTTATTCACTAAGGAGGATTTTGTTAAAAATTCATAATTTTTGTCAACCGTTTATTGTCGGTTTCTTGCGGTTCGTTGGGGCGATGCGCGCCTAACCGTTTGGGTGATTTGTAAGCCTCCTTGTTTTGATCTTCTCTCCCTCATACGTGCGGAATTGTGCACCATTTTTTTGGTCTCCTTACAGCCAGGGAACATTTTCAAAATTTCATAATTTTCCCTCCCGACAGATCGATCGGTTGGCATCGGTTCGGTCGATTCCTTCGAGCCGGCTGTGGCGGAACAACGTTTTTGTGATTTTGGAGCCCAAATCCCTTATGGATCGTGCCCATATGCTCGAGATCTGTCTTGGGCAGTATTTTGGATCCATTTTGGGATTTATCTTGAGTTACATGCAGCCCACCATGAATCCATGTGGATACTTGGTGGTTAAACAGATAAAAACAGAAGAATTAAACTTGCATGTGAAATTTGGTGAGGTTATTAGGAGTGTGGTTTCAAGGCTAATGGAGCTCTTTTGAGCTTGAAGGTGAAAACACCAGGTAGGCTCAAGGCTGAAATTGGGAATCGTATATAAAGGAGAGAAAGATGTCGAGTGGGAGGGACACTGGCACTTTCAAGCTCGGATGCATTTCTGATTTTTCGGATGTAGCTTGGATTTTTTTTTTTTTTTTTTTTTTTTTTTTTTTGCGTTTTGTGGAAGAGGTAAGAACTAGACCCTGGCTCCACTCTATTTCAATCTTCTTCCCTATGCTCTGGTCCTTGAATAAAATATATCTTTTTGCTTGGCTGGTCCAAACACAGTTTGTTAGGAGCCGGTTCAACAGTTTCTACTTGGCAGTCCTAGTTTTAGAAAACAACGGATTGTTTCAGTTGGTTCTCACTCATCTAAGCTGATAATCACACACCGTTTGTTTTGTTAGTTTCCTTATTATTTAAGGGATATTTTGACCAAATGTAGAATTTTATAACCATTTTGATCTAGGTTTCACTCATACGTGGGGCAGGTTTATGATTTCTGGCAGTCGGTTTTAGAAACAACGGTTGTTCAGTTGGTTCTAACTCATCCGAGCTGAGAATCACACACCGTTTGCTTTTTTAGTTTCCTTATTCTTTAAGGTATATTCAGACCAAATTGGAAGATTTTCCTCAATCATTTGTACCGGTTTTCATGCTCATACGTAGGAATGGTTTGTGATTATCTTTGGGCAGCCCGGTTTTAGAAAACACAATGAATTGTTTTGATTGGTTCTCACTCATGGTGAGAATCACGTGCGTTGTTTTTAGTTTCCTGATTCTATAAAGATTGTCTGACAGAAATTTAGGGGTTTCCTCAATTATACGAACCGGTTGGAAGCCTAGGACCCGGTCGGTTCATTAGGTTCGATTTTACAGAGCGCGGTTTGGATACTTTGCTTTGTTTGTAATGGATTCTCACTCATTAGGTTTGAATTACTCTGTTTGTTTCGTTGGATTCACGATTCTGAGGAAGGTCTTGGGAACACCCGAATGTCTCTCAACCGAAGGGACCGGGTGGGAAATCGGACCAGCCGGTTCATTAGGTTCAGTTTTCCAAAACAGCAGCCTTGGTTGTGTATTGAGTTGGATGAGCACGTTCCTGATTATTAGTTGAATGTAGGTGTGTGATTACAAGGTTGTCTCTTATCTCCTTAGGGTTGGTTTGAGCCTTTGGAATTGCTTCTATGAATGGTTACTTGGGTTCATTCCCAGAAATTTGTGTTGGGACGTTTTGTGAATGGCATGACTTTCTAGGAACAGTGGTTGTATGTGGAGGCTTTATGTAGTTAAATTTGGCCTAGGTTCTATGTAGATTAGGTAGCTGAATTTTTAGTTTGTCTAGGGATCTAGGTGGCTGCATTGCCTCAGATTAGTGAGTCCCATGGTCTTCATTTTTAATAAATGGGGTGGCTTAGTTCTGACCAAGTTTTAGAACCTTTCATAGTGTTTTAGTTGGTTCTCACTCATCCGGGCTCGGAATCATGCATCGTTTGTTTTGTTAGATTCCTTACTGTATGAGAAATTTTTTGACAAATTTTCAAAATTTTTATTTATCGTTTGGACTTGTTAAGAATCGGTTCAACCTATTGTGCAAGACAACTCATAGGCAACCCCCTATTTTAGCATGTTTCAAGCCCGAATCTATTATGGCGTGCTCCCATTTGCTCCAAGGAACATGTAGGCTGCCTTTAGGTTCTGAGTTCAGTTTCAGTTTGAATAAAGTTGGGTAGTGGGCAATGTGGGATTGGTAAGTTTGGCTTGGTTTGTGGAATTTTAAAGGAATGCGTGCTAAAGCAAGCAAACCACTTACCTCATTCGATCTGCTAATATTTTGTATAAGGATCCGATGTTGGTTTTAAATGCATGAAATTATGATGTGTTACCCTACCTATTCCTACAGCGCATGGCTAGGGACCTCAGGTATGTGCTTGGGTGTTGGTATTTGTATTCATATGCGTACATGGTGTTTGGACTTTGACATTTGTGGTGCATTTGAGCCTGTTGACTGACCTCTTATGCAGTGCTTAGCTATGGACCACAGGTATGCACCCATTGTTTTGATTGGTTGAGTGTTTATTTTAGATATTGAGTAAGTTGGTGTGATTCGAGTAATCTATGTAACCTAGGAGGCTGTTTGATCTTTGACCCATATGCTCCATACCCAGTTGCTAATGAGACCGAGTTCCCAGAGCCTAGAGAGTGCTACCTCGCAATTACCTTCCCAATGGGTAAGCCAGTCCGGACCCAAAATCTAGTTTTCGCAGACCTCATTTTTTCCATACTGGAGTCCTTAGGGGTTTTTTGTTCTTACTTGGTTTTCCTCTTCATAAAATAAAAATAAAAAGTAAGTGGCGACTCCAAGCTTGTTCCTCCTCGGGGATGGATTACCAAAACTTCGAAAATCAATCCACATTTTCTTTTCATTTATGAGTGCACGCCGGCCCATGGATGGTGGGTCCTGATTAGCAGACTCAGGTGGTCCAGACCAGAATCTACAGTTTCATAGAGGTTGAGATTGAACGAGTTTGGACCTGTTAGATACCTGGTTCTCGACCATTTGACCGTTAGGCTGCCTGAATGATTGATGACCACTTACGGTTGGTGTTTAGCATACCTTGTGGTTTTGTGCTTGTGTGTTCGCCAGCAGGATTCGCATGCTTGTTCATGGTTAGTGGTACTAATTATATGTTTCTGACTGGCATAGATGGTTAGATTGTGTGTAGATTCTATGGTAGGCTTGCTCTTTGCACATGACTGTTTGTTGCATGGCTACCCTCTCCCTTACATGACTACTTTATTTTTTTGTATTCGTGGGGCGCGATTGTATCCCCTTTATTTCCGAATCACTAGTCTTGGTCGACCATTCCTCATGAATTGCCTATGTTGCTTTGGAGTCATTCCCAATTGTTTGCCTTCGACCATGTTAGGGATTTGGAGTAGGGTCCGCGTAGGGCTATATGGGTGTTTGGGAACATTATGGAGATGGCGGATATCCGAGCAATGAAGACTATAGCCACAGTGGTTTCGTGGATATCGTGGCTAGATGTCATTTTATTGGTCAGGATCTTGGGTTCGTATCCCGTGCGGGGTTCAATCATCTTCTGTAAAATATATCTCCGGTTTAGTTGTTGACATCATGTCGGTGCATTCTTTAGTTTTAGTCTTATTCTTTGGATTGATTTGAGATTGATAGTCACGGGGATTGTAGTGCCTGCCTTTCCTTTTATAGGATTGTTGTTGAGACCAACTTGGATTCTGAGGCGGACCCGGAATTAAAAGGCGGTTGGTTAGGATAAGATCCACCACGGTCGGTTCGGCGGACATCGGATCATAGAGATATGGACCTTAAATGCTCTTGACTAGTTGGTTGATTCAGATACCATGGTAACGCCGGGATGCTATATTGGGATTAGGATGAAGTTATTGATGGGCATCGGTGACCATTCCCAATTCGGGGAGCGCACCGCATGACTCTGCACCTCCACCACCACCACCACCATGCTGGACCAGCTTGTCTCTTTGCTTAGGGACTATGCGGTTCCACCTCAATGCACCACCACTGTTCAATGTTTGGGTTGGAATTTATTAAGCAGGCGTGAGACCACACCCACGTTTCGTGGTGGCCACGCAGTTATTATTCCGACACTGAGCGGTATCGACGGGTTTAGTAGAGGATCAAGTCTGCGCATGTTTAGTGGAGTTGTAGGTTGGGACGGATATGATGACCCTAGTGGCAACCTTGCGGTTGAGTTCATGCGGGACATTGGGAGGTACGGGGACGAAGTGCCCCGTATTCAAAATACGATTAGCGCTATTATGCGCGGGCATAGGCCCCGTGAGGCCTGAGATGGTCCATGCTTTTTCCCTACGTATCGATAGTGTCGTTCAGCGTTGGTTTGCATCATTGGACCCTTCGAGGCGTAGGACATGGGATGATTTGGGATAGGAGTTTATCAAACAGTTTTCTTTTAATACTATAGTGGATTTATCCCGGAGAGAGTTAGAGGCCCTCAGGCAGAGGCCAGATGAGTCAATCACTTCATTCATCTCCCGCTGGAGGGAGAAGATTGCATAGATTATAGATAGACCCTCAGAGCGTGATTAGATCAGCATGATTATGGGCAATCTTCTTAGCTTTACTAAGCATCTCATTGCTTCCCTGAACGGACTTTGGGTGTGGTTTCAAGCCTCTATGGCATTGAGGAGGTATATCTTGAGTTATGGGCGGACTCTTCCCTTGGACTCAAAGGGAAGAGAGAGCGAGTCGAGGACCCAGGACCATGAATGTTGGTGCCATTGGCATGTGACAGGACATAGGTCCCCCCCGTCGATTTGTGCCACGAGTAGGTGTTCGAGATCCAATAAATTTATATCCTAAATCCCTGCGTGACGAGCTCTTTTGCGATTACTCTTAAGCGCTCTAGGGTCGAACACAGGGATGGGTTTTCTTTGTACAAATTGATTTACAGTGATTCAAAATGGTGAATTTCAGTTTGGATTTTAAGGTTTAATGAAAACAGTGGATTTTGGTAAAAACAATGGTGTATGGTGGTTTACATGCTAAAAATAAAATGAAAAAAAATAACTCCTTGAAGCATTGGGCTACTGGTTTGAGGTCCTAAGGCAATTGAGAGGTCCTCGGGTTCATTTCCTCGCGTTGGGGAGGATGACCTATAGTCATTTCGAACGGATCTTCATTTAACTTTTAAAAGTAAGCCCTAAAATTATTATCCTTTTGAAAGCGACATTTACAGGCATAAAGGTTCCCTCACGGTGAATACCAGATCCCCTAATCACCATCTGTGACTCATAGAAGACATGCCGAATCGATTAGGATAGCAATAAGCATCCATAACTAAAAAGTTACTTAATCTTGATTAAATCAAGGCATCTCAAGAGGATTTAAACCTAGATTGAAAAGTTGAAGCCTAAATGCTAAACGCTGCGTAAAAAAAAACGAGGGAACAAAAGTTTACCTGCTTGGTTACTTGATGGCTTTCCTCTTGAGGAAAAGCGGTGCGCCCAAACCGTCCTCAGAGTTGTCCTCGGGGTAGCAGCAGAAAGGGAGAAAGAAAATGAGAGAAAGTGGAGAAAGTTAAGCGGGAGAGGTTTGGAAGCTTCTCCCGTCAAAATTTGTGATTAGTTAGTGATTGATACAGTGAGAACATATGTATGCTCGAAACTTAGGGAAAAATAAAAGAAACAAAATAGAAGGTATTAGAGGATAAAATGGGAAAACCAAAAATATAGCAAAAAACACCAAGCGTCAAGCGGGTGAAACGATCTTTGGAGGGGTGATGTGTTTGGGGAGGTGGTGACAGGTGGGCATGACAATTTCTCAAACGTGCGAAATTTTGTTTGTGCTCCATTTGTTGCATTTTACGCTCTTCTTTCCTTAAAGTCTACATTTAACTGCAATCTTGAGTTTATTTCGAATTCTTCTTGCTTGGATGTGACTCAACAATTTCGGCATAAATAGCTTGCAAAACTACAAAATTTATGGCTTATAAATGCGATCGATGATAGAATAATAGGGACCTTAATGTGTAAATTGGGTTAATTCATTGATTAGTAAATAAAGGTCTTAAAACTTGTAATGAAAAAACGGGGTCCAATAACACTTTTAAACACTAATCACTAACTACACATTGCTAGTCTCTTAACGTGAAGAAAAGAAAGAAAGAAGGCATACAAAGTAATAACAATTATAATTCACAAAATGCTATTTCAAAAAAGGTTGTGAATGAGTAATGCTAGTAAGTAAGAATCATAAATACCTTCCCCGATAACTATCTTGAGAGAATGAATGCCATACAAAAGTGAGTATCAAAAGAGCCTCCATCTCGGTGAATCAACCAGAAACTTTCACCAAAATCTGAGTGTTTGTTTGATCAGTTCTCAGTAATATTGCAAGCGCACTCTCCCCAACCAAACTCACCACCTAGGACACTAACCAACCCTAAATGGGTGAGGACCTATATTATTCCACAACTCTTTTTGTGTTGGCAGGGGGATATGCTGAAATTCGACCTCAAAATCCATGCGAGGATCTACCGATGGCTCCCAACCAATTACTTGAACCAAGTCGTAGGATCTTTGGTATCACTCTTCGGGGTTTCACCCAGACTGCGAATGATTTGAAACTCCGGCACCTACAACTTGCTGTTCACCCATCCACCCGCGCCCAGAGCACTAAGTCGGGTGGTTTCCCAACCTTGATTAATGACACTTGGCCAGCTCGCCATATACCCTGGGACCTTGCTTTCGGGTTTGAGGCAAGGGTTTGCAATTTTCTTCTTTTCTTTTCTCCCGGAAGACATTGGCCTTCTATTCATGGGGTCATAAGCCTATTACAATTGGTCAGCGAAACCGGGTAGGTTCTGGTATTTAGGAGGTGAGTTTAAATGTGTTGAAACTTTGATGTACACAGTGTGTGGACTGGCTACGAGTGGAAGAAAGGTCGACGATACTTGAGAGTGCAACTTATCTTCTTCGACCGGGCATGGAACCAATCTAACATCAATAGAATTGGACAGAAGCTTCCAATTTTCAAACCACCGAGTTCTTGAGAACACAAAAAATTTTGGATGCAAAATGGGGTCAATTTTTTGAAAAGTCATTATAGTATAATAGCTTCACAAAAGGAAAACGACCCAAGCCCTTTGAACATCACAAAATGGGCACTCAAAATAATAACAAAACTATAAATACATACCACTTGTCGCTAACTCTCCCCCGACCAACTGTCTCATTTGTCACTTGTGGAATCAGTTGGAAGTTAGAGAAGGAAGTGCACCTACCTTGATGAGATGTGCTCGTTGTTGGATAGGAGACTTCTGACTTTCCATAGGCACCTTTTCACTCAGTTTGGAGCCCCGAACTAAACAAGTTAGGAGAAGAAAAGAGAAAAAGTATTGATTAGAGCATTTTGAAAATTAAATTTATAATAATTTAAAAGTGTTCTTTTACATCTATATTTGGATTCTAAAGCTATCTAATCTTTCCAGCGGTACCAAAAACGCCTAAAGCGGGTTGATTATGAAAAAGTTATAGGCGAAACAAATTGGGCTGCAGAGTGGGGGTTGCGAAAATTCGCAACTGCGAAATTTTATATAAATTTTACGAAGACAGATTTTTTAAATATATATATATATATAAAATAATAATAATAATATATATCATATAAGACAAAATAGTGCATAGTGCACAACAAACCTGTAACAGTGGGAGAAAACCAAACTTACCTTATTGCAGTAAAATTTCGCGGGTTGAAATTTCGCGACAATAGTGCACCTACGAGAATTTAAACGGTAGAAATTTTACGGTTTCATTTTGGTCAAACACTGCAAAAAAATAAACACAAGAAAATTTTAAAATGCAGAAAAATAAAATTAATCTAAAAACAAGATTGCTTAAAAATTAGAAAATCTAAAAATAAAAATTAAAAGTAAGTAAAATAAAATAAAATAAAATAAAATAAAATAAAATAGAATAAAATAAAATAAAATAAAATAAGAAAATATGGAAACAAAATGTGGGGAGACTGCTCCCGAGCCAATTCCTCGAAACCTTTGGAAGCTTCTGGAACGCTGGTGTAGACTTAGGAAATCTCAGAGGGTTGGGTGCTCCCGAATGGGAACCGACACACGAACATCCATTTATGTCATGGTATGAATAAGCGTCTTCTTTGGTAATGGCAAGAAATCGAGCTTAATGGCCACTAACTTCCTAAAGTTTTGTAGTATAGGCAGTGGAGATGGGATGACCTTTGTTCAGCAATGAGGCAGTTCTTCGAGGGTAAAGGTTGGGTGTGGGCGGAGGTATCGCTAGGTCGGGAGAGGATTAGCCGGAGTGGGTTTGTTTGTTGGGTAGACTTTTGGGGCTCTTCTATTTCTTTCTTTCCTACCCTCCTCCCATTCGGTCCCCTGACGTGGGGAGGTTTTTTCTTTGCTGTTTACATTGCTCCTCATTTTGCATGGTGTCAGTCAAGCACCCTCGCATGCAGTTTTCTCCGCACCCAGTGAGCATGTGCGATTGGCAAGCACTGAAATTGAACCTCCGAGTTGTCAAATTTATGATCCAGTCTTTGAAGCCCATCTAATTCCTTGTTTGAGCTCTCCTGTGTCGATTTCCTGAGTTAGCCTGGACATTCCTACCCTACCTTTCCTCTGTAAAAATTATCCACTAGTTTGCTCAAATTCGAGACTGGCTTGTTCAGGGGATATGAGGTGGTGGTTGCTGTTGCTGATAAATTAGGACATAATGTAGAAGTAGGAGGTGCATAAGTTGGGGAACACTTTGCAGAAAGTGCACTCATCCGTTTGGTCTCTATAGTCCCTCATGGACCTATTTGGGTTTGGATTTCCTCACAGTGCGTTGATTCTTGCCAAGATGTTTTTGTAATCCTCATGAACATATTATACGCTCTGGGTTTTGTCTCTGCAGGGTATTCACTGTATTGTTCTCCTTCTTCCATTTGGTCACAATTCAAATTCAGTCCAGGTTTTATGGGAATCGAGTTTGTCAGCACGCACTGCAGATTTCTAATCCGGCTGTAGATAGATCCTGCGGCCAACGGGGCAACACAAAAACGGAGTCACAACAACTTTTTTTTTTTTTTTTTTACGGTGGAATGAAGCGAAGAAAAAGCCCGACAGTAGGCCATAAAGGAATTCACCGGTACTTGTGATGAGGATCACAAGTGTTCCCGCAGTCGTCAAATGCGCCCAGGCACCATCTGACAGCGGCATATTCCATTTGATTAAATCATAGTAGGTGTTAGGAATCAACAAATTTATATCCTAAATCCTCATCGTGGCGAGCTACTGCGATATCTCGCGATAAATTGAACACAAGGATGAGTTTTCTTTGTACAAATTGATTTGCAGTGATTCAAAATGGTAAATTTCAGTTTGGATTTTAAGGTTTGATGAAAATAGTGGATTTTGGTAAAAACAATGGTGTATGGTGGTTTACTGGCTAAAAATAAAATGAAGAAAAATAAGAAAAATAACTCCTTGAAGCATTGGGCCACTAGTTTGAGGTCCTAAGGAAACTGAGAGGTCCTCAGGTTCATTTCCCCGCGTTGGGGAGGATGACCTATAGTCATTTCCCAAACCGGATCTTTATTTATCTTTTAAAAGTAAACCCTAAAATTATTATCCTTTTGAAAAGCAGCATTTACAGAGCATAAAGGTTCCCTACAGTGAATACCCGTCCCCTAATCTACCCTATAGTGACTCATAGAAGACAACTAACCGAATCTCAGTGGATCTAGCAATAAGCATCCATTGAACCCAAAAAGATTGCCATCTTGGTCAGTAGAGCATCTCTGAAAGTTTAAACCTAGATTGAAGTTGGAACACAAATGCTAAAAAGCGCTAGATTAAAAAAATAGGGAACCAAAAGTTTACCTTAAAGCAGATTTGCTTGTTAGCCCTCCTCTTCATGGAGAAAAGCGGTCTAGCCAGCCATCCTCAGAATTGTCATCCTCGGGGGATTGTTTAGCGGTAGGAAAAGGGAGAGAAAATGGGGAAAGTGGAGAGAAAGTGTAAAAAAGCGGGAGAAATTTGGGGCTTCTCAAATCCATTATTAATTGATTAGTGATTGTCTGAGGCCCGAGGCTTATATATGCTCATATAGGGAAAAATACAAAAAACCAAATAAGAAGGTATTAGAAAGGATAAATGGAAAGAAAACCAAATATAACAAAACACCAAAGCGTCAAAAGCGAGTGAAGCAGTCTTTGGGAGGGGTGTGGTGGCGAGAGGTGAACGGTGGCGGCGGGAGCAATTTCTCAAGCGTGTGAAATTTTTCGCGTGCTCAATTTTGTTTGCATTTTACGCTCTTCTTTCCTTGGTCTCTGATACGCAATGCTGGGTTTGTGGCTTCAAATTCTTAGTGCTTGGATCGACTCTCAACAATTTTCGGCATAAATAGCATGCAAAACTACAAATTTGCCACAAAATACGTCGATGGGAATAATAGGGACCTTAATGTGTAAATTTGGTTAATTACGCTGATTAGTACATAAAAGTTCTCAAAACCTGTAATAAACAGGGTCTAAAATAGCACTTTTTGAGCACTAATCAGTCACCCTCCGTTTTAGAGGCAGTTTTTAGACACTCCTTACCTGATGATATAGTGGGATCAATACAGACTAGCTACTCCTTTCAGGCCAGCTTTGCCTACTTATCTACATCCACCACTACAGCCAGTATATGCTACACAGACGCCTCAGATTCCACATGGACAATACCATCAGCGACAGGATGACCTCCAGGGGCGGCGGCCTGATACCTGGCAGGATGCACCCTTGCGAGCAGGCATTCTGCGAGAGATTGGTTGGAAGTGGGTTTACAGTTGTTTCACTACCACCAGGACCACTACTCTGACTACCCCACCCAGTTCAAGGCGGATCTTCCTTTGTACTTGCCTATCATTGGAGAGCGGGTCATGATTCAGATAGTTGTGCAGCATTGAGGCATGCTATTCAAGACTTGATTGATCAGGGTTTAGTTGATTTGGGATGCCCTTGAGTGACTACAGACCCGCTCCCCACTCACGACACTAGAGTTGTACCTCCACTCTCTGGTGGTATACATTCGATTGAGTTTTTGGGAGATGAGATATTCATGATGGGATGGCATGGAGGCTCCTCGTGATCTGTTTGCTGAAACTCGGACTAGTGGATACCTATGGTCAGGTCTCTAGGCCATTTAGATTGATCGGATGATGTTCCTCGACGGTGACAATATCGCCCGATTATACTTGCGGTATGTTAAAGTCCATGACATCTTGATTATGTTCTCCTTCCCCGGAGTATGGGCCATTACATAGAGATATTCCAGTTGTTACAAGGAGTGAGAGGTAACAGCCCCACTGTTGTGATAGACCTTTGCGCGATGCTGAAGATGATTCAAGGGGATGATGAGATTTTCGCGATTCTTTCCGCCAGCCCGCATTTCCATTTGGAGCTTATTGGCCTCATCCGGCACACATAGAACGCAGCATTGATGAAGCTCTTAGTGATTGGAATCTTGCTACCACGGGGCTGATCCACTACGGTGGATGGGGCTACATGCATAGTGTTTTATGACGATGATTTACCACCTAAGAGATCAGACCATGTTCGTCCTTTGTTCATTGTTGTTGCTTGTTCAGGTCATAGGGTTTATCGTCACCTTAAATAATGGCGCTCCGCGCATGAAACGTTTGATATCTTTTAGTTCTTGCCATTACTTTGGGATATTCACCATTCGATTTTGATCCATCCACACAGACCGTCAGAGCTTATGATGGGACTCGAGGAGGACAGATGGGTATCTCTTTCACATGTCATGTGATAGGGCCCGTCGGATATTACGTATTTATCAGGGTTATGAGGATTCGATCTTTAACTTTGCTTTTGGGTACCCTTGGATTCATGAAGAGGCAAGTGCTACCATCTTCACTTCTCGAAGGTGCGGTTCATACCACGAGGGCACATTATCATGTCTGATCGACAAAGATGTTGTTACCTCTTCTAAGCCAGTGTAATCAGTCACAGTGAGAACGACTTGCACTTGACTGAGTTTTCTTTTGGCGAGGTCAGGTTCTCCGTTTGGGGATGGCGTGAGGAGACATGGTACACCTGTCTTTTGATTAACCGCGGCAACACTTTGGTACTTCGATTATGATGAAGGCATGTTCTATATGCGGCTTGGGATAATTAGGTAAGCCCCATTGGCGGCGTGAGTTTCCCTTCCTGATTGATCAAACGACCCTTTGAGGCCAAGTTTAGACCTGACCCAGAGCGGGGCCTTATGTGCATTGGTCGACTCGAAGGGAGTACTGGTTGATAGATATGGACGGAAATCAGTTTATGGAGCGCTAGTCAGTAATGGATTGATTAAATGAGGTTTCTGGCGTGAAGATCATGGTTAGAGGATGGGTGGCCATCGTTTTGAGTAGCCACCACTGTGCACACCCTTCATTGATATATATCTATTGCTGGCCCTTTGAGCCTCACACGGTTTATTATGGGCTATTCTTTCATTAGCCTTGCATATATGACAGGTTGGGGCCTGCCTTGTGTGTTTTTATTTATTGGCGGATATGTAGGCATTATGAGCATTTTCATTCTTCTCCATTTTAAATCTTCACATGCGCCTTTGAGTCTAGTTTCAATCATCTCTGTCGTTTCACTTTTATCTCCTTTTGTGATGATGACGTGCTCTCATCCCAGGCTGCAGTTAGGTTTGTCCACCCCTTCGTTCACTTTATAGGTTTTGATGTTCGGATTCCTTAGGTTAAGGGACATTTGGGTTGGAGGTTTGAGAGAAGTTCTTTTGGTTGGATTGTGTTACTCTGACATTGACTGCTTTGTGGTCGGCGAAAAAAAAAAAAAAAATTTGTTTTTGTTTGGTGTCGTTAATATACTTGGGATCATCAAGGTCATTGGGTTTGAGGAATTGTATTCCTATAAAAGAGTTGGGTGAGAGCATTGTGCGATGTTTCTCCATGGATCCCCCAGGTAACACATTGGGAGGAATGAGGTTTGGGTTGCTTTGGTCCACAGGTCATTGCACCTCCTCCCATCTCTTATAGTGACTTGCCGACTTGGCGTTCCTAAAGTGAGTTGTTCGTCATTGTCACACATTACATTGTATCCCAACTGTTTTCTCAATTTTCCACAGCACCTTTCTTTGATATTTGACATTGCAGTCTGAGGGTTTGGCGCATTTGTCGATATTAAGGCCTTTGTTTCTCATCATGTCATTCACCTTTCACCTGACCTATTACGGTCCAAGTCGTGAACCGCCACGAGACCACGAGATCGTGTTTCTTGACATTTATATGGGCCAGTTTTAACCCCTCTCTCTGCGATTGAGTGGAATGAATGACAGGTCTATGTTCTTGGGGAGTATCGAGGGTTACACATTACTTTTCCATTTAGTTTTCTTGCCTTAGGTCCATGATCACATACATATATGATATGAAAAATTAGGGACCGTTGATAAGCTTACCAGCGATGCTTTGACATGTTCACCTTTGGGGCGTACCATCCTTTCATGTTGGCTTTGGCTCTTACGCATGCCTTTGGTAGCCATTTCGCCTAAGTGTTTTGGCATCAAAGTTTGAGTATGCCTGCCCACATGCCTTCCGGGTTTCTTCATACAGGTAGAGTGCTTCTAAGGGCTGGCAGGGTCGAGATTCACGCATAGTCGTCAGCAGTAGGGTTTTAAGCACACATATGTTGTCTTGTTCATTTGTTTCGCACGATAGGTCTCTCATAAAATTTATTTTCCTGTAGTTTTTTTCCATCAAGGCACTTGCATCATATGTGCATTGTGGCATACCCTATATCGCTTTATGATATTGATAAGTTGTGGAATAAAATGGATGATTTTTCATGAATGAATGATTGTGAAGTTTTCAGCTCTATGACTTTGACCACATGTGCAGTTATGAGATTTTGACATGGCATTGATACCCTGGACTAGGGCATAGCCCCTTCCTTTCACATTTGGTCACATTTGTGAGATTGTCCTACAGGAGCGTACCTCATTCTTTCCATCTAGTTGGTGGTGTTTTTTATTTTCTCTCTTATCATTTTATCGGCACTTTCTGACGTCGCACTAGGGCATCCCCTTTTTTTCATTAAGATTAGTATCTCAGCGGTTGCATCTCGAGTCTCCCATTTTGTTTCCAAGTTTCATTTTAGTGGCATCTCATTCGCGAAGGCCGAGAGCCTTAGTTTTGGCATCCCTATCCCTTTGCTGGTGGTTCTCCAAGACTCGCCTCTATTCCACCCTTCCAAGACTCACCCTATTTATGCTTTTCTAAGACTCCCCCGCCCGTATCAAACCTTCCCTGCATCACCCAACCCTCTTCCTGGCATCGGCCGGATTCCACCTCAGCACCCACCCTGATTCTTGCACCTTCCTAAGATTCACCAGACCCCTCCCGTATCCACCGGATCCAACCCTCTCCGGCACTCACCGACCGCTTCTGCCACACTCGTCCTGATTCCCACCCCTTCTCCCTGGGCATCGCCCCTGACCCTTCTCCGCACTCGGATTCCACCTTCCCGCACTCGCTCTGGATTTCTACTCCCTCCGACACACCACCTCGCATTCTACCCCCTCTCCCAAGACTCGCTCCTGATTCTGACCCTTCCTCCCACTCAATCCGACCCAATCTTCCTCGCACTCGCTCCCGACCTCTACCATTTGTTCAAGATTTCTCACCCATATCCCTCCCAGATCAACCCAGATTCACCTTCCGCATTCCCCGCCTAGATTCAAGCCCTAAGACTCCTCTGTCCGATCCCACCCCTCCTAAATCCTCGGACCTTCCCCTCGGCAAATTCCCCGGCCCCCGTGATCTACACTTCCTCAAGACCTCATTTCTACCCTTTCTCGGTACTTTCCTAGACCCTCCCAGATCCCCTGGATTTCATCTTCTCGTACTCGCCGCATTCTGCTACCCTTCTGGGGCACTCGCCTGACCTCCGCACTGCCCCGATTCCACCTTCCCACAATCACCCCGACCCCACCTTTTCGACACACTCCTCATCCTGATCCCTCTTTCTCAGAGTACTCATTCTTAATCTCTCCCAGATCGCCAGATTCCACCTTTCTTCCCAAGACTCGCACCGGATCTCACTTTTCCGCCTTCGCCTCGATTTCCTATTTTTGGCACTCACCGGATTCTGCACCCATTTCCCGCACTCCACCCGACCCCCGTACTCCCCGACCTCACACTTCCTGACGTCGATCTACCTTTTCCGATACTCACCGATCCAACCTTCCGGTGCCGTCCTAACCCTTCCTCCAAAAAGCTCGCCCCTATTTTTATTTATCTTTTTGGCATTGTGCTAAGATCACTCATCTTCCTAGGCATCGTGCCTGGGTTTCGCTAAGTCCCAATGAGGCGACTCGTTCCTGCTAGCCTTCTGAGATTCAGTAAGGACAAAATTGTCAGTCATTTGGCCTTCTCATCACAGCTCATTTTCTACCTTGCATCGCTTTAATTTAGACTCACAATTCACTCGCTCATTCACCTTACAGAAGAGGGGCACATTTGTGCACTTCAATTTTGTCCCTAACACCTCACATTTTATCCTATGGGTGCTCACACTCCACCTTATCGTTTCATATGGCACTAGGGACCCCCATTTAACCTTACCTGCCTCCTCGAGCCTCAAGTGGGCTTGTATGTGGTCCATCGAAAGCACGTATGTAGTTCACTTGAGGTCATCCCCGGGCAATTTTTTTTTATTATGACAAGCTACGTAGCAAGTGCCCCCTCCCCGAGGTTTTAAATAACTCCGGAGTTTATTAGAGTATGTCAAATTCGGAGCGCTTGAGCTTGTTTCGATCGTATCTCCCTTGTCCGAACTCAGAATCATGCGCCGTTTGTTTTGTTGAATTCCTTATTCACCAAGGAGGTTTAAAATTCATAACTTTTGTCAACCGTTGACTGTTAACTGTTTGACTGGTTCATTTGGGCAAGCGACGTGATACAACACTGTTGGGTGATTTTGGCGAAAGTAATTCTTGTTTCGACTATGTTATCTCCCCTGACCCGTACTTGGAATTGTGCAACCATTTTTTGTTGGTCTCTTATCTCTTCAGGGAAACATTTTTCCAATTTTTATATTTTTCCCTAACCGGTTTCAACCGGACAAAATCTTGAAACAAATTGCTCGTCGAGCCGTACCAGTGGAGCGCCGATTGTTATTTTAGAGCCCAAATCCTTATTATGGATCATGCCCATATGCTCCGGGATTTGGCTTTAGGCAATGCCATTTTGGGTCCATTTTGGGCTTTAACTTGAGTTACATTGAGCTCCACCATGAGTCCATGGATACTTTGAGGTTAAGCAAGCTTCGAAACTCAAGGAGTCAACTTGTATTGGGAATTGGTGAGGAGTTGGTTAGAGTGTGGTTATATAATTGAGCTCTTTCCTGCAGCTGAAGGTGGAAACACCAGGTGGCTCAGGCTGAGAGATGAGCAGAATCAGTATAAAAGGGAGTGAAAGATCAGGAGGGAAGGACCTGGCACTTTCAGCTGACGCATTTTTCCTGTTCTTGGCTAGCTGGATTTTTTTCTACGCTTTAGTGGAAGTATAGTAAGAACTAGACCTGCCCACTTCTATTTCAATCTTTTCCCCTATGCTCTGGCCCTTGAATAAAATATATCTTTTTGCTTGGCTGGCCCAAGCAAAGTTTGTTAGGAGTCGGTTCAGCAATAGTCTCGGTTTTAGAAAACAACGGATTGTTTCTATTGGTTCTCACTCATCCGAGCTGATAATCACACACCGTTTGTTTTGTTAGTTTCCTTATTATTTAAGGGATATTCTGAAAAAATTTGAAGATTTTACTCAACCATTTGAACCGGTTCTCACGCTCATATGTGGGAACCGGTTCAATAGTTTTTGCTGGCAGTCCCATCCAGAAAAAAAAAAAAAAAAAAAAACAAATAGATATTTCGCTTGGTTCTCACTCATCCGAGATGAGAATCACACATCGTTTATTTTTTTAGTTTCCTTATTCTTTAAGGGATATTCTGACCAAATTTGAAGATTTGCCTCAACCATTTGAACTGGTTTTCACGCTCATACGTGGATCCTAAGCAGATGTATGCCTCGCTTTTAGAAAACACAACAAATTGTTTTTGGCTGGCTCAATTTCATCCGAAATGAGAATCAAACATCGCTTGTTTTTTTAGTTTCCTCGATTCTTTTAAGGAATTCCTAACCAAATTTGAAGTTTTTCCTCAACCGCCTAATCGTTGGGAAACCGACCGCTTCTGCTCATTAGGTTCAAGCTCAAATAGCAGCTTCGATATTGCTTTGAGCTTGCCATTTCACTATTCGGAGTTGGAATTTCACACCATTTGTTTCGTTGGATTCCTGAATCTGTGAGGAAGGTCTTGAGAAATTTTTAGAATGTCTCTCAACCGGATGATCTGTGGGAAACCTGGACGAGTTCAGTTCATTAGGTTCAAGCTCCAAAACAACAACTCGTCGGTAATAGCCGACAGTAGCAAAGTTCCTCATTGCTTAGGCTGACTTAGGAGGTGATTACAAGGTTGTTCCTTGTCTCCTTAGGTTGGTTTGACAAGTGACATTACATCCGCAGTCGGTTACTTGGGCTCATTCCCGCAAATTTTTGCTCGGGATGTTTTGTGAACATGGACTTTCTCAGAACAAGTACGGGATGCTGAGGCTTTGCGTAGTTGAATTGGTAGCTAGGTTCACCGGATTTTGGTAGATGAATTACAGTTTGGTTCTAGGGATCTAGGTGGCTGTATTGCTTGTAAATTAGTGGAGTCCTGATGGAGTCCACTTTTAATAAAATGGGCTGGCTTGGTTACAACCCCATTTTTAGAACACTTTGTCGTGAAAGTTTCGCTTGCTCTCACCATCCAGCTCGAATCATGCACGTTTGTTTTGTTAGATTCCTTACTGTATGAGTAATTTTATAAAGTTTCAAAATTTTTCACCTTGAATTGTTGAGAACCGGTTCAACTAGGTTGTGCAAGATAGCCTTCGTAAGTACTCTCTATTTTGGCATGTCTCAAGCTCCGAATCTTTATGGCATGCTCCTATTTGTTCCATGAACCTGTAGGGGTCAGCTTTAGGGGAAGCCCAGTTTAGTTTCCGATTTGAACAAAGTGGGTGCAGCGGGCAATGTGACTGGTAAGGCGGCTTTGGTTTGTGGGTTTTTAAAGGAATGTGTGCTAAAGCAAGCTAACCACTTACCTCATTTCAGCCCGCTTCCCTTCTTTTGGTATGGGATCCAATATTTAGTTTTAAATGCATGATGTATGATGTATTATTTTCCCTACCTATTCCTGTTGTGCATATTAGGGACCTACAAGTACATGTCATGCTATATTTGTATTCGTATAAGTGTACATGGTGTTTGAATTCTGACATTTATGGTGCATTTGAGCTTGTCGACCGATTCTTATGCAAATACTGGGTTAGGGACCATGTGTATGCACCTATTATTTTGATCGGTTGAGTGTTTTATGTTAGATACCAGTAGGTTATGTGATTCGAGTCATCTTAGGTAGCCTAGGAGGCTGCTTGATCTTGACCCATATAATTCCCACATACCCAATTCACTAGTAGAGACTCAGTTTTGGCCAAGAGGGGTGCTACTCGCATAAGGCACCCAATAGGTAACTCCATCCCTTAATCTTAATCTGCTTTTTCTATACTGAGTCCTTAGGTTTTTTGTTCTGCTTGGTTTTCCCTTCATAAAATAAAAACAAAAGTATGGCTTAATCAAGCAAAACTGCTTCCTCGAGGGACGATTTAAACTCGAAAATCAACCTACATCTTCTTTTCATTTAAAAGCGAATCACGCCGGCTCGTGGATCGGGTAGGGTCCATAGAATGCCCAAGCCAACCAGAGAATCAACACGTTGAGAAAGCACTTTTGAATCAAGAAAAATTGAAGGCCTCGTTAGCTTGAAATTCCTGCCCAAAACTTTGACAACCCAAAGAAGTCAATTTCCAAAGTTGACTAACTCAAATGTGAAGAAGGGAAAGTTCTTCCCTCCCTAAACACAACCTTAATCCCAAGGGGAGTCTTATGAAGTAAGTTCTTCCAGTGAACCAACTCCTAGGATAGATGAAGTGAAGGCAGTTATCACTCTTAGGAGTGGTAAACAAGTTGAGCAACCAATGCCCACACCCACAGAAGAAGCCAAAGAAGGAAAGGAAGTTGAGCCGGAAAGAATTATGATTAAAGAAGATACAGTGAAGAAGAGCACACCCCCACCTTTTCCTCAAGCACTAAAAGGTAAGAAGAAGTAAGCATAACTAAAAAGCTTCGAAATTTACAAAAGGTCGAGGTATGAAGGTTAACATCCCCTTGGACATGATCAAACAACCCATATGCTAAGTTCTTTTGGCGTAACTTATACATTGTAAAAGAGGGTTGAGTACTGACAAGAAAGCTCCTTACGTAGCAAGGCCTGCCATTATTCGCCAATGCAAGACCCCAAATACAAAGATCCAGTGTCATTCTACCATCTCAAGAATATCTAGGGACTTGTGTGGAGAAAGCTTTATTGGATTGGGAGCTAGTGTCAACCTCTTTATACTATTCGGTATACAAGCAATTGGGGGTGGGAGGGTGAAAGCCTATTTAATACTATCTTCATGGATAGATGCGTAAAATCTGAAAGGGGATTGTTTTAGAATGTCTTAGTTCAGGTTGATAAGTTCTACTACCTAGTGGACTTTGTTGTCCTTGACACTGAACCGGTTGTTGTGGGACCTAACTATGTGCCCGTTATCCTTGGGAGACCATTCTTGGCTACCTCCAATGCAATCATTAATTGCTGGAATGGAGTAATGTAGTTAACATTTGGGAATATGACATTGGAACTTAATATTTTCCATTTGAGCAAGAAGCACATGCCCCTAGTGGAAGAAGATCATGAGCAAGTTTGTCAAATTGATGCCATTGCAGGTGAAACGTTATCAGGCTGCGATGCATTTCTGGGGAGGAGTTGATAGAGGAACCAGGGGAAGTTGCCGATGAACTACAGGATGCTACAGAGTCATGTGCAGTGCATGGGCCATGGAGAAAAAGTGAAGAAATCCTTCCTTTATTGACTGAAGAGGACAGTAACAGTGGAGACAACATAGAATCTCAACAACATGACCTCAAACCACTTCCTGCAAAGCTAAAATATGCATTCTTGGATGAGGATAACCACTACCCAGTGGTGATTTTTTCTTCTTGAGATACCTGTGGGAGGAAAATCTTATTTGGTTACCCTTGGGAAGTGTAAACAAGCGGATTGGATGGACAATTTAGATCTAAAGGGGATTAGTCCTTGGTTTGCACTCATCATATATACATAGAGGAGGCTAAATGGGGTGAGACAGCCATAGAGCGACTAGAATCCACACATACCGAGTGAGTACTGAAGTTCTCAGGCTACGTAGTTTGGCATCATTTATCCCATTTCTGATAGTCCCTTGGTAGTCCAACTCAGGTAGTGCCAAAGAAATCAGGGGTGACCACTGTGCACAATGAGAAAGAAGAAGAGGTGCCCACCCTCCTTACCACAGGTTGGAGAGTATGTATTGACTACAGGAGATTGAATGTGTAAGACCCGAGAAAATTCCAATTTTCTGAAAAAGGGTAAAATGGTCATTTCGGTAAAATCCAAATTTTTTCTAGATCTCGGATGATGAAACGGACTTCACCTTTGGAATCGTCTCGCGAAATCTAGCTACGTCGAATTTCGTCGAATTCCGAGACAGTCGGAATTTCATGTTTTTCGAGGCACCGGGTATCGGGTGCGGTAAAACGGGTTTGAGAGACATGTGATGTGATAAAAGTCATCTACTACATGTACTCTTGTGACACATGTTGCAAGATTAGAGAGATGATGGAAATGGACGGCCTAGATAGTGCCAAGTGTCAAAAAATCAAGAAGAGGGGACATAAGTGGAATTTTTGAGATGTTAATGAGATAAGACAAAAGCCAAATAGTTGTCTTCTTCATTTTTGAAGACAAAAATGGGCACTAAATTTGGAAAGTGATGCGTGTTTGGGTTCTTGATTTTTATGTAGAGAGAGGCTCCTTCTCTCTAGATTTTGAGTCGTTCGGACCGTCGGGTTCTCGGCCAGACAGAAGCAAAGTCGATCTACGCGGCAAGGGCTACACATGGACACGGATTAGGTGGAGTTTCGACAACTCCAAGAGGTAGGGATCTTTTCCTACTTGTGATATTCTTTGGATAAGAGCCATGTTTATGGTTAGGGATATTTTGAGGCTTGATTTAGCCGTAAATTCGGTCTGAACGCTGAGCGGGGAAAATCGGTGGTGGCGCGTGAGCGATTACTTGACACGAGGTTTTCCTTTGTTCCGTGAATAGCTCGATGTGATTTTTGGTGTGATTTTTATGATGTTGAGTGATTCAAAATGAATTGTTTGTGTTTGTTAATTGTATGGTGAATTTTGGTGTTATTGATGTGAATTTGCATAACATGATTTATGTTGATTAATTATGTTAGTATATACATGTTATATATATTAGCATGAGTTTGTTGGGATTGCCATCATGCATTCCATATGCATTGGGGCACCCTAGAATATTAGGAGTGAGTGCATGACTGTGAGTGAAAGAAAAAACGAAAATGTTTGTGAAAGGAATTTAGAGGAAGATTTTCGAAGAATTGCCTTAGGTAAGTCAGATCACTTCGGATGAGGACCATGACATTTGGGCGTTATCCGACAATTCGCCTCGGAGGTAGTCGATATTTTCACCAGAAACTTCGATGTAGCAAGTTTTCGAGAACAAAAAGCTTTTGTTTTGAAAACTGGATATTTTACTCGCATTTGGCCTAGGCATACGTGAGGGAGTCGGTGAGGACTCGGGACATGGGATTGGTCTTGTAGACATTCGAGTAGGTTCATGTAATTGCTTGGATGTGATTGTTTGCCATGACATGTGCACTTAGGTGGGGAGTAACCCATGTAGGAAATTATCACTAAGACTTGCTCGCCTGTCGAGGATCACCATTTCGGTCACGAGGTGTGCCTGGGACGGCTCACTAGAGGCCACGTTTAGAAGAAAGCCGGGTTGTAGATTTGGGTATCCGTTTCGTATAACATGTATTGAAATTGTACATTTTGATATATGTTTGGTAAAGCAATTATTAACTCTTGGTATTAATATATAGTTGATGTATTTTATGGGTATTAATACAGGGGCCTAAGTAGCCATTATTTTACTCGCATGTGGACCTTGTGTGGTCATTGTAAACTGTTTGGGACAGGTTGTATTTGGGTAGAGCTGCCCGCACAAAGGGAGACTACTTTAGATTTTCATATGAGTGGTGTCGGGTTGCAGGCATCACGGTATTTCCTGTGAGTTGACGGGTTGTCAGCGGACCCCAGGAATGGGCGTCCACGGCAGTATCGAGCCTAGGTTTATAAATACCTAGGCTTAATGTTGGATACTAAGTATGGCTTAGTATCAATAAGTTAGGCATAAATTACCTAGGACTTGATGGGCCTGGGTTAGATCACGCGTCGTTGTGCACTTTGATGATTGATGTATAACATGTATGTTGTGTGATTGTTGTATTGCTTGTATGCTTGGTGAATAGCATAGGAGGAAATGTGGAAAATTAGGGTTGAGGAAAACATAACCCCTAAGTTTGAGGTTTGAGGTTTGAGGAATTTTGGACGCAATGGTTCAGAATTAAACGAAAAATAAAAATAAAAATTTCTGGACAGTAGTTCCAGTTTTGAGCATAAATAGATTGTGTTGTGAAGTGCGGAATTTTCGGGTTTTGCACAAAAGAGGTCAAATGAAACTCTTAAATTTTTTTTGAGTTGTATGAATTTGCAATCGTCACAGAATCTTGCATTTCGGGAGTGGCGGGGGAGAATTTGCGGAGTTAAAAAAAATGGGGGAAAGGTTCTTTGGGTATTTGGAATGAAACCTCTGCCATTTTCTATAATTGAGTCTGTCCCCGGCGAAATTTGTGTGTGGCTAAGCAATTCAATTTGTGTGTTGTGGCTGACGGGCTTCAGCTGTATTGCTTCTGGTGAAGTCTCTTCATGTCTCTTACACAATAAACTCTGCCACGACACTACCTTAAGTAAACTTCCAGTTGTATTGTAGCACTAGAGTTGGCGACACATAGTAAACTCAGTATGTGCATACAACTTGGTAGCGAGCCTGTAACAAGCCGGCGAGCACACATCTAGGTAGCGAGCTAGCGGCAAGCGAGCTGGCGGCACGAGCAGACACCACAGCGGCTGGCGAGCCGCATGCCGCTAGTAAACCTGCCTTGTTTGGCGAACCCGCATGGCTTTAAGCGCTCCTAGGAGGGGGGCGCGACACGTAGAGCACGGCCACGTTCTGAGGCCGACCGTGCGGGCCCGAGAAGGCTTGCGACATGGCGTTGTGCGGCACGGGCGCCAGTGTCTTGTGACCAGGTCAGGTGGGTGTGCACCCGAGCTAGTCTTGACTCGGGACAACTGTGCAGTCCTTATTGAATCTTTGTTCATGAGTGCACATTCCGCGAGGTTTCAAAAATAAAATAAATAAATAAATAAAAGAAAGAAATTTTTTTAAAAATAAGAGCAAAATAAAATAAAATAAAATAAAATAAAATGAAATAAAATAAAATATATTTTTTTGATAAATATGATTCAATATATGAATTTATTATCTTGCATTACCTATGAATGCATGACATTGTGTATGAAAAAAAAAATATTTCGGTATGTGAATAGTGTCTCGAGGCTGTGTTTACACCTTAGAGATGCTGCATTGGATTTTAACTTGTCATTTGACATGTATAGATGGCTAGTCGAGGGCGTCCACGAGGTACTGGTCAGACACCACCAGTATTTGACCAGCAGGCCTTTGTTGAGGGGAATTTGTCAGGTATTGCGGCTCTCGCGCTGTGCCGCGAGGCTAGTGCCGGAGTAGCGGGGAGGTTCGAGTAACCTCCCGGAGGTTTAAGGCACATTATCCTATGACATTCTCGGGGAGGGAAGTCCAGATGGTGGCGGACCATTGGTTCATGCGGGTTGAGAAGGTGTTAGAATATAGAGATTACCTCACGATCGGCCCGAGGATTAGACTAGGCTGTTCGGCTAGAGGGTGAGGCCCCAGTATGGTGGGTAGGCAAGGAACCTCTAGAACTGAAGCGATGACATGGGTAAGTTCGAGTTTGTTCATGCGGGTGAAGTATTTTCTAGGATCTTTGCGAAACATCGCGAAGGCTCGGGAGTTCTGGAAATTTGAAGTAAGGGGACGGCGACATTGATGGAGTATGTGGCTATATTCACGAGCTAGCCGTTTGCGTGACTACGTGGCCACATACATGACGAAAATCGGGAGATTTGAGGAATGGGTGAGTTGTCCATTCGGGCAGGATCGTAGGACTCCACCTACGGGACATGGACTCAATGGTTGGGATGATGGTGCATCAGACCGGGGACATATCAGAGTTGCCGATCGAGTCTGGGGCGAGATGGTGTGCTATCATTGCCGGTGGCAGGACATATGAAGTTGCCCCTAGAGATAGGGATCTCGGGGGTTTGGGACAACCTGAGTCGATCCAGCAGTAGGACATGAGGATCACGGTATATTCCTCCACGGCCGATATAGACGGAGGATCCAATTTCGGTTCGGGGCGCATGGGCTCCTCCGTTGCAGGTAAGCGAAAAGGCGAGTATGGGGTGGGGCGGAGGGGCGAGGCCCATGCGGGGACGTCGGGGTTTAGGGCGTGCGCCAGCACATCACTTGGTAGTCGGCCCGGATCAGCCAATTATATAGGGTACGTTTTTGCTATCTCGCCTATGGGCAAGAGTGTTATTTGATTATGGTGCGTCGCATTCATTCATTGTTGCATCAGTTGTGATAGAGTTGGGCTTAGAGGTTGAGGCCTTGGAGGAGCCCTTGTATGTGAGTTCTCCCCTAGGGATTAGGGCAAGGATAGGGATGATATGTCGTGGTTGTGAGTTAGAGATCTCGGGGATTCTACTCACGGTGGACTGAGGATCGTGGACATCATCGGCGGGATTCGACGTCATCTGAGGATGGATTGGGTGGCCGGCTGCAGGGGTCGTTATCGATTGTGAGCGTATGAGGGTTACCGCCTAAGCGTATGAGGGTTACCACCTACACGCAGGACGGTACTCGTGTTGTATTTCAGGGGGACAAGCATGACATTTTGCCCCAGACAGTGTATGAGTCCAAGTGTCAGGGATAATTGGCGGGTTGGCTAGAAAGCCTTACCTAGGGACCGTGAAGCCGGACTTGATCACACCCTCGAGTAGTCTGCGAGGAGTATGATGATGTTTTCCCGGATGAGCTCACGGGATTGCCTCAGTAGAGGTAGTAGACTTAGTATCGAGTTACACCTGTGCCGCCCATCTCACATGACTCCGTAGGATGGCACCAGTGAGTTACGGGAACTCGAGTCCGGCTCCCCAAGAGCTATTGAATGAGGGGTTCATTAGGCAGGCCTCCGCCATGGGGGCACTCGGTTCTATTTTCTAGAAGAAGGAGACCAGACCAGCCATTGTGTATTGAATCACGAGGTAGTTGAACGAGGTTACGATCAGAATCGGTACCCATTATCGAGTTGATGACTTGTTTGATCGATTGAGAGGAGCAGTCTACTCGAATAGACCTTCGCCTTGAATTTTATCGAGTTGAGGTTAGGGAGGCGGATACCCCTAAGGCGGCGTTTGGGGCCAGCGTTATGGGCACTTTGAATTTACAGTGATCCACTTTGGATTGACAAATGTGTCAGCTGCATTCATGGACCTCATGCATAGGGTATTCCAACCCTATCTCTAGATCGATTTAATAAGTAGTCTTAGTAGTTACATTTTGATCTTACTCCCGGTCAGAGTAGGAGCATGAGTATCACTTGAGGATTGTGTATTACAGTTGTTGAAGCCATGGTATATGCGAGTTCGATAAGTCGCGAGTTTTGAGAAAACTGCGAGGTGAGATTACACCAGGACACGTGGTGTTAGCATCGGGCGTGTTTGACCCGAGAGGAAGGTCGAGGCCGTGATGAGTTGGGGGCGAAGTCGATCTTCGAGATACATAGTTTCTTGGGTTGGCTGGGTACTCTGAGGAGATTCGTGAGGATTTCTCACGATTAGTAGCACCTATGACGAGATTGACCCGGAAGGAGGTTAAGTTTGATTGGGATGACCGATGCGAGGAGGCATTCTAGGAGTTGAAAAGGAGGCTTACTTCAGCTCCTATCTTGATATTCTGAGACAAGGGACAAAGTACCATGGTGTATTGTTATGCCTCGAGGGCGGGGGAGGGGGTGGGATGTGTGTTTGATGCAGTCAGGGAGGGTAGTAGCTTATGGTTCCCGTCAGTTGAAGAATCATGAGCAGAATTACCCCACACACGACATAGAGTTGGCGACCATAGTCTTCGCCTTGAAGATTTGGCGCCACTACGAGGTTCGGTGTGCTCGGACCACGAAAGTCGAAGTGTATTTTCAGCGGCGGGACCTGATATGAGGCAGGATGGATGGAGTTCTGGGGATTACGACTTCACTGCATTACCATCTGGTAGGCAAATGTGTTAGGCGTGCACTTTCGGTCGGAAGTCACGGGGAGCATTGGCTAATATAGCTTCTCGGGAATGGCAGATGCTTGAGGCCCATGGGACCGATTTGAAATTTCTGATACCCACGGCTTGAGGCTTAAGTGCGTTGGGGGGTTTAGTGGCTGCAGTCAGCGTGGCCAGTGATTGAGTCCCGGGGGTAGGAATGAGGCTAGTGTCATCAAGGACCCGGGTATGGTCGGATCTGGTGTGAGTGGGCCGGAGTCCGTGAATGGTAGTCTTAGGTATGAGGCGGGTAGTGGTTCCCGGTTGGCCGATTTGAGAGGAGATTCTCGAGGAGTTTCCTTTGCTCGGTTGCGATGCATCGGGTGGAGCAAGATGTACGGGATCTTTGCCGCTGATCATTACTAGGCGGGATGAAGAGACACGTAGGGGACTTTGTTCGACGATGTCTCACGTGTCGGCAGGTTAAGGCTGAGCAGGAAGCCCGGCGGGGCTCACCGGCCATTGGAGGTGGCTGAGTGGAAGTGGGAGCACGTCACGATGGATTTTGTGACCCATTTGCCACGGACACCGCGGGGACATGATGCGGTATGGGTGATAGTGGACCAGACTCACGAAGTCGGCACATTTTCTAGCCGTGCGGATGACCTTCACATTGGAGGATTACGCGGTTGTATATCAGTCGTCCGGTACATACAGACACCGTATCCATAGTGGCGGTTGGGGCCCGAGGTTCACAGTGCACTTTGGAAGTTTCAAGGCTATGGGCCTGGTGACCATGAGTACAACTTTCCACCGCAGACCGGATGGTCAATCGAGAGAGGACTATCTGAGTGTTAGAGGACATGCTGCTTGACGTCGTCCACAGATCATAAGGGTAGGCTAGGAAGAGCATTTTCCTTAATGGAATTAAGCTGCAACAACGATTATCGGCAGTATATAGATGGCACCCTATGAGGCAATGTATGGGAGGCCATGTAGATCAGATATGTTGGGCCAGGGTGGAGACAGCTCTATCCTTTAGTCTTTGATATGATTAGAGACACCTCAGGAAGGTGAAGCGATGCGACAACGTCTTCTCATGGCTCAGCGCGGAAGAGCTATGCGGATGTACCGGCGTCAACCCTTAGAGTTCGAGGTTGGTGATCCGCGTCTTCTTGAAGGTGATGCCTAAGAGAGGGAGTAATCAAGTTCGGCAGCGAGGAAGCCTCAGCCGAGGTTTTATTGGGCCCTTCGAGATACTTGAGAGGGTAGGCCTTTGTGGCGTCTTAGGTTGGCTTCTGCAGCCTAGCATGTCGGTGTGTCTACGAGGTGTTTCACGTCTCCATGCTCCGGTATACTCGAGATCGGCTCTTGTAGTGGATGGGGGAGAGATTGAGGTTGACACGGATGGGACCTTGGAGGGACAATGTGCATTATTGATAGCCGGGATCGGGTTTTGCGGCCTTGAGACCATGAAATTTAGTGAGGGTGATATGGCATGCCGAGTGGGTGGAGGGAGTCGATGTGGGAGTGCGAGGACACGATGCGGGCCACCTATCCCTTCTTGTTTAGGGATGAAGGTACGTGGTTTAGTCGTTTAATAATTAAATGACTAGTTTACTTGCATGGCATAGTGCATGTTGCATATGCATGTGATTTTTTGTGATTGTCTAGAATTTTGGAACGAAATTATTTTTAAGGAGGGGAGAATGTAAGACCCGAGAAAATTCCAATTTTCTGAAAAAAGGTAAAATGGTCATTTCGGTAAAATCTGAAATTTTTCTAAATCTCGGATGATGAAACGGACTTCACCTTTTGAATTGTCTCGAGTAATCTAGCTACCACGTCGAATTTCGTCGAATTTCGAGACAGCCAAAATTTCACGTTTTTCGAGGCACCGGGTGTCGGGTCTTGTAAAAGCAGGTTTGAGACATGTGATCTGAAAAAATCACCTACTACATATGCCTCTTGTGACACATGTTTCAAGATTAGAGATGATGGAAATGGGCGGCCTAGATAGTGCCCCTGGTGTCAAAAATCAAGAAGAAGAGGGGGTAGTAGGTCAAAAACTCATTAGATTTTTAATCCATTTTTCTGAGTTTATAATGAGAATAATGTTGAATTGTTGACAGAAAACTGATAATTGAATCAAATTCCAATTTGCAGGAAAATACAGCAGAAAATCAAATTTTAGCAAAAATCATAAGAAATCGGCTGCGTGAGTGAAATTAGCCCCGGAATTTAAGTCGCGACGAGGAAGTGTGGTTTCCGGCAATTCAAGAATCCGACATCAACAAATTGGCTTTGAAGAAAGTGAAGTGAACAAGTGAAATTCGTGACGAAGAAGGAAGTTGAGACAAGAATGACTTGAGTGAGAGATTAAAAGAAACAGTCAAATGAAGAAGTTCATGTCGCGACATCATTTCGATGTCGCGACATGAAAAGGAGATACATGATGTCGCGACACCACTTCGAGGTCGCGACAGAATTGAAGGTTTAGCAGTAGATATGGAGGTCGCGACATCTAGAAGAGGTTGCGACATCAACACTGAATCGGAAGATGTCGCGACATCGTCGATCGAAGTCATGTGACATCGATGGTGGTGTGACATCAGATACAAAGAATTAAGGTCGCGATATCGCTAGGTATTGCGACATCAGTTGTTAGAAAAGAAGTGTGGCGTCAGCCGGAGGTCGCGACATCAGCTGCAAGGTATCATGGTCGCGACATCACTTAGCGGTCGCGACATCAGATCGAAGGGGTGTTAAAGGCAAGTCGCGACCAGATAAAAGCTGCTACAACAGACGAACAGAAAAGTGAAGTCGCGACGTATGATTGAAGTCGCGACCTCAAAAGTCATTACAATGCAGAAAGGTGAAGTCGCAACGTATAATTGAAGTCGCAACATCAAAACAACTCAAAAGCGAGCGGTGAAGTCGGCGTGTAGAAGGTCGCGACCTCAAAGCGACTCACATGCGGATAAGAGAGTCGCGACAAGAAAGTGTGACATCAAGTCAAGTCGCGACACCTGGAGAATGGGTTGCGGCATGAACAAATAGGCCGGGTTAATTTGAAACCTACAAGGAAGTGCATGAAGTTAGGAATTTCTTTCGGAACATACATAAATAAGCAAGCGCTCTGAGAAGAAACAGACTCTTGTATTTCCAGGCGAGAGTGCGGGTGGCGAGAGGCTCGTGTATTTAATTTCTGTTCTTTTTTCTTTGTTTTGTTTGTTATTTTAGATTAGATTAGAGTAGATTGTTATTTCATTTAGTTTACGGATCTGGATGTTAGTTGTTGAAGTTGAAGGCTGAATGGGAATGTTTCTTTTCTTCCAAATTCTTTGCTGGTTCGTTTGAAGTCCAAACAAATTTTAGGTCGAGCTTCCCGAGTTCAGTTCTGATGGATTCTTTTGATCGAGGAATACGGATTAGTGTAATGAAGTAATTTAGAAACCCCGACAGTTTGGTCACTCTATTGTAAAATTTATCTTTCTGTAGAAATTTATCGAGAGTCCACGAACAGTCTTGGTCACCTTCTTGGTTTTTGTTTATCTTTGTTTTGATCAAATATTAGTGTCCTATGCATGTTTAGGCTTGTTTCATGCTGATTTCCAAGAGGCCCTGCGAGGTGACCTGAGAGAAGGCATTCATGAGAGTATTGAACAATTTCTTAAGGGTATGCGAACCTAATATTGGGGGGATCCTAATGGGCTCTGTAGTTTTTAATCGATAAAATCTTCTCTTCGCGAAGCAGGAATGGGTTGGACGACTTATCAATTAAAATAGCGAGAGGAGAGTTCGCCTCGATTCGAGCAGTAAGTTCAATCGGAGTGTTTAGCAAGATCTAATCCAAGGAAAGAATGAAATTGTTCCAATTTCGAGGGATGAGAAGCCGGTATAGTGTAAACCCATGCTTAACATGTCTTAGGTGCTAAGGTTCTGATCCGTGCAGGTATGAAGTATTGAAAGAAAAATACGGAGACTGTATTTGCTCGGATTAAAGTAGTCATCCTAATGCTTTGTCTTGAAAGAAGCAGGAAGGTAGATGATGAAATGTGTCGTTAAGGAGAAATCCGTATGGCATTACCATCTTCCTTGGGCGGATTCTAAATCGAGGATCGTGAAGCAAAGTTCTGAGTTGTTTCTGAATTGATGTTTCTAATAAGTGTATTTTCAATGATACCTTTAAAGCTAATTATTGATGTTTCTTCAATTTTATATTTTAGTTTTAAGCATTATTTCATTTTGTTCTTAGTTTACATATCTTTATTCTTTTATTATTTTAAAGTTTGCATAAGATTTATCAATTGCCTATCATAAATTTCAAATAGTATAGAGTTTGAAGTAGTCGGGGGTGGATTGATTGAGAATTCTTATGAGATCTACATGGGATCGATATGCGGGCTTAAATCCACTTTATTACTTGTTCGACCTGTACACTTGCAGAATCATGGATCAAAACCAGAAAGAAATTCAAATACTATTCAGGAAACCGTTTTTAATCAGTATAAGTGCAAAGAAATATAACAAACAAGTTTCATGGCATTATTGCTGGGGATTAGATAATAATCCTTGGGTAATAACGTTATAAATTTGTGTTAATGTTTTGATCCATCACTCACACTTACATAGTAGGAGAGTGAAACAACGAACAGGGACATAAGTGGAATTTTTGAGATGTTAATGAGATAAGACAAAAGCCAAATAGTTGTCTTCTTCATTTTTGAAGACAAAAGCAGAGCGGTAAATTTGGAAAGTGATGCGTGCATTTGGGTTTTGATTTTTAAAGAGAGGCTCATTACTCTGCAGATTTCCGGTCATTCGGACCGTCGGTTCTCAGCCAGGGCAAGCGAGGAGTCGATCTGCGGCGGGGAGCTCTGGCGTGGACCGTTGGTGGAGTTTCGAGCAACTCAAGAGGTGGGGATCTTTCTACTTGTGATATTCTTTGGATAAGAGCCATGTTTATAGTTAGGGATAATGATACGAGGCTGGATTTGAGTACCGTCAAATTCGGTCTCGAAATATGAGCAGGAGTGGAGAAAATCCACGAATTTGGTGAGGTCGTGAGCAGTGCCAACGGGGTTTCAGCACATTCACGTGAACACCTCTTTGATGTGATTTTTGCTTGATGTTGAGTAATTAAAAATTGCTTGTGTTTGTTAATTAGCCCGTGTGAAGGCTAATTTTGGTGTTATTGATGTGGTGCATAACATGATTTATGTTGATTAATTATGTTAGTATATACATGTTATATATATATTAGCATGAGTTTGTTGGGATTAGCATCATGCATTCCGTATGCCTTTGGGGCACCTAGAATATTAGGAGTGAGTGCATGACATGAAATTGAAGAAAACGAAAATGTTTGTGAAAGGAATTTCGACGGAAGATTTTCGAAGAATTGCCTTGGAGAGTCGTCCAACATATCACTTCGGATGAGGACCGCGATATTTTGGAGAGGCGTTATCCGGCTAATTCGCCCCTCGGAGGGTAGTCAATATTTTCACAGAAAATCGGTAGCAAGTTTTAAGAATAAAAAAACTTTTGTTTTGAAAGCGGATATTTCTCGCGTCGGCAGGCATACGTGAGGGAGTCGGTGAGGACTCGGGACATGGGATTGGTCATGTAGACATTTGAGTAGGTTCATGTAATTGCTTGGATGTGATTGTTTGCCATGACATGTGCACGTAGGTGGGGAGTAACCCATGTAGGAAATTATCACTACTGGGCTTTGCTCACCCTGTCGAGGGATCACAATTTCGGTGGGGGTGTACGGGACGGCTCACTAGAGGCTACGTTTAGAAGAAAGCCGGGTTGTGGCTTTGGGTATCCGTTTTGTATAACATGTATTGAAATTGTATATTTTGATATATGTTTGGTAAAGAGTAATTTATTAACTCTTGAATTATTGTATATAGTTGATGTATTTAGTGGGTATTAATCTGGGGGCCAGTGGCCATTATTTTACTTGCATGTGGACCACAGGTGTGGTCATTATAAAGTTGTTTGGGACGGGTTGTATTTGGGTAGAGCTCCACTGCCTGAAAGGAGACTCACGCCCGGTGCTCATAAGTGGTGTCGGGTTCTGAGACATCCTGAGTATTCCACAGGTTGATGAGTTGTCAACGGACCCCCGGGAATGGGGCGTCACAGAATGAAGTTACAAGAAAATACCATTTTCCTTTACCCTTCACGGATCAACTTCTTGAGAGAATCTCCGGGCACCCATTTTATTGCTTTTTGGATGGTTATTCTGGGTACTTCTAGATTGAAATTGATGTAGAAGACTAGGAGAAAACCACCATCACCTGCCCATTTGGCACATATGCCTACAGGAGGATGCCCTTTGGCATGTGCAATGCACCTGCTACTTTCCAAAGGTGTATGCTCTGCATTTTCCGTGATTTGGTGGAGCGCAATATGGAGGTATATATGGATGATATCACCATATATGGTGATACTTTTGAGCAGTACTTGGCTAATCTTGAAACTGTACTGCACAGGTGCATTGAGAAGAATCTGGTGCTAAACTGGGTGAAATGCCATTTTATGGTAAATCAAGGGATTGTCTTGGGGCATGTTATCTCCAACAAGGGGATTGAAGTGGAGCCAAGGCGAAGTAAGAGTTGATTGCCAGGGTCCATACCTCCATAATATAGCATGATCAGAATCACAAATGACCTCACAGACTACTCAAGGGCTTTTCGAAAATGGAAAAACCTCTTTACAAGCTGCTGGAAAAGGATGTTAAATTTTCTTGGGATGAAGACTGCCAAATGAGCTTTGAAGAGCTCAAATCCCACTTGACCACTGCACCTATAGTAAGGGCACCCAACTGGCAGTTACCTTTTGAAGTCATGTGTGATGCAAGTGATCTTGGTATCGAAGCAATTCTTGGACAAAGAGAAGATGGAAAACCCTATGTGGTCTATTATGCAAGAAAAACTCTGAATGAAGCTCAGAGAAACTACACTACCACAAAGAAGGAGCTGTTAGCAGTAGTCTATGCCTTAGATAAATTTTGTGCATACTTGGTGGGGTCAGACATCATTATTTTTACAGATCATTCAGCTTTGAAGTACCTCCTTACCAAGCAAGATGCCAAGGCTAGACTTATTAGATGGGTCCTTCTACTCTAAGAATTCAGTTTACAGATTAAGGATAAAAAGGGAGTAGAGAATGTTGTAGCAGATCATCTCTCCAGACTGACCATAGCCCACAACACTCACAGTCCTCCAAACAATGATGAATTTCCTGAGGAAGCCTTGTTGCTAGTGGAAAGTGCTCCATGGTATGCTCACATTGCCAATTTCGTAGCAACAAAGGAAATTCCAACTAATTGGAAGGCACAGGACAAGAAATATTTATTTTCAAAAATTCATTCCTATTATTAGGAGGAGCCTTTCTTTTTCAAATACTACACAGATCAGATCATTAGAAGGTGTGTGCCCAAAGAAGAACAATAGGGAATTCTCAGTCATTGCCATGAGAGGGCCTGTGGAGGTCACTTTGCTTCCTAGAAGACTGCTATGAAGGTGCTCCAGTATGGGTTTTACTGGCCTTCCTTCTTCAAGGACGCTTACAACATATGTCGAGGTTGTGACAAATGCCAAAGACTAGGGAAGCTCTCTCGCCATCATATGATGCCTATAAACCCAATCTTAGTGGTTGACTTATTCGATGTTTGGGGCATTGATTTTATGAGGCCATTTTCTGCCTCTTTCGGATACTCATATATATTAGTGGGGGTTGACTATGTGTCCAAGTGGGTTGAAGCAATTCCCTACAAAGTAGCTGACCACAGGGTGGTGCTGAAGTTTTTGAAGGAAAACATCTTTCGGATTTAGGGTACTGGGCCATGTCGATTATTGCCCAGTGAAATTTGCATGAAACTCCATTAGCGGAGTTGATTATGGCATTGGATGTGGACAAAAATGGCCTCCCAAGTATGATGGGCACTTGGTTAGTGCCCTGCGCCACAGTGGCTCATCAGAACTATGAAGTCCCTTGGGATAGTAAATTTGTCTACCTTCACCAGACATCCTCAGCTATTCCTTTGGTATTTTCAGCGTCGATCGGCTAAGGATGGGATTGATGTTGGTAGGCGGCTCCCCAGACCTAACTTCTTATACATTGAGTATGCTTGATAGGTTGACAACGAAACCGGATCAACGTTGCCTTGATATGATCCTCAATGTTGGTAGGATGGTGGGGACCACACGGATCCTTATATTTCACTAAGGTTTTGCACTGGATGATAGAGCTCACTTGCTTTGTTAGGAAGGCTTTCTTGTTAATGCCCAACCCTTTCTTGACTGTGAACAGGTCCTTTAAAAATTTGTCATAGGTGGGGACTTGTTTGATCATGTCAAGGAGGGGAATGTTGACCTTCACTTGCCTTAGCACTTCCAGGATGCCTTCTTGCTTGGAGGCCTTCTTTTTGCCTCTTAATGCTTGGGGAAATGGAGGAGGCATGCTTTTCTTCATCGAATCTTCTTTAATAAATATGTGTTATGGCTCTACTTCCTCTTCTTCTCTGGTCTCTTCAGCAGGTTTAGGCACTGACTGCTCAATTTCCTTACCACTCCTCAAGGTGATAATGGCCTTAACTTCATCCATTTTTTTGTGCGAGGCTCCTTTGGAATAGCTCGAGGTCATACGCTCTCCACAAGTTAAGGTACACATTAATGGGAAGGAATCTCCCTTGCTCCTACACCTGCTGCTGATTGGTCAGTATGGTGATGGATGATTGGAGGTTGTCAATTTTCTGATTAAGGCTATTTTGGAGCCCATTTATTCTTTTGTTCACGGAGCTTTCCACATTATCTATTCTCTGATTCAACTGCGCATTAATAGCTTTCTGCTCCTCCACAAAATTTCCCTCCACTTTGCTCAAGTTAAGGATGGCTTGCTCAACAGGGGATAAGGTTGGTGGTTCTTCTTTCTTTGAGAGGTGGACACTCTTGTTGTTCTTTGTGTGCACCTTAGGAACATAGGGAGAGGTTTGGTTTCCGGGGAGAGGTTTGGGTGGTTTCTCGAGTTGGGGGTTGTAGGTGTTACCTCTTGGGCATCAAGCGGTGGCTTTATTTTGGCCTGACATTTGCATGGTCAGCCATCAAATCCCTTACTGAGGGAGCAATTAGGCAATGCTCTCCTTGGTAACCAGTGGATTGGAAATTGAAGCATGGTTGGGAGGGAATACGGGTGTTTGAGTTGTGCGCACCTACGTGTGGTCCACTTGTTCGAAACTCTTTCTAGTTAGGGTAGACAACTTAGCCTTCAATTCCATATCCTCTGCAAGTGAATATATGCCTCCCCTTTGGTTTACCGGTGGCTTATGTCTATCAGTTTCCCTAGGACTTGGTTCATCCCAAGCTTTGGAGGTCTCAACTACATAGTTTAGGAAGTCCATGGCTTCATCTGGGTTTTTGCTCTGGAAGTCCCCTCCACACATGGTCTCCAAAAGTTGCTTCATGGTAGGGGACATTCCATCGTAAAAGTGGTTGACCAACATCCACGTATCGAAGCCATGGTGTGGGCATGCATTGATGGTTTCTAAGTACCTTTCCCAGCATTGATAGAACCTTTCATTATCATGGGCTGCAAATGTGTAGATTTGTCTCTTCAAATTGTTGGTCTTGTGTGCACTGAAGAATTTTTTTTAAATTACTGCTGCCGCTCACTTGAGTTCACGATGGTTCTTGGCCTTAGAGAATTAAGCCATATGTTGGCTTTGTCTTTGAGGGTTAATGGGAAGGCCTTCAACTTCAGCAGCTCCATGTCAATTACACCCTCCTTGAAAGTTATGCACACTTCCTCGAACTCCCTGATATGTGTGTATGGATTCTCATTCTCCATACCATGAAAAGTTGGGAGCAGGGGCACGGTGGAGTCTTACAGGTCACTTCCTCGACGGGGGGAATAATGCGGGAGGGTGCCTCACCACCCCAGGTGGGTGTATGTGATCCTCATCGTCTATAAGAATTAGGGGTTTCTTGGCACCCCACAGTGACTATCTTTGCTCCTTAGGTGGAGCTCCATCGATTCTTTGTGTAGACCCCAACCTCCACACCCTTGTTCGAAGCTATAGCATGTGGCCCTTTCGATATGCTTTCTGTTTCTATCGATATGGTGCATAAGTTTGCTATAGACACAACCTGAAATATGGCTTGATACAAGACTGCAAAGGTTTAATGTTAGCTAAAATAAAAAAAACAGAGAAAAACCTGAAATGCACAGTATAGAAACTCAAATTCCCCTACAGTGAACTGTAAGTGGGGAATAATGGTAAAATAAAAAAGAGATGAGAATTCACTAACACTTGTGATGAGGATCACAAGTTCAACAGTTTCTCCTTCTCATTAGGGCACCATCCCCGGCAACGGCGCCATTTGATCCGTTTCCCCAATAGGTTTCTGGAATCAACAAAATTTGTATCCTAGGTTTCCTACTGCCGTAGCTAAGCTACTGCAGTATAGTGGTCTAGGCTCGAACACGGGGATGGGTTTTCTTCGTAAGCGAAGAATTGCAGTTGATTGAAAACGGTGTTTTCTCTTTGGATTTAAGGTTTTTGTTAAAACAGTGGAGGTGAATGTTTGCAAACTGAAAATAAATTGAAATAAAATTAGGAAGAGAACTCCTTGAAGTCTTGGGCCACTTGGTTAGGGTTCTAAGATAACTGTAGTGTCCTCGGGTCCTTTTCCTCACGTTGGGGAGGATGACCTATAGTCATTTCCCGAACCAGATCTATGTTTGGCCATAAAAACTGAACCTTAAAAGTTTTTCTCCTAGTGTATAGCATTTATTAACCTTTAATGTTTCAAGACAGTCAAAACCATCCACTGGATCTAACCTGTAGGAGCTAATAAATGACAACTAAGTGAGCATCAGTGGATCTAGCAGTAAGCATCCACTAAGCCTTCAAAGCTTGCCAAGTACTGGCCACTTAGGGTACATCACAGGGATTCAAACCTAAACGTGAGAAGCAAAAACATAAAAGGCCATAAATGCTTGCGTTAAAAACACGAGGACAGTGTTTTTACCTTCAAACCTTCACACAGTGGCCTTCCTCTTCAAGGATGAGGAGGGTTTAGCCAAGCATCCCTTGATTTGTCATCATCAAGGGGTGTTTGGATGGTGAGAAAATGAGGGAAAGAGGAGAGAAAATCACACGTCGAGAGAAGAGAAAAGTTGGCGCCAATTTTATTGAATGACTGAAAGGAAAGCAAATTGACTGAAATATTGATTAAAAGATTGCTTGATATTCTGATAGCTTGGCCGAGCTTATATGATGCTCGAGCGAAATTACAAAATTTCTAAAGACAAATTACATGAAGGAGTAAATTTGTAAGCCTTGAAGCGGGTCAAGTAGTCAAGCGCGGTCACGGGGCTTGGTGTTGCGGGGTATGACTGCGAGATTGCGAGGTTGCGAGAATTTTCGCAACCTTTGCAAAATTCCATGACTTTGCCAAATTTATAACATGAAATTTCCTCCTTCTTCCTTTTTCTTATGCATTTTTGCTCCAAATGCCTTCCGATTTGATCATGCGGCTTCGAGTTCGGCTCGGGTTCGTCGTGTTTGACTCGACTCGAAGATAATGAGGTATTTGGCCTGCAAAACTACAAAAATAACTACAAAATGTGATCAGTAGCAAAGTCGGGACCTCAATGTATCAATTGGGTTATTTATGTTGATTAGTACACAAAAAGTGCTCAAAACCTGCAATAAACAGGGCTCAAAATAGCACTATTTAGGCACTAATCAGAGGTTAGTAGAGCCGAGCATACCATTTAGAACCTGCGGTTGTCTCAGCTAGATGTTGTGTTTGAGGCACAACATGCATAATACATAGGCTTAAAGCGACCCGAGCCTCTGGTGGTCTTCCTCCATGCCTTCTTTATCTCTGATTCATCGAGCCCGGAGGAGAAAAGGGGTAACGAGATGGAATACTTTATGGAATAGTGGCCAGTCGACGTCGGAATCAGACCCTATATAGGGGTGGCTTGTCAACAGGCGCATTAAATGTATCATTAGAAAATCATGCACCGTAGACACGTTGGGACATGTGCTCTACTCACATGCTTTGTGACCAAACACGCTTCACCTTCCGACACATTTTATGTGCGCATTAATTTTCGAGTCTTTCCAGCTTTCCACACTCGGGGTTTTAAAGATGGTATTTTCCCCTGCTGGAAAAGCACAGAATTCCAATTAGGGAAAAAAGGGGCATTATGAGTACCGTGATTTTTAAACCCACTACTCCATGATCCCGAGGCTCGTTTGTGAGCCCTTTGCGAATGCGCGACTGAGCCCACGTACCATATTAAAGCTAGGGGTACTACCTAGGCCGGGAGAATCAGAAAGACCGTTTGTGAAGCCTTGAGGGGTCTCCTCGAAGACCCGAGTTTAAATTGGCGAGTCTAGAATTTTAAGTCCCCGGCCAGGCCATCCCCCAAGGTATATGGCAAGTTCTTTACTGATAAATAGATAAAGATGAGAAATAAGTGAAGGATATTTATCCATCAATTTCCTTGTTTCCAAACCCCATGTTTCTCGGACGAATAATCCTTGATAAGGGAAAATCAGCCCCAAATAAGGAAAAACAGATTTATCCCTAAAAATAGGAGATTCCTTCCCAAGATAGGAGGGAGATTCGACAAACCATTGCCTATAAATCAGGAAGATCCCTTACGAGAGTGAGGTATACAGTCTCAACTCTGCGAACTTTTTCTTCTTTATTTCCGTACTTTTGCTGACTTAATCATCGGAGAGGCGGTCGACCCACAGTCTCTAGATCGCCCCTTTTTGCAGGCTTACATTGCACCGCTGATGCCCTAGAGATAAGATGGTCCAGGTAACAAAAAGCAAGAGGTTGATAAGAAAGTAAAAGAAAAGTACTGAAATGAGAGATAGGAAGTGTGTCCCTATTTCTAATTTCAAGTTCCTAAAACCTTTGTATTTAGTTTTGGAGATCATGGAATTATCACTGGTTGTAACGTGGTGAGTGGCACCACTTTCTAGGAACTAAGAATTGTCAATAAGAGTAGATGGAGTTGCAAGGTAGGCCTGAGATGTAGTTGTTGAAGGAGTGAGTTCTATGTGGTGAGATGTGGGAATAGCACCTTGAAATCTTAAGTCAAATTGATGAAAGAATTTAACGCCAATATGGCATGACAACTGAGAGAAACTTTGTCTACCTTCTCGAGGACCAAAACGACCTCGCATTTGTCGACCATGAGAGGAGGTAAACGAAGTACAAGAGGGACATTGAAATGCTTAAGAAGGAGCATATTCAAATGCACTGTTGAATTAGAGACTTCAGCCATGGCACTGGTGTTAAAGTTTTCAAGGCGCATCTCATGTGTTTGAAACATGTACTGAAACTCCGGAATAGTAATAAAGTCTTTGGAAGTGAGGAGAACAACTACCAACTCGTGCTTAGGACCAAGACCTCCAAGGATGTAGAGAACAAAGTTCCTCACCAGTGATGGCGTGGCTAGTCGCCATTAAGGAGTGAGCAAGGGACTTCATCTTCAACAAGTATTCTTCAATGGTCATAGCATTCTTGTAGGTAGATTGAAGGAGAAATCATAGTTGTAGGAGTCTTTCCTTGGACTTAGTGGAAAATAATTGTTCTAGAAGAGACCAAACTTGTGTAGAGGATTTACAGTGAAGAACATGACAGACCATCGGTTCAATAAGAGACGAAAATAGCCAACTCATGAGCCATTAATCTAAGCGATTCCAAGTTCCCAACTATGGACTAGAGATTGTTTATGAAGAATTTTATAGATCTTCCATTATAGGAGGAGGTTTAGTGTTAGATCCAAGTAGAAGACTCTCCAAATCGTGTGCACGAGCTGTTATAAGACTTTGAGAGCGCCAGAAGGCATAATTTGACTGATCTAGCCTCGTGTTTAATTGTGGAAGAGTTGAAGCAATGATAGAAGGAAGAGTTTGAGGCTGAGACACCATTAAAGGCTGAGAGAGCTTTGATACCATGTTCATGTTAAGCCATGGCAATCGTGTCCAACAAGTTTCTTTTCCACTTAATAGAACTAATAAAAAATAGAAAAATACTTCAAAGACTTCATAATCACGTGTTTTGAACTGCTTCTAGAGACTTCGAAGAGCCTACGACTGCTATAGCTTCAACAAGGCAGATATGCCTATTTCCCAATTTTGGAACCAAAACTACCATCACTTTATGTTGGGAATCTTGAATGGATTTCTCATCTTTCTTCTTTGAAATATCCATCCATATATAAGGTTGACCTTCCCAAAGTTCCTTGGTTTCAGTACACATCTATGCTACCTTCCCTTTCCATGTTGTGGTTGGCTGATTGTGAACTTGATAGCTTGAGTCCATCTCTTAAGTATGTCAATTTTACATCTCTCATGACTCTTGATCTTCCTTGGGATCATTTCAATCATGAGATACCTAATTGGTTATTTAATCTCAATGCCAATCTTTTATACCTCAATCTATTAGGTGTTTAGGACAACCCAAACGTCTAAAGCCCCTTTCACTTTCCTATAATTCCTTGGATGGTCCAATTCCTTCATCTTTTGGAAAATTATTGTTAAGATCAATGGCACAATAAAGAAATACGATAATAAAGAAAAACACTAGATTTACGTGGAAACCCTTGTGGGAAAAACCACAGGTAGAGGAGAAAGCTTCACTATGAATATGAGAGGAATTACAAAGTACGACTTGTAGGGAATAAACCCTAATGTGTTTATATAATGAAAATACACGAGAAGAAAGGTCCATACCGCGGGGGCAAGCCCCACGCACTCCCCAGAACCCTACAATGAGTTCAAGTCCCATGCTAATGTAGAACCATGGCATTTCAAAACTTTCTTCATTTTCTTCAATGATGTCCACACTAATTTGAGATTCACCATCTAGTGTGTAGTTTTTTTTAAGAGGAGCTAATACAAAGTTAGACATTGTCCATATAGCTGAATGCATCAAAGCTTTGAAGCTATGTGCTTAAAGGAATTCTTCTATGCAACTAATTTTAGGATAGGTTCAAGTGATTAAGAAATGTTAAACCGACCAAGCTCTGAGGAATCTCACCTGAGAGATGGTTCATGGAGAGATCAAGAGATAGCAAAGATGTCATTATTCCTATTATGATCAATGGCACAATAAATAAATATGAAATAAATGGAAAACACAAGATTTTACGTGGAAACCCTTGTGGGAAAAAAAATCATGGATAGAGGAGAAAGCTTCAGTATCAATTTGAGAGAGATTACAAAGTACAACGGAATAGGGAATAAACCCTAATGTGTTTATATAATGAAAAAACTCGAGTAGAAAGGTCCATACTATGGGGCCAAGCCCCTGCACCCTCTTAGGATTAGTTATGGGCTACGGGCCTAAGCTTAACGACCTAGCCCCTCTACTACCACAACAAATCCCTATATTTTTTGTCAACTTTTTCTTTTCACAAAAGTCGCACCGCTGGCCTTAGGGTCGGACATAAGCCCAAAACCAAAACAATATTTATAATCCTTGGGATCTCTATATCTTCATGAAAATATATTAAATGGAACTCTTCCAAGTAGCATGTGGCTTCTTCCAAATTTGGTGGTTTTATCAATTGGAAATAACTTTTTATTAGTAGGCATAGAAACTCATTTGAAGAAACTCTCAAAATTGAAGGAATTAGACATGTCCTCAACATCTCTTATTTTCAAAGTCAAGTCAAATTAGGTTCCTCATTTTCAACTTGATTATTTGAGGATGGGTTCCTTTAAAATGGGCCCCAATTTTCCTATGTGCCTTCAAACTCAAACATCTCTTCTATATCTAGACATTTCCAACACAGGAATTATAGGTGTAACTCCAACATGGCTCTCTAGAAGTGGGCTTCACATATTAATCAACTGATTCACCTCTCTTCTAACCAGATTTCTAGGAATTTGTTTGGATTTTAGCTTAACAGTACTCGCATCCATTTGAACTCTAATCGCTTCACGAGTACGTTATCTACATTGTCTCAAAATGTTATTGTATTGAACATGGCTAACAATTCATTCTTCAGACCAATTTCCTAGTTCTTGTTCCAAAAGTTGAACAGAAGAAGTCAATTGGAGGCATTGGACTTGTCAAATAATGATTTATCTGGACAGCTTCCTCAGTGTTGGAATGCTTGGCCCTCTATGTCTCACTTAAACTTAGGAAACAATAGTCTTTTGGGTAGAATTCTTGACTCCATAAGCTTTTTAATTTCACTTAAAGCATTGCACTTACAGAACAATAGCTTATTCAAAAGTATACCCTCATCCTTACGACACTGCTCATCTTTGGTGCTATTGCATTTTACATGGTAATCAGCTGTTGGGAAATATTCCAAATTAGATAGGATAATTGGCAGCTTTAAAGGCTCTCTTTTTAAGATCTAACAAATTCATTGCCAAAATTACCTCACAAATAAGTGTGTGTTCCAGGTCACATTCCTTGATGTTCGAACTATGATCTCGTTGAAAATTTAGTGCAGTATGTTTGAACTCCCCCTGTAGGTCTTAGTGTGTGTAGAGCAAATGTGATATATTTGCAATAAATTAAAAACACACAATATTTTACGTCATTCGGAAACCTGCCTACGTCCACGAGGCTGTTCTCAAATGCAAGGGTATCCATTGATTTGATTCAAGGTTTATAAATAGTCTTATTTAGTATGAGGCACCCTCTCTACCCATGACCCTTCTTGAAACCTAATCACTCCTAGTGGAATTTAGAATGAACTCCCTTCACTCCCCTCTCTACATCATTGCACACCTATACCCACATTAGATCAATATAAGATGAAGAAAATAAATAAACATCATCTTTCACACAAGGTGAAAGGCTTTTAACGTGTAATACCTCAATCGAGTATCTGCACTCTGTACTCTTTCAGCATGTCCGGACTTCGCTTGTTCTTCTTCAAGCTCTGCTCTTGAAATCGTATCGAGCATCTTCCAAACCCTCAAATTTATAGCCTTGTGGATTCGGTCTTAGAAGACTAGATAAGGTTGGATCATTAACCTAATATGACTCTAACCTCATTAACGTGTCCCAATATCACACTCATTTGTCTTAATATATTGAGACCTATTCCTACATATTTAATTCACAAATATACAAAAATATATGATAGACTATTTAATCAACAGTCCATTTACAATCCTTTTATACAACAAAAAGGTATACATGAACTACTCTCCAGGCTCTCATCCCTTATGCGGGTCCAACCACACGCATTGGACACAGTATACTGAAGGGGGTCCACGGCAAGGGTGAAGCAAATGATAGTGATAGCCTCCTCCTGAGGTTATTCCTCACCTAAAATGCACATGCAGTAATCATCGTAAACATAAATCACATTTCATACCATTTATGCGACCTTATAACAAATGTTAAAATTGTCATCTTTGTCAGATGCGACTCCACCGCTCACGACACAGTCTCAGCGAGCTCCCTCACTGGAATTCTAAGTGTGAAAAACTAGTCATCGGTATTTAACCCAATGACTCAACCCATTGGACAACCCTCCAATCTTTAATTTATCAAATCATGATTTTCTTTTCTTTTGTGGGCCCGCGGATTTTGGGTTTCTACTATGCCTTATTGTTCAACCTTTTTGTGAACTTACATCGTCGGGTTCATGTCCTATTAATGAATAACATTTGGGTCTTTCACCTGGGGGAGGATCTGCCACAACACTGCACTTAAAACATGTAATTTATTATTTTTGACAATTTACTCTTCCATGAGTCTCAACCTTGGACTTGTCTCATTTTGAGCTCCACGATCCATTCCACCAACAGGTGAATACTCGATACCGCACCGCTACCCGACTCGGCGATGTGGCCAGGTGCATATGAAATGCATGATGCGATGCATTTCTTCATGTTACATGTATATATGAGTGCTACATGAAACATTAATATACCATGAATAATTATAATTTTTACATATAATTAACATCCCATGCAATCCATGTTAATACATCCAACGAGCAAATATTAACATGATATTTTTCACACACAACATATTTATTTATTATTATTTTCCATGATAACACAAAATGGCCCAAATCTAGGACCCATAAAAAACAGGGCACCTCTTGGTCCCTTCAGAGTCCATCACCGAATTATTGGGATACGAGAAGCATCATAAAGCAGAAGACATTAGTCCCGGGGATTAAAGGAACCTCAGCACAGTCCCAAAAAATCTGTCAGAAAACAATCCAAAATTTTAACCCAAATTATTAAGCAGGTCCAGAAATTTAGCTAGGAATGTTTTGGCAGTCCCAAAATTCTAAAAATTCCTACACTCAGTCCTAAAAATTTGAGACTGAAATTTATGGCCTTTCATGGCCTCTAAGCTAATCCCAAGCCATTAAATGGCCTTTAGGTTAGAAATAACACAAGTAGAAAAATTCCCTACCTCGTAGAGTTTGATGAAACTCCAAGATTTTGGTACCCACGCGTAGCCCTCACTGCGTGGATCAACTTTGCTTTCAGCCTTGACGAAAATCTACGGTCCGATTTCCATAGATTTGAGAAAGAACCGAAGAGAAGAAAAAAAATCAAACTCTCTCTCTCCCTCTCCCCGTCTATGTTTTTGACTTTTCATGTTTTTATCTTTTTTTTTTATTTTTTTATTTTTATTTTAATATTATTATTATTATTATTATATGGTTCATATTGCTTCATTTGGGTCCGTTTCTACCCCGAAAAAATTTATTTATTTTCAGTTCACTTTATTGTAAATAAACTTAGCTCGAAGCCATTTCACGACCAGAAGTTTTTCGTAAAATCTAGATCCATTATCATGACGGCTTATCGCAAAATCGTAAAATATTATGTTTGTCTAAGAATTTGACGAAACTCTTCTAGGTCACTAGATTTCGTGAGACGAATTCAACGGATCAATCCGTTTCATCATCCGAGATCTAGAGAATTTTCGATTTTCATAGAATTTCTGCCGTTTACCATTTTTCGAGAAAAAATTGAATTTTTCTACGGTTTGTTCTTTATACTTGAAATTTAGTCACAAATTCCACATCTTGTCGGATCACATGCATATGTAACCATACACTACTACAAGACCATGTCGGGTATGATAACTCGCCTAAGGTCACAATCACTGACAACTCGATGGGCTGTCAACTCATCCATGTCAAGAATGACATCAAAACCTGATATGGCTACCACTTGAAGGTTCACCATGAGCAGAATCCCTGAGATCTTAGTCTAACTAGTAATCACATGTCAATTACTAATAGACTTAACAACCATGAACTAACTTGTTCATTTCTTAAGTGGCGCTAATTTCCAACCACTCCTTTTTATTTATTTCAATAAAATTCAACACTTTCAGGTTCATTTCATTTTCTGAACCCCTAAGGTTATAGTTCCTAACCTTAACGTTTACCCTTTTCCTATACACATTATACCATGCATATAATTTCCCGCGCAATCACATTTCCCATATACATCATACCGTGTATATGTCTTTCCATGCAATTTGTTACTATGTCGCTGATACAAACATGGAACCTGACTGAAGCCATGATGTGAAATACACCATACATGCGGTGATGCAAGCCCGTCCCATGAACTCTAGGTATTAGTGTGCCTAAACTCAGTCACCAAGCTTTAATACGGAGTTATCAAAACCACACTTATGAACCGGCCATTAGGCTCCCAAGGTAATCGTTTACCTTAGGCTACGATGCAATTTGTGACACCCTTATCAGGGGTCCGTTGACAACGAGTCAACCTGCGGAAACTATGGATATTAGGGTGTTACAATATCACACTCATTGTGCCAATATCTTGAGTTTGTTGCATTTTTTGGCATATTTGATTATAAATACACAAAAATATATGATAGACTATTTAATCAGCGGTCCATTTACAGTCCTTTTATACAACAATTATACATGAACTATATCGGCTCTCATCCATATGCGGGTCAACCACCCCTTGCTTGGACGCTGTATACGAAGGGGTCCCACGGCGGAGTGGCGAGCCAGTAGTGATAATCTCCCTCTGAGTTACTCCCACTGTAATGCACATGCAATGTATACGTAAACATCGATCACATTTCATACAATTTTATGCAACCTTATGAAATGTTTTGTGTCATGCATGAGAATCGACCCCTCATGCTCACAACTGAGTCCCAATGAGCTCCTCACGAAATGCCAAGTGTGAAAAACCGGTCATGGTGTTCAACCCGGTAAACGGCCCCATTTGGAGCTGACCCTCGATCTTTAATTTATCAAATCATGATTTCTTTTCTTTTGTGGGCCACGGATTTTTAGGTTTTCACCCAGCGCATGCCATTCCAGCATTTTGGCGAACTTACATCGCGAGAATTCATCATCTAACGAATAACATTTGGGTCTTTCACCTGCAGGGGGGAGGTCTACCCGGCTTGCTCATGAAAACATGTAATTTATCATTTTGATCAATTTACACTTCCGTGAGTCTTAACCTTGGGCTTTGGAGCTCCGGGCCCATTACCAACACCGGCCAGTGCTCAATACCACGCACCCACACGCAGGCTCGCGCGATGTGGCCAGTGCATATAAAATACGCGTCTTGCGATGCATTTTCCTTCATTTACATGTGTATATAGGTGTGACACCCCAAATTCCGGGGGTCCATTGACAACCCATTAACCAACGGAAAACCTGTGTCTCATGAGACATATGAGTAAGGGACGCATGGGACCCATATCAGCCTCACCAAGATCTAACCAACTATATTTACAATAGTTCAAGAGAGTTATTATCCTCTTAACACGAAACATATATTAAAATTTATAATTTCTAATACATGTTTTTACAAATTTCATATCAAACCACGCAATCATTTCTTCTCAAACGACCTCTAATGGCGTCGTCTTCGAACACTCACATTACGAGTAATGTTCCTCGGCAGGTGAGCAATGCCCGATGGTGGAATTATCACCATGGGTTACTCCGCTAAATTGCATGTGGTAGCAACCCCGAAACACACTCCAGCCAAATATGATCATACTTGAATGTCTACATGATATGGAAGAGAATCACGACTCACCTTTCCACTTCACCGAGCCCTCCCTTGACTCCTCATTCATGCCTAAAGCCAAATGTGAGAAAAACATTGTTTAAAAAAAAAAGGTTTTTATTCTCGAAAACGTCTTCTTAGAGTTGGGTAAATATCATTGGAGGCGCACCCTCCAGGCGAATTTGTTTGATAACTCTACGAAACAATTCATGGGCTCCTCCGACGTGAATTGTTTGACAATCTCCCAACCCGATTCTCTGGAAGCCTTCCATTGAAATTCCTTTCACAACCATTTTCCTTTACATTTTCTTTATTATCGTGCAGCTCACTTTTATCGTTACAGGGTGCCATTATATATGGAATCGTGTATACATTTCAAACAATTCATGTTAATATATCTCAATGTTGCATATATTAACAAATTCACACTCTAATCCACATATTACTATTTAATTTATATCAATAACATCAAAATTAACTCACTTGAGCTAATCAACAATCAACTTAATTCGATGGCTCTCACATAATTATATTTTTATATAACTCAAACATATATTAACACCTAAATTTTATGCATTAACAATTTCACTTTCCACACAATTAAACCATTCATTTCAAGAAAATAACACATGGACATTTTTTTGGTCCAATCATACAAGCGGAATTTGTTTTTAACAATCGAGGCGAGCCCGATGGGTTGTATGGGCAGCCACTCTCACCTAGCATCCGTTCCACTTTGTGGGCAGAAATCCATGGCCATTCTAGGCCCAGCAATGGCATAATTTATTGCGTAAATTATAGCAACGTGGACCAATAACAGTCACGTAACCGGTCTGGGACAGCGTAAATCCCAATTTTGACACTTGGTCAGGATTTGGGATGACAACCGCCTCTCACGGCCTCTTGTGTGACGTCATAGAAACTCTTTAAAGGGATTAATCAGTAGGAGAAAACTGCTGTCTCTTTGGAGTTTCGAAACTCTAAAATCGGTGTCGCGCTGTGGCCACTTCACGAGTGTAGATCGAGTTTGCTTCTTGGCCCCAGACAAAGACCCGATGGTGAACTGGGACCCCTAGAGAAGTTGGACTTCTCTGCAAGCTCTCCATTTTCAAAATATGTTCTCCCTCTACGCTTGCATCTGAGGCCAAATAGAGAGAAGAAGTCTTTTGTCCCCTCACATACCACTTGTCAAGTTACAATTGGTTGAGAGGATTACCTATCAATTTAATCCACCAACTTTTTGGATTTCCATCCACAGGAGATTGGAGGTGCCACATCTCCATAGGCCCATGAGCTCGGGATTGAGCTCATTACCGTGGCGTAGCTATAAAATGCATTTCAATGTGCGCAGTGTCATGCATTACCATTTCGTTGACTCGAAAAGCGTCTGGAAATTCAAGCGTCCTCGGAATTGACGAAATTGGCGTGTTGGAAATTGAATTTACGTGAGGCGATTACGGCGAGTGAGAAGTTCGTTTCATCATCAGAATCTAGAAAAATTCAGTTACGACCTAAATTACCCATTTTACCATTTTAAAAAAATTATATTTCCTTAAGTTTCCTGATAGGTACTAAATGAAACATTAATCGCCATGGATAATTATAATTGTTACATATAATTAACATCCATACACACAATCCATGTTAATACATCAACAAAATAAATATTAACATGATATTTTCACACACAACATGTTATTTATTTATTTATTTTCAGCAATAACACACAAATGGCTCGAATCTCGGATCCATATAATAAAGCGATGCTCTTGATCCGTGTTATTCAGAATTGTTGAATCTTAAAACGCATAAAGCAAGAGGCATGAGTGCAGGGATAAAAACAGAAACTTTTAACTGCATTAAGATGATGAAAAGCATTAAAAATGCTTATTAGGATTGTCCAAAAATAGTCCCAAAAATTCCTAAAAATTCCTACACTCGGTCTTAAAAATTTGACATTGAAATTTACGGTCTTTCATGCCTTAAGAAATGACCAGAAGCATTAAAATGACCTTTTAGGGTGAAATACTTGCCAAAAGTAGGAAAATTCCTACCTCACCGTAGAGTTGTGAAACTCAAGATTTTGGTACCCACGTGTAGCCTCGCTCAGTGGATGGAAACTGTATGTATCGAAACAAAAACCTACGATCACGATTTTTAGTAGATATGAGAAAAGCGAAGAGAAAGAAAAAAATCAATCTCTCTCTCTCTACAAGCTCTCCCTCTCTAAATCTACGTTTTTACTTTTCATGTTTTATCTTTTATTATTTTATTTATTATTATTATTATTATTTTGGACCATGGTTCATATTATTTCATTAAGATTAGTTTCTACCAAGAAAAAATTTGTTATTTAGGTTTACTTTATTTTAAATAAACTTAGCTCAATGATTACTGACTTGAGATTTTAAATAAAAATCTAAACCAGTAAGTCATTGTGAACATCGAAAAAAAAATCGTAGATATTAAGTTTGTGCCATGGTCGACGAAACTACAGGTCGCTAGATTTCGTGAGACGAGATTCGACAGGCGTAGTCAGTTTAAATGTCAAATATCTAGAGATTTCCAGTTTCAATAATTCTTGTTTACCATTTTCAAAAAAATTGGCCACTCTGAGTTTTACACATTGTCACTATTTTATTTCCATGTAAACCACAGCATTTCAAAAGAAACTTGTAAGTTTTATTATGTATGCTGCATGTTGGGACTTTTGTAAGGATGGAGATGTGATTGAAGGCAGTCATGGTGTCTCAATGGGGTCCAAAAATTTAAATCACATAAGGTGTAAGTTAAAAAGAAAGACAGTACATTGACCACATGATGTTTGATGAACGGGAGGAGTCAAAATGTATATTTGACTCTTCATTGAATTGCAAGCAATGGGAGTTAGCCACATGGTGAGAAGAACCACACTCTAACACACCATCCACTTCTCTCCGTTTCTCCCATTATTAATCTCATTTTCTTCCTAAAACATTTTTCTTCTATTTTATTCTCTCTTTTGTTTATCTCCCTTTAGAATTGATTTCGGAGCCATGAAGAGCAGCTCATTGAAAGCTTCTACATCATTCATCTTCATGAATGATCAATCTTAAATGCACCCCATACATAAAGCCTTTAGACATGGTCTTCTCCCAATTCTAAACTCGTCTTCACTATTTAATGAACCTAACTCCATTGCATGACTAGCTCGTGGCTGCTGACCATCGTGTTAGACGAGTGGGCTCACGACCTTGTCTAATTCTCTCCAGGTTTGTGCTCGAAGATGTCCAACTCAATGGAGCTAATGGAAGTCTGATTGTTGACATCAACATTTAATGGGTATTTGTCAGTCCCTCCAGGTGATTCTTTCAAATTTTTCCCCACTTTTGCTTGAATCTTTAATTGGGTGTGATTTGTAGGAGAAATTGTGTATCTTGAAATGGGTTTAGGAAAATGTAAGAGGGGTTTTCTCAATACAAGAGTAGATTGGTATCCTTTCTCACATAAAACAGGATTTATGGACTTAGTTTTAAAATTGTCTCTAAATCCGTATGTTTTTATTTGATTTAGGTGACAAATGTTTCATTATGATGCAGACTATGAATTTGTGGTGGACATAAATGAGTGGGGAGGAGGCCCACATGCTCACATTTTCTACACATTTTCTAGTTCATTTGCAAGGGGTTTCTGGGTTCCTCTATGCTTCTATTTAATTGGCTCCCTTTATTTTGTGTTTCCATCAAATTTGGATTATCTTGATTCTTATTATTAGTTAAAATGAGTAGCTAATTTTTATTTAAAATATTTGAGAATAAGTGAAAATAGTGACATAAATAAAGTTATATTCATTCTGCAATTTTTTTTAATAAAATAATAATAATGATATTATGAAATTTACATTTTCTGGTTTTCTTAATAAAATTTTAGATTTTGTTATTGACAAGTAAGAAATTTAATGGTTAAAGTTACAAATTTAATAGTTAACAATTTTAAAATTTTAAAGTCTTAAGATTATATATATATATTACTTTGAAAATGATAAATCAAATTTTTAGAATAGAAAATCTTGAAAATAAGAACTTGATTGATATTGAAATGTAAAATATTTTTATTCTTAAACAAGAACAATATGTTCTTATGCAAAAATATTTGTATCACTAAGCTGGGTGTTTACAATTTAGTTTATCAATTTTTGTAGTATTTAAAGCTAGAAATTTGGGATGCAAACTACTAAGGTGTGTACATATGCATTGTAGAGAGGGCGAATTTATGTTTTCTCATGCCCACTTCCATTGGGATATTGGGTAAACAGATGAAACTACTAACTTTTGTTTTCTTCATCAAAACTTTGCTTATTATTATGATTATATAAAAAAATAATAGTGTTTGATATAATTTTTTTTTATTTGGACTGGAAATGTGAATCTTGAAATATAGTTTTTAATCTTCAAAATGGTAGATATGAATTTTGAAATTCAAACTCTTTATGTAATAATTTCAAGTAAGTTGAAAGTTCTCAAAAATCTCAAAAATTGGAAATAGTGTAATTTCCCATGGTGATAATAGAGAGTAATTCCATAGATAGTAAATTGTATGCATATCAATGTGTCTGTAAGAGACAGAACAACAAGTACCATTCTTCCAAATAGTTTTATTAAATTTGTTGCTTGTTTGTTAAATTTAAATTATATTAAGTGAACTATTACAATTTTCCCTCTATATCTGCAAGCAGGAAATGAAGCCCCTATTTTTAATTTCTCCTTTTCACCTCTACACTTCTAAAAAATTTGTGTGCTCATAGTATTTATTGCTATTTTTATTTTATGTTGGTGTGAAAAATAAAATAAGAATAAAAAATTGCAATTTGAGCTTTTTAGTTGCTTGGATGCCGATTTTGGCAAATTTTACGTGTTACCTTTGCCTCTATTCAAAAATGGGCCCAGAATCACTGGGTCCTGCTGTGTACTTGGTGGTCCCAACATTCCTAATATTCAACAGCTTAACCAGGAATTTGGCTGTAGGGGTAGATGAGTCTATTTCTCTTTCTAAATATTTTGTTATTACAGGTGTTGTTTTTCACTCTTAAAGACCTAACAGATGAAATGGTTGTATTGGTAAAGCAACTCAAGCAAAGTAGTTTCTTGATAAGCCAATCCATTCAAAACGTTGAAAAAGTGAGCTTTGGGAGGTTTTTATTTTTATTTTTTATTATCATGTAATCTTGCATTACATCACAGAATTGTGTTGACATCATTGATGCATATGAATCACAACCACATGAATGTTATTTGTGTAAAATGAGGAACATAGGAGTGTGTTTTTGTTTTGTAAAACAAGGAGAACAAGAAAGAAACAAAGAACATATTTGGTTTCTATTTTTATGAGCTGAAAAACATGGAGACACAAAATAAATTGAGGAAAAGAACAGTTTTAAGAGCACACAATTTTAATGTTATCTATGTTTTAAAAAAATTGGTCATAAGAACATTTTTCAAAAACAGGAACCAAACAAAGTCATAGTTTCTTGAGTTAATCTCATGTTCAATTTTTTTTTAATTATTTTTTTAAGCTAGAATTAGCAGTTTGACAATCCATTCTTTGCTCTTCGCTAATCATGCTTACAATAAAGCTTAGTCACAAAAAGTGATAGACCCATTATTAAATTTTTTTTATTCTTTTGATAAGTAAATGCATTTTTCATGTGAATTATTTTCTTAAAAGATATATTATGTCAGTGTCCTTTATGAGTATTTTGGTCGACGATTCTCAGAGGCAGTTGAGGCCTTGTTGAATGGTCACCCTTTCCTTGTGGATTAGGTGAGAAGACCGCAATGGGTCCACTTCTCGACGGGTCAACCATTGGGATATCAAAGAGAGGATGGGTGGGCTCTATGTGTTAATGACAAAAAATGGTTCACTAACCAATTTTTGATGAGGGGGGACAAGACAAGGGAAGAATTAGCTAATAGCTAGGTTGGATATGATATTATACAATAGTTGTAAATTAGTTCAACACTCTAAGTTCCCATATATTATAAGATTTTCTAATGGAAAAGTTATCACTAATTCAATAATCTACTATAAAATTAAGTGTAGAAAACAATTTCAGGTTACCATTATTACATGGGTGGTCTGGGGTGTCACAGACCCGGTTGGGGCATGGGCAGTATTGGGAGGGTGCAACTGCCCATCTTTATTTCCTTCATTTTTTGATTGTTTAGGTGCATATTGTCCACTAAAGCTATGATCAAATTTATATTTGAAAACCTTTAAAAGAGTTGAACTCAAGGTTTTGGGTGTTGCATGATGTAGGAGTCTTTTGTCTTAACTGTTTTTCTTTGTTCTTTTTTTTTTTTTTTGTTTTCATTATCTTAGAATTCTAGTATTTGACAAATTTTCAACTCTAGATGATTTTGATTATTATGACAATACTACTCAAGAGGCAAAGTAATCAAGGTAGACAATGTAATTTGTTTTGCTTTATTATTATTTTTATTTTGATATACATAAGTTGGTGGTAGTTCTCTAATTTATACAATGGTTTTTTTAATTGCTTACAAAATAAAAGGATTTAAGACTTTTGAAACCTAGGAAGAAAAGAAAAGAAAAGTAAAGAAAAAAATAAAATAAAAAAAAAAATATATATATATATATATATATATATATATATATATATATATATATATATATATAGTTAATTACAATTACTTTTTTTGTGTAGCAAGTTTGATGTAGCAATGTTTGTTCGAATATCTATACGTTCTTTTAGTTTTGTATCGATATTATATTTTGTGTATATTAGTATTGATTTATTTTTCCGCATAAAATTTTAACATAAACTAATATTTTTCTCTACTTGAAATAGGTTGGTGAATTGCAAGAACAACAATTTGGAGAGTACAAGATGACATGCAATATTTTCATATTTGTTATTTAGTTATTTTTTATCATGTAGCAAATTATATATGTATATCCATATAACTAAAATATTTTATAGTTTCAAATATGATATGAATCTTTTTTTTTTTCTGCATTAGAAAATGGGAGTTAGACTCTTAAATTTGTTATGAATATAAAATTTGATATTTAGATTTAGTTTTGGATTCAATCAACATTCTTTGGATGATGATTACTTTAAGCAATAAATTAAATTATACATTAATGGCTTTAACAAAAGCATAAATTAACCTTGACACAAGCAAAAAAAACCTTAACATATGTTGTATACAACCTTGACAAGTTGTTAAAGAAACATGGACAAATGATATGCTAATCAAATTTTATCAAATCTTGACATATGTATATGTCAAAGTAACTTAAAGTTTTCTTAATACTAGTATAGATAATGATTTGAACATTCAACTTTACCTTGACATATATATCTTACCTTGACAGTGAAAAATTGTCATTGAATACTATTTTTCTTGTAGTGATGGCATCGTAAGATTCAGTATCTCCTAAAAGAACAAGACATGCTAGAAACCATCACACAACCAATGACTGAGCCTGAGCATGGAAACACTACTGAGCATAGCAGAGATATGGAAGCATATCAAGCCTATAAGCGTAAGGATAGAGTTGCTCGCATACTAATGCTGAGCAACATGAGAAATGATGATGTTATGCTTTGAGAAGCATCGCTTAGCACTAGCGTGCAGGGCCCATCAAGGTTCGATATGGATTTGGACCTCGACCACACGGTGAGAGCGGTTGACAACGAGTTTGATGCTTGTAGGCGTCCGACCCTTGTATGATAGTGACATCCCAACTATCATATCTAACATCATCGTAAGCTAAGGTGATCATGGAGTTAGCCCCGACGAGCAATGGAGTCAGACGTTCTTTCTCTTCAAAGTGCCTGTGAGCACCTACGCATAAATCTTACTCACAATGACAACATCAAGACTTTTGATGATGTTTCACGACATGTCGAGCTTGAGAAGGATCGCCTTCTCACTGATAAGCCTTATGGAAAGGCTTAAATGACCGAGTCCAAGAAAATTGGAGCCTCCGGCTCAAGAAAAAATAAATCGAAGGGTAAGGTAAGAAAGCAAAGGAAGGGAGGTGATAAAGCCAACTTTAGCTAAAAAAACGCAAGCTTGGAAGATGATCAGGCAACAAAAGCAAGAACATGAATTGCTTCAATTATGGGAAGTCTAGTCACTTTGCTCATGATTACATTGAGTCAAATGTATTGTATGACCAAACTCACTACTCTAGTGCATATGTTAGTAGTTGCTTGATGTTAGCTAAGACCGTTCCTTATTGGACTATAGACTCAGCAACAACCGACCACATAGCGAGGAACTAAACTATCTTCATGGATTTTCGTCAAATTCTAAAATGAAGTAGAACTATCTACATGGGGAATAATACCTCAGCGAACGTGTTTGGAATTGGCACCTGCAAATTGGTGAAGCGGAAGGGTCACACTCTTTATCTCCACGATGTGCTTTATGCACCAAAAGTTCGACGAAATCTTGTTTCCATTGTTGTTCTGTTACAACTTGGTTTTAAAATAATATTTGAAAAAGATTGTGTGAATGTATTGTTGGACAACGTTTGTTACGGGTCTAGCTTTATGCTAGATGGATTTATTGTATTCGATTCTATTCCAATTAATAAAAATACAAATACTTTTGTTATTGGTAGTTACAGTAATGATTCATTAGTTCATGATGTTAAATGGCATGCTAGATTAGGACGCATTGGGCAAGATCGGCTAAAGAGATTAGCCGTTTAGGATCTATTGAAAATAGATTTGGGTTTGTAGTATTTTGCTTGGTAAAGAAAAACAAGTTAGATTTCCATTTGGCAAGGCTAAGAGAGCCACTCTTCCTTTACAACTTATTAATTCTGACATATGTGGCCCAATGAATGTAAGAGCACGACATGGTGCTCACTATTTCATCACTTTTATAGATGATTTCACAATATACGGTTATGTTTTTTTTATCTCTCATAAATATGAAGCATTAGAATGCTTCAAAATATATAGTAAATTAGTTAAGATTCATTGAATGTGAATATTAAAGCACTACAGACCGACCAAGGACGTGAATATCTATCTAATTTATTTAAAATCTATTGTGATGATAAGGGTATAGCTAAATAACTAACTATTCCTTCTACTCCACAACATAATGGCGTAGTAGAAAAGAGAAATAGAACCTTATTGGACATGGTTAGGTCAATGATGACGCAATATAATTTACCCATTTCCTTTTGGGGAGATACGCTATTATCTGCAACCTACATTATTAATCGCGTTTCATCTAAGTTTGTTCCTTCCACCCCATATGAGCTATGGAAAGGCAAAACAATTAATTTAAGTATCATGGGCCCATGGGGATGCGCAAGTTATATTCATAATACTTCTCATGAATATGGGAAACTTGGTCCTAGGGGGAAGAAATGTATCTTCATAGGGCATAAAGTTCTCAAATGATATGTATTTTAGGAAGATATGAGCGGGAAAGAGTAACATGATTGGAGTCACAAGATGTCATTTTTTTCTTATAAAGAGGACTTTCCTAAAGAGGTGAGATAAATGGGGATTTACCGCCTATTTGAAATGGAAGATCCGAAGAGGCAAGTTGGCGGCGTAAGGCCAGTTGATTCAACTCACGAGCAAGATAGTATGGGATATCATGCACCTTCTGATGTTAGTGGGAGTGAAAAGTTGTTAGATTTTGATCCTATGGAATAAGATCATGAACAATCTCAACCTCGATGTAGTAATTGTGAGAAAGTTCCCTATCTTAAAATTCTGATTTAGGGGGAAGCTTTCATGATTGCTCATGATGAAGAAGAACCAAAAACCATTAAAGAAACTCTTTATTGTCCTATATCTAAGGAATGGATTAAAGCAATGGAAGAGGAAATGAATTCAATGGAATCTAACCATGTCTGGGACTTGGTTGATTTACCGCTAGGTCGTAAGACCATTGGGAACCAGTGGGTTCTCAATATTAAACATAAAGTAGATGGCACAATTGACAAATAGAAAGCTTGATTGGTAGCTAAGGGCTACACGCAACAAGAGGGAGTTGATTGGGAAGAGACATTCTCGCATGTGGTCAGGTTTGCGCCGATTCACCTCATTCTAGCTATTATAGCACTGATGGATCTAGAATTATACCAAATGGACGTTAAAACTGCTTTTCTCAATGGAGAACTAGATGAAGAAATCTATATAAATCAACCTTTAGGCTTCAAGCTCAAAAGATCTATTTATGGTCTTAAGCAAGCATCAAGACAATGGAATCTCAAATTTCATCTAGCCTTATCAAAGGATAGTTTTATGATGATGGAGGAAGATCGTTGCGTGTATATTAAATGTTCAAATATTGGTTTCATAATTATGTCCTTATATGTCGATCACATATTGATAGTTGTAAGTGATAAGAAGTTAATAGATGTCACCAAGAAATGGTTGTGTCGAACTTCTGGAGTGAAAGACATGGGTGAGGACAGCTATGTGCTTGTATTAAGATCTTTGAGATTAGCAAAAAACTCTTGAGTTTATCTCGGGAGACTTGCGTGTGAGGTCCCCACCGGGGCCTACCGCGAGAGTGGAGCCAATCGTCACCCCGGGTCCTTAGATGGTTCTCCTCACTCCCGCTAGGATATCCCCCTGCTCACGAGGGTTCCTTTCGCCTCGAGGATTCGAACCCGTCACCCGAGCTTAAGGTCGCAGAGCATCCTGCCAAAGCGGTAGTGCTCGGTTGGTACTTGGCTCTTCCACAAGACATAAGCAACATTATCCTCTTGATAACCTCTGTGGCTGAAGTATCCTGATGATGAGAAGAGACCATCCTAGGGCCGAGAAACTGATAGGCCTGTAACTCGATTGAGTAGCGGGGATGCTTCACAAGGACCTTAAGCTCTTGTTGGCGGGTTGAATCCTTGCGGAGGCGAAAGGAACCACAGTGAGCGGGGATATCCTGAGTGAGTGAGAACCATCCTAAGGACCGGGGGTGTGATGGGCTCCACTGCGGAGTAGGCCGGGGTGGGGACCTCCTGATAAAAAAAATTTTTATAGGAGGTTTAAGCGAGCAATGCGGCTTAGCTTCACGCGGGGATTTCTAGTCGTTGGGGTAGCGGCTGAGTTTACGTGAATTGGTATTTGCGCTAGCGCGGCCCGGAAGGGGTGGGGTGTGTCCCGACATGGTATCGAGCATAAATGCGCGCCGCCGTATTTCGACTTAGAGTACATACATATCAGTGATTCAAAGTATTAAACAATTGATATTTTGGTAATTGCGGCACTATGTCGGGGGGGGTGTCTGGCGATAGTTCGGCGGTTTACGGCGTCTGCGGTACCCGCAAGGAGGATGAGCGCGTAGTAGGTTCCACTACCGCATCTGAATCGGCCTCGATGCAGTCATTTGGACCATCTAGCCACGAGAAGAGACTCAAGTGCGGGGGGAATGTTCTGCAGGCGAGTAGTGTACCAGTTACGGATAGTAGCAACAGCGACCGACGGTCGCAACCTCCACACCGCCACTAGAGAGGTTATGGAAGAACGGGGAGTCAATAGAGGAAATCTGGCGGCGCCAAGCCATATGATGTGATGGTGATCCGGAAGCGACACAGTTATGGCTAGGCCAGGGTAAACAAAGTTTATGGGTTATGGCACACTTGCGGATGAGCAAAGAGTCTTGTTTTCGAGTTTTTCGATGGAAGACGGGGCAAAAGGTGGTGGGATGCCGTGAAGGTATCTTGATGGAATGGCATGGGACCAATTTCAACGAGAATTCACTAGCAGATTCTTTCCTCGAGTCACAAGGATTCAAAATTGAGGAGTTCTTCCAAGTTAGAACGAGAAGAACATGTCGATTATCAGTATGAAGAAATTCTCGGAACTAGTTAGATTGGTTCCATACATTCAAGCAGATGAAGTCCTGAAATGCAAGAGGTTTTTATCAGGACTACGACCTTGGGATCGAGTGCATTTATCGGTGTGGAAGCCCGGAATGGGTTGGGGACTTGGTTGGGGCCGCTCGAGAAGTTGAACACCGCCACCTCTGACTATGTCGAGTAAACAGAGAAGTAAAGTAAAGGAAGTACACAAACACGTCCCAACTCCTTCAGACAATCTGATAGAAAAGAAAACAAACGAAGTTATAGAGGCCGAGTGCAAGTGAACTATCTCTGTTCGAGGATCGGTGGGAATTTGATTCTTGCTTGATGCTTTGAGTATTCCTCCGTTTGTCATATGTGTCGAAGCGACACCATGAAGTCTGGGGAATGGTCTGAGGTGTTTCCTTTGTGTAGAAGGCCATTTTGATAGGGAGTGTCCTCGGGTGATTGGTGCGGATACATCGTGTGATCCTAGCTACCCAGTGGAGATGAGCACACAAAAGTCGACGGGAGAGGAGTTTCCCAAGCGGAGAGACCCGGCCACGGCCAGCGAGTAGAGGTGGTCGTGGTAGGAGTAGAGCGGTGCGAGGGATCTGACAGGCCGCCGCTCGGAGCGGAGTATATCTTTGTGACTCAGTGAGATCAGATCTGGCTCAGTGTAGTCACGGGTATTATTTCTATTCTTGAGCATGATGCATATACCTTAAGTAGACCGGGACTCGCAGCGTTCATTTGCATCAAGCCATTCTTAGATCGTTTCGGATGAACCCAACCATTAGAGGGTCGTATGAGGGTTTCCGCTTCCCGGTGGGGTCGTTGCTCGCGAGACCAGTGAGTCGAAGATATAAGAGTTCGATTGAGGAATGAGGAGTTCAACGGATCTTGTAGCTTTAGATATGAGGGACTTTGATGTGGTTCTCGGCATGGATTGGCTATCTCGCCATAGAGCCACAATAGATTATTGTAAAAAGGAAGTAAATTTGAATAGACGGGGGGGAAGTTGGAGGTAAAGTTCAGAGGATTACGTAGAGAGTTATCTTCTTGTATGATCTCCGCCATGACAGCACAGAAAATGTTGCGTAAAGGTTGTCAGGGTTATCTAGCTTATGTGGTGGAGACAGGGAAGGAGGGGACTATATTGGATGAGATTCCAGTTGTTAGAGAGTTCCAGATGTGTTCCCGGATGATATTGCAGGTTTACCTCGAAAGAGAGAGTGAGATTCACCATTGATTTGATTCAGGGTAGGCCATTTCCATTCCTCATACAGGGATGGCTCTGGGTTAAGGAGCTTAAGGCTGATTCAGAAGAATTGTTGAGTAGGGATTTATTAGGTGAGCATGTATCATGGGAGCTCCGGTTCTCAGCCGTGAAAAGAAGATGGGAGTTCTTGGTTATATATCAGATTCTGATGATTTGAGCAGTTATCATGATGGTATCCTCCTAGAAATTGATGGGTTATTTGATCAACTCCAAGGATCTGAGGTATACTCGAGATAGACTTGAGGTCGAGACATCATCGATTGAGAGTTCGGAGAGTGATGTACCTAAGACAGCATTCAGGACACGCTACGGGCATTATGAGTTTACAGGTGATGCCATTTAGTTTTGACTAATGCTCCGCGGCGTTTATAAGTTTGATGAACCAGTATTCAACCGTATGCGGATAGGTTGTGGATTTTATTGATGATATCTTAGTGTATTCGGGTAGTTCGGAGGAACATTCACCAGCACTGAGGATTGTATTCTGAGACCACAAGGGAGACGGTTATATGCAAGGGATTGAGCAAGTGTCGGGTTTTGGCTCGACAAGGTGGCATTCCTTGAGGTCATGTGATTTCGGTGATGGGGTGAGTGTGGATCGGAAAATAGAGCGGTGGTAGTGGGAAACCACGAAGAATGTGTCGGAGGTGAGGAGCTTCCTCGGTGAGTGTCTGAGAAGTTTGTTAGGGGTTCTCGAATGCGACCCAGCCTGATAAGCATGGAGGAGATCATTAAATATGATTGGGTAGAAACTGTCAAAAGAATTTCAGGGAGATTGAAAGATAGATTCGGCTTGGCTCCAGTTCTATTTCTGTGAAGAGATGGGTTGTGGTTTATAGTGATGCTTCAGGAGGCAAGCCTTGATTTGTGTTTAATGTAGAAAATGATGAAAGGATGGATTGCATATGCTCTGGGCAGTGAGCATGGGGAGAGATTGCGGAGCACAGACTTAGAGCTTCACAGGTCGTGTTTGCAGCGAAAATATGGAGACATTATTTATATGGTGTTCCTTGGGATCTTCTGGAATCATAAAGTCTTCAGTATATTTTCACCCAAAGAGTTAAACATGAAGGCAAAGAAGATGGCTTGAGTTGATTAAGGACTACATTTGTACTATCAGTACCATCAGGAAAAGCTAATGTCGTAGTGAGATGCCTTGGTAAGCGACGAGGAGAGTTCTTTGTCTCACATGAGATCGGATTATCTTCCAGCTATTGAATTGGATCACGAGGCTTTAGGGGTGATATTGGAGGTTGAGGATTACGGGCCTTGTTGGCCACGTTTCATGTTAGACCTCACAGTGGAACCGGATTCTAGCGAGGGCGTCGCGGGATCCCTGAAATGGTGCAGCTTAAGGAAGAGATAGAAAAAGGGAAGCGAGAGTTTCGGATTAGAGATAATGGCATGATAGTGAAAGGACGGAGAATGTGCAGATATGTGGCCAGAAGAAAGTGGAAGAAAGCACATTCATCTGCGTATACTAACCATCAGGTAGTACGAAGATGTAATAGAACTTTGAAAGAACATTACTGGTGGAATGGGATGAAGAAAGAAATCGCAGTTCGTTTCGGGTGCCTAACACAGTAGGCGAGTGGAAAGGCAGAGCATCGAGGCCAGCGGGAAGATATGAGTTACTCCACTGTTCCCGGTGTGGAAATGGGGAAAAGATTACTATGGATTTTTGTGGTCTTTACGGACTCAGAGGCAGCATGATGCTATATGGGTGATGGTAGATCGATTGACAAAGTACGCTCATTTCCTACAGTTAATGGTGAAGATTCTTGAAAGAGGTGGCAATTGCTTATGTGAAAGTTGAGATAGTAGAGCTTCATGGGGTTCGGTGTCGATAGTGTGGATCCCGAGACCTAGGTTCACATCTAGGTTTTGCTGGTTGCAAGCAATGTTAGGGACTCGTCTACATTTTAAACCACGGCATTTCATCCTCGGGACGGATGGCCGAGTCGAGAGAGGACTATTCGGGCGTTAGGATATAGAAACGTGTAATGGATTCAGGAGTTGGGACACTCACTTGGTACTAATGGAGTTGCCTACAACAATGGCTATCAAAGCGGTATAGATATGGCTCCATTTGGAAAACCCAGCATGAGGCGGGAGAATGTAGGACTCCGGTGTCTTTGGGATGGGAGTTAGTGAGAGAAGACTAGTAGGCCACTGAACTAGTCTGAGATCACTTGAGAGAAAGTGAAAGTTGTTCGCGATAACTTAAAGATAGCAAGAGATAGACAGAGAAAAGCTATCACGGACAAGCAGATTTGTAGAGACACGAGTTTAGAGCTAGGTGATGGAGTCTTTTGAAGATTTCACCTTGGAAGGCGTGTTGAGATTTGGGAAGCGAGGCAAGCAGTCGGGTATATTGGACATGAGATCGTGAGCAAAGTGGGACCGGTGGCTTCACAGTTGGAAAGTTACCCAGGAGTTGTCAAGGATTCATGATACATTCCATGTATCGGTGTTGAGAAATATATCCGGATCCTTCACATGTATTGAGAGGAAACAGCTTGGTGCGTCAGAAAGAAAGTGACTTATAAAGAGAATCTGTCTGAATTAGCAAATCGCAAAAACAGTGTTAAACTCATCGTCCAATAATTAAATCGTTTATGGAAGAATCATGAGAGGAGGCGGTTGCCCAGGGCGGGGCGGATGCCATCGGTACCCTCATTATTTTCGGATGAGGTATGTTCCTTTCCTTTTGTTTGGAGTTTAGTTTTCATTTCGAGGACGAAATGTTCCTAAGGAGGGAGGATTTTGTAACACCGTCCATGGGAGAGTCTAGTGCAGCGATCTTGTAGGGGTGTATAAGAGTACCAAGTGTCACACTGAAATATTTTGGAGACTAAAGTAGGAAATGAAAGTTTATGGAACCCGGAATTTGTGGTATTAAACCAAGGGTACAATGGTCATTAAGCAAAAGGATATTAAAATCAAAATTTAAGGTGTAGAGATGGGCCATAGTGGAAATTGAATAAGTTACAATTGATAATCAAAGATGAGGTTAATTACGTTAATGGAAAGTTAATTTAACAAAAAGGAGAATTAAAAACCAAAATGTCATTTGGTCTCCAAGTTTGCCCTAGGCAGTAGGTGAGAAAGAAAGAGCGAGAGAGGAGGAAGGGAAGAGGAAGAAGGAGGAGGAGAAAGAGCAAGGTCGAGGTATGTATTTGATGTGTTTGCCTTAGTGTATTTTGGATTCTTAGGGCTTGGAGCATGAATTAGTTCTCCTTTTGATCCTAGGTTTGTGCAGAGCACATGAAGCCTTTGAATGGTTGGGGTTATGTAGGTAAGAGCCCCAATTGATGTAAAGAAACTTGGAATCATCAATTCTGTGATGTTTAAAAAAAATTGGTGGACCTTAGGTAGTGTTCTTGGATTTTCACCTAAGGTTTTGGGTTTGAGTTTCCAAACGATTCACATGTTGTGGAGTTGTTTTTAGATAAATTCCAAGTTGGTTTTGAGGTATTATGAATTATAAGTTATATGGAGTGAATTGGCATCAAAAGTGGGAGAAATAACAAATCTGGGCATTTGATTGTCTTACCTCCGGTAAGTTAGGATTCTCTGGGGTAGAACTTTGGTCCCCGGTCGATTTTGGCCAAGTTCTACCGGTAGGATCTCGTTCTACCGGTAGAACTTGAATACGAACTCCTGTTTCGACCAGTTTTCGTATTTCGTATAACTTCCTCATTTCTTATCGATTTGAGTGATTCAGTGGCTATGTAAAATAGACTTCAAGGAGAACAAAACTTAAGAAGTAGGCATCGTCAAATTATGATCCTAAGTGGCCTAAAAATTCACTCAAAGTGGGGCCATGTGCAAGAAAAATTCCTGCATCAGCTTTGGACATAGAGTAGTCCGGGTTGTTTCGGACGTAGCGAGTTTGGTGCTCGAATTGGGTGATTCAGTTGGAATAGAACCCTTAGCACCTTAACTTTAAAAAGAGTATGAAATTGTGACTAATTCTAAGGAGTCGTTAAGTTATGCGATTAATTTGTCGTCGTATTCGTTTGAGTTGTAGGTTAAAAGTAAAGGCGGGATAAGTGTGGAACTGTGCTCTCAAGTTTAGCAAGCAAAGAGGTGAGTGTTCTAAACTCATTTTCCAAATACTAGTGTATTATTATTATTATTACAAATTTCTTTGCCTTTGGTATTTTATGGTTTTGAATACAAGCCATTTTCAAGGAAACAACAATGAGATAAAAAGCAAGCAAATGGTTTTGAGTTTAACCATTTTGAAAAGCAAGCATTGGTTTTAAATTGTAAAACCATAATTAAGCAAACAAGCAAGTAAGTAAATGGTTGAATAATTAAACCATTTTCAAGCAAAAATGACAACTAAGCAAATGGTTTTGAATAAAGAATTAAGCCGTTTTCAAGCAAGCAAGCAAGCAAATGGTTTCAAAGTGTAAAACCATTTTATAAAACAACAAGCAAGCAAGCAAAGAAAAGTTTAAAGAAAACAAAGGCCTTCCTAGTTTTAAAAGCAAGAAGCAAAACCGGAGGTCGGAGGTATTAAAATGTGCGGTGGTGTTAGGATTTTCATATGCATTGTAGTTTTGCTGGTCGGCAAACTTAGGACATACATTATGCATTTAAAGGAGCGGTAAGCACGTCTGAGGGTATATAAGGTTATGAGCTCCTAACTAGGAAAGTATGGTGATGGCGGCCTTTGAGTCAGTGTGTGTGTCCTTTGGAAAATGAAAAGGTGACGGACAAGGTCCTTCAGAAGCACGGTTGAGCCTGGGTTCAGTGTTCACTGGAGTATGATAAGCAAAAATAGGCCTCCATTGGTTGATGTTTTATATACCATGATATGCGGTTTTGAAAAATCAACCATTGGTTCGATCGCCAAGGCTTAGGAGTTTTAAGCAAGCGGTTTGAGCGAGCTCCCGTTTAGATTTTCCAAAAAAGCGATCGGTTGAGCCAAGCTCTCGTGGGTTTTATTTTCAAAGCATGTGGTTGAGCTCAAGCTCCCATTTTTATGAAAAAGTTTGAGAAACTTTTTAAAGCAAATGTTGTGAAAGGTTTTAAGAACTTTTCAAGCATGATAAACGAGCAAGCAAAAAATTTGAAGTTTTATAAACTTCTAAGCAAGCATGAAATAAAGAGTTTTACAAGCTTTTAAAGAAAAGAAAAATAAAAACGAAGCAAGTACAAAAGTAAGCAAGCCAAGAAAAGTTTGAAAACTTTTTTAAAGCGGCAAACGAAAGAAAAGCTTACGGAAAATAATTGTAAAGAGTTTTATTTTTGAAATGTTTTCGGAGAAAAGCAAAACCTTTTATAAGCATACACTCCAGGCTCGTTGCTCATTAGTTTCCATTTAAAAACTATTTTCGGATCTGATGCACGTAAAACTATTTGGAGCACAATAGGATTGGTCCTGACATCAGTTTAAGTGTTGTGTATTAATAATATTTTGTAAGAACATACTTTGAATTTGTATATGGAACATATGTATGTACATAGTTTAGTGTGATGGGAATGTGATGGTATGTTGGTTGCCATATTTTGGATATAGTGTAAAATTGGATGTATACGAGATTTGGAATTTAGACTGTATCACAGCAAATCATCTTATAAGATTTCAACACTAAGTTTTACCAAATCCTAAGTTATAAATAAGAAAATTTTTATAGGAGGTTTAAGCAAGCGTGCGAAGCCGCTGCGGGGATTTCTGGTCGTTAGGGAGTGGCAGTAGGGATTTACGTGGAGTGGCGGCGCGCTGCCCGTGGAAGGGGGTGGGGGTGTGTCATCTTGTGGACCCCTTCCTAGTGACAGGAAATGCGCGGCAACTCCACGGTAACCTCCGATATTCGCTCATTACGACAAGTTACCATGAGCTAAGCGGATTCAAAGCGCTAAAGCGTCTTTGGAAAACTTGGGTTATAAAAATTTTTCACTTTTCTATCAAATCACGTACCTTTAGATTTAGAAAATACGCGGCCTCTTGTGACACCGGTGGTCAAGCTCAAATACAAATCACTGTATAAAATAAACTCCCAATATTTTCCAAAATCCAAATACAATCATAAGGACCTCTGGTCCTCATCAAAATATAAGATCGGGATCGATCGACAAAATTTCCTTCGCAACTGTTTTCTCAAAACCATGCATGCATATTTTACAAAATATTTACAAATATACAATTTCAAAATCTAATATATGTTGTCAATTACATATCCATCCCATACATAAAGTTTTATCATAGGTCATAAAATTGCTTACCTATATAGACAACAAAATGATGACGTCACATCGTCCGCGTCTGATGGATTATATATAGCTACAAAATGAACAAACAAGTTAGTACAACGAAGATATATATCACATACACTAACATGACAATTTATCATTTGTTTTATAATTTTTGTCAAAAACCCCCTATGTATATCCTTTAATTATTTTAACCATCATGGCGTTTAAAACTAGCAGCCGTGAAGAACTGCCCAGAATTAAATACCGACCCTTTACGTTCACGGAATTTACTGCATGTCATGCGTGGGCGCTAAAGCTTATCAGCGAGCAAATACAATACGGAATTCTTGCATCTTAATTGTAGTGCTAAAACTACGGGCAACTCACAGGCAGAATTTCTTGTATCTACGTAGTGCAAAACTATACAATTAGCCAACTACGTGCGGAGTTATGCGCATCGCAGCGTGGCGCTTATACTTTCTATGAGCGAGAAACTATGGATGAATTTTCTGCATGGTAGCTACAGTGCTAGCACCTATTTATTGTGGCTGACTATGGACGGAATTTGTTCAGCGTGGGTCATAACAGCTAGGCATCGATGATATCTTAAAGGCTCTGTGGGTTTAAGCTACTGACTATGATGTCAAAAGCTAGTGTCAAAGCAAAAATCTAACTCGTTTGAAATTTAAACTCTCTTTTCAAATATTTTATTTTTGATTACTTAACTACCATATTAGATTACCAACACCAACCATTTACATAAATTGGAAAATATCTTAAGTAGCGGAGCCACTTACCTTGAATCGCGTCACTTCCGTCAAGCGTCTCTCTGAGGCTTTCGTGGACGTAAGCTCCAGTGTTCTGTTGAGCGTCGCTCCGGTACCTTTATCAAAAAAAACAACACTCACATGTCCTGCTATTTATTCTGTATTCATTTAAAGCAAACAGACAAGTACCATAAAGCAAATTAAAAAAACACTCATTTATGTATTTTTTTCAACAATACTCTATGAACTTTGTATTTAAAGTATTCAAACGGTCTTCAAAATTTATGAAACTCTCAGATCAGTCCTTTATATATCCAATGACATCTCTTTAAATTTTCAATTTAAAATTCCTTCTCTAAGCCCCTCAACCACATAACATAAGTTACAACATGTTTTTGATGCCAATTTGGTTAACTCACTGAATAACCTACTGTTATCCTTGATTTATGGGGTCTTAACTTCATAAATTTGAAATTGTTTCTTCACTCATTTGAAGCTATGGTTATAAGGTTTCTTCTCAATTAAGATCCTGGTGGGCACCGGAGCTCGAGTTATGCTCCGCAACTGGTTACTGCAGCTGATCAAACTGATGCAGAATTGCTTACACATAGCCCAACTTGAAGTGGGTATAGAGCCCTTAGAAGTCAAACCCAGCAAATACCTATTCCTATATTTAGGTTCTCCTTGAGTTTATTTAATTAGCCATGAATCACTCCGCGGACTAATGAAATGAGCAGAGATTGTATGGATGCAATGCAGCTGGTCAAAGCTGGAAAGCAGGCATTACATGTACCCGGTATATGTGCTCGAATTTTTACTTGAGAATGTGGGCTTTTTTGCATTTTTTCCATATTATTGATACCCAATTCAACTCTATACTCCATATACACTTCAGACCCTCCAGAATTCATCTTATAATCCTCTTTTTCTACTCAAGTATATTTCATCACTTATCTTTCTTCCAAACTTTTCCATGAATTTCTCCCAAAACCATTCTAATATGGGTTATGACCCATACACAACCCAAATATGATGATTAGTTAGGGTTTGTTCTAAACCCTAACTCAATTACTCTCAATTAACCCATGAATCCAACTTAAAAGAGAGGATTCTATAACCATCTTGTGCCATATGGGGTTTTACCAACCCTACTTTCAATACATCTTTGGTTAGGATGAAATCCTAACAAACCCTAGGTTTGGGGCAAGCCATTAACCAAACAAAACAAGTCCATACCAAGTTTAGGAGTTCCATACAAATCTATACAAAGTTCCATACCTTTTTGGCTTAGCTTTCCTCTTCTCTTCTCTTCTTCTTCTCTTCCTCTTCCTCTTCTTCTTCTCTTCTTCTTCTCTTCTTCTCTCTTTTTCCTCCTCTCCACGGTTTGGTTTTCCTCCAAATGGGACCAATTTTTGGTCTTTAATCCCATGTTTTGTTAAGGCCATGTTTGGCCAAGTCAAAAACCTTTTTTTTTTTTTTTACTTTTCATTTTTGCATTTTGGTCCCCCATTTCTCTTTTATTTCTATTACATCTTTTCTCTATTTGCCTTTAATCCCATAACTCCTTCTATTTACATTTCATTTTCAAGCATTTTAGATATTAACCCCTAGTCTTTCTCATTATGACCACCTAGGTCCTCAAATTAGTAGAGAGCCACTTCTGTGTCTCTAATATTCATTTCGGTCTCTTATTTTATTTCGAAAAATTCCATTTTAGCTCACCCAATATACCTAAACAAGTCCAGCGCTAGGAATTGTATTTTGGAGTGTCCACAATACACATCTGGGGACCGAGACGTTACACTAATTTAGTCGTCAACCTTAAATTGATAATTCTCTAATGCCATGGGATTCAATTAATCTAATATAGAGATTTATTTTACCTCTCTAATCCATCTTTTAACACTAAGAGGTTATAGATCGAAACTAGGGGTTTACAATTTCTTCCCCCCTTTAAAAATTTGGGTCGCCGAGGGGAATTTAGGTGCGTGCCTTGTTCAGGCAGGCGGGGTATTGGGCGTACGTGCCAGGCTCCATGTAACCTCTTACCCTTATCGATTCGCCATAGCACCTTCACTAAGCGGAATCACTTTATTACAACGCCGATCTCACGATCTAGGATTTGCTGGATGTCCTCGTAGGTGGATTTTCCTTCAACTAAATAGGTTGCTCATAGAATATGTAGAGTAAACTATATACTTAAGTAGCATGAAACGTAATTTCAAATCATGAATATCAGCTAGCACTAATGGTAGCCTCAATGGGATAAAACCACTTCACCCACACCTTGTCTATTATCTCATAGAAATATATATAGTAGACTCGACTTTCCACACATTACAGAACCTCAAATACCCTTATGTGAATCATAGAATACTTGATCACCATTTCACATAAACTTGGAAATATAGTCTTCAATTGTCATGTAGCTTTTACGTATGTAGTTTGCTATCTTCAACGGCTCTGGAAGTATCATATTTACTTTCTCAGGTTGTATCTTGGACAGACAATCTACAGGCAGATGTCTTCTCTCCACAGCCGTCGACGGGCGGGGTTCTACACTTTCTACCATACAAGCTGCCTCATAAGTGCCCATACAATAAGATAACTATTATTGTAAACAAGCTGTGTGCAGGTAATTATCGGCTTCCCTTAAAGCTCCATCACACGAGGCTCTCAACATATGAGTCTGAATGGTTCTCTGATTGGCCATCACAATCTGTGGAGTGAAAAGCGATGCGAGTGTAATCACAGTGCCCATAGCATCTTGTAGCCGGCCATGTCGAGAAGTGAAGCGGGGATCTGTCCTTGTGGACAAGTCAAGCCATGTAGCCTCACAATCTCATCTACATACAGCCCGCGCATCTCTGGGAATAGGTATTATTAGTAGCAATGAGTGGGTAGGCTTAGTGATCTATCCCACAAATAACCCAAATAGCATCATGCTCCCGTTGTGTCTGAAATCTGTCCACGAAATCCATCGTGATCCTTTTCCCATTCCCACTCGGGAATCGATAAAAATTTGTAGTAGCTGCAGGTTTAGTGTTCAATCTTGAATTTGTTGTAAGTTAGGCACTTAGATACAAGACTTTGCTATCTCTGCTCTTCATACCTCTCCACCGATGGTGGTCTCTCGAGTCAGATACATCTTAGTACTCACTGGATGCATCGCTGTATCTTGATGAGTGTGCCTCTTCCATGATTTCTTTCTTCAGCTCTATCATCAGGGACACATAATCTACGGCCCAACACTAGTATCCCATCACCTCGTAAGGTGAGATTACTCTTGTTGTCCGACCTACATCTTGCTTCTCAATTTCATCAAAATCTGGTCTGAGCTTGTAAGTCTCTAACACATCACTAACTTGGCCGAACATGAGAAAAATTGCTACTAGAGTACACAAACTCTGCTTGTCTCTAAATGAGCCCCCATAGATCTGGGTTCTACTAGCATTGTCAAGTAATGCAGCACTAGCTTAGGTAGGGAAGCTGAAGGGCTTCTGGCAGCGCATACTGCTACTACATTTGCCTTGCACGGGTGGTATTCAATGGTCACAGTCATAGTCTTTGATGGGTTCTATCACCTCCTCTGTCTCATATTCAAATCTTTTTGCGAGAATAGATACTGCCGGGCTTTGTGATCGAGTAAAGGTCTGAGGTACCCACATCAGAGGAGAATGCGCCATATTCTCAGAACACTACGACCCGTTAACTCTAAATCATCACGTTGGATAGTTTACTTCATGCTTCTTTAATTGCCTTGAAGCATAAGCTATCACTCTATCATGTTGTCAGCACACAACCTAAACCTTGCTGGAGGCATCACGATATGCGTAAATCCCTCACTTCAGAGTGTAAAATCTTGAGTCACTGATGAGTCGGTCTTTGTAACTCATCGGCTGTTGAGCAAGCTTAGACAGGATGAACTTCTCTTCTTTCCTTGTTAACTTGGTTAGTGGAGTGTATCTTTGAGGGCCTTCTACGAACTTTCTGTAGTAACCGGCTAAACCCCGAGAAACCGACTTAGGTTATGTTCGTAGGTGGTTTCAATCTACAATGGCCTCTATTTTATGAGGGGTCTCTTGAAATACCCTCGGCGGATACCACATGTCCCAAGATGTACTCGATCTAACCAAAATTGGCACTTGATGAACTGCATAGAGCTGATGTTCTCTCGGAAGTTTATACTATCCTCCGGGTGCTCTGCATGCTCTTCTTACTACTTGAATATACCAGGATATCATCGATGAAGACTATAACGAACTTGTCTAAATAAGGTCCGAAGACACGATTCATCAAATCCATAAGAAATTTCTTTGGAGGCGTTGGTTGAGCCGAATGGCATCACCAAAAATTCATAATGCCCATATCTAGTTTTGGCTATCTTGGGAACATGCCCTAGCACCTTTGGCGTGATACGTCGTAGATCTATGTTGAGAATACCTTAGCTCCTTGTAGGCGTCAGATGATCATCGATTCTTGGCAATGGATGCGATTCCGGATGGTTACTTTGTTGAAATTTGTCTATAATCGATGCATAAATGAAACTCCCATCTTTCTTCTTAGCAACAAGGCTCCCAGCATTGATATACTAAATGTGCAAACCTTTACTCAACAATTCTTCATTTGCACCTTCAATTCTTTTAGCCTAACTTTGGTACTTATCAGGTATGGCGCTATGAGAGATGGGCTGCATTAGCAGAGCTAGCTCAATCTAAATTCAATCTATAATCTGGTGGTAACCACTGGTAGATCTGGAAATACATCAAGAACTTTCGTTCACAGGGGACACGCAGTGCATCTCACTTCATTTGAGCGGATTCTGTGCATACACCCGGTACCACGGCATGCTACAGACATCTTGTTTTCTTGTATTACGCCAATTAAACTTGTAGAAGTATCTTCCTCTCTCCACAAAGATCATACAGTTCCCAGTTGACCTAAAAATGGACCTCTTTCTGTAGCAATCAGCAGTGTGCTGATGTTTATGTAGCAATCCATGCTGAGAATGATGTCAAAGTCATGAATATCAGTACTATTAGATCAAATGAACTCATGACTGGTATGATCACTACTTCCTGTAGACTATATTACTTAATGCGAATCACGTGAGTGATACTACCATACTACACTCGGTCGGTTTCATCTCTATCCCGACTCGCTCTATGAACTCCTGAGAAATAAAAGAATGGGTGGCTCCTAAGTCCACCAATACATGAGCATTAGTATCAAATAGAGGAAGTAGATTTTTGTGACCACATGCAAAGAATTGCTTGTCGGCCGCTTTGGATCCAAATATATACTACAGCAACGACAGAATACACATCGAATTACTCACAAGATAGTCTACTAGGTTGTCCTCCCAGGGTATGCCTCTACCTGCTCATGTAGGTTATATGTGCTAGTAGCTCCTCCGATGCAGGGCCTCCCATCGGTCACGACTCCCATGCCACAGCACGTGGAATATGGCCTCGTGGAGCTTGAGCGATCATTGCACTTAGACCAGTCCCTCATGAAATGGCCCTCTGGCGCTATCTGAAACACCAGGTCACATGCAGAGGCACTCACCGAAATGTGATCGGCCACATCTCACGCCTGGCTGGTCGGCTTCACTCCAACTCTGCGGCTCACAGACCTGTGTCATGAAACTAAGCCAGCACAAGTCTCGGCTTCACTGCCGACCTACGAACCATACTTGGGGGTTGACACTCATAAACATCTTACAGCCTCTTCACAGTAGCTAGGTCAGCTCCTCTTACAGTGACTTGTGACTTTGACTTTAAGTGGTGCAGTGCACTCACGCTCTACGGTGGCTGCCTCCACCAGCTGCCATATGATGTGTGATGCAAGATGTCACTGTGGTCCTAATTGCGGGGTTAAGACACATATAATCTGATGATCTTCTCTTGTTCATTCTCTGCTTGAAAAGAAAGAACCATGAAATCCTTCCCAACTCTTACAATCCTAAGGCCAAAAGCTCCCTACCAATCTAAAACTCTTCAACTTTGGAATCTTTATAGCTTTAGGAAAAAATCTCTCTGTAAATTCTCTCTTGAACTCATGTATGACACCCTGCGGGTATTGCTCTACGTGCGCCTTCCACCGGTCAGCAGGCGCGATCTTTCGTAGGAAGGCGAGAATGGAGACCCTCTGCTCTGTACCGTATCTGAAAAATCTCTTCGTTTGCCTCTATCCAGGAATCTTGGCTCTCTCTCGGTCTCCGCTACCATCCCATACGGCCGCCTAATTTGCGGGGCGCGCTCAGTCGATATCCCGGACTCTCGCAGGCTGGCCCCGGAAGGTATTTCTTAATATCTGTGCACCATCACATTCCATACCTTACGGAATGGGTCTGCGGGTAGAGCTGGTGTCTTGGCCCGCTGATGGGCGTATGGGTGTGGAACTCAGCACGTTGACGGACTCATCAACTGCTCTATACGGGTGTGGTGCCTCAAGTACTTTGTGATCCTCGGACGACCTAGACGTTCATAGCTAAATGTGTACTAATTACACTATCTATATAGACAACAAATCAAATTTAAGTTCGACCACTAACTCGATATAATCGCATGATAATTCCATAAATATGTAACTCTACAAATTTAATGCATATTCATAATATCTTTGAATTATACTATAACCATATTTTGGCATATGCAATCCAATGAAACATAGCTCTTAAAATCTGAAGAATGATGTGTACAAGAATAACTAATGTATTAAGCATAACTAGCACCTGATTTGTCACGAAATATTTCCAAACTTTTCTTTTAAAACTTTCTTTCCATTGAGACGAGAACTGGCTTTGATACCAACAAGCGGAGACCCTTCTGTGTGAAATGCGCGCCATCAGTAACCTCAGATAAAGCTCATTCGTGACAAGTTACCATGAAGCTAATGATTAAAGCGCAAGCGTGTCTTTGCGACGTGGGTTATAAAAATTTTCCTTTTCGTCAAAATCACCATACTAGATTCGCGAAAATCCGTGACCTCTTATTTGCATGGTGGTCAGCTTTGAAATACAAAAATCACATAATATAAAATAAACTCCCCAATCTTTCAAGTCAAAATACAATCATAAGGACCTACGGTGCCATAAAATATAGATGGGGATAAATCCAGCAAATTTCATCGCAACTGTTTTCTCAAAACCATGCATGCATATTTTACAAAAGATATTACAAATATACAATTTCAAAATCTAAATATATATGATTCAATTACATATCCATCCCATACATAAGTTTTACATCAGTCCTTAAAATCGCCCACCTATATAGACAACAAAATGATGACGATCTGTAGGTAAGCGATCTGATGGAACATATATAGCTACAAAATGAACAAACAAAGTTAGTGCAACGAAGATATATATCACATCCATAACATAATTTATCATTTGTTTATAATTTATCAAAAACCCCTATATGTGCTTTAATTATTTAGCATCCAGGCGATTTAAACTAAACGATGTGAAGCTTACTAAGTCACATCTCAACCCACTCGTTCACGGAATTTCTTGCATGTACGTAGAGGCGCTAAAGTTTATCAGCGAGCAACCACAATACCGGAGATTTCTCTTTATCGCAATTGTAGTGCTAAAACTACGGAGCAGCTACGGCGGAATTTCTTGCATCGCCCGTGGTGCGAAACTATACAATTAATGGCAACTCGTGGGAATTAATGCGCATGCTGGCGTAAGCGCTTATACTTTCTATGAAATTGAGCAACTATGGATGAATTTTCCTGCATCGTGGCGTAGTGCTAACTTTTCTTTGTGTGACTATGGTGGAATTTATTGTGATGCATGGCATTGGCTCGTATATCTTAAAGGAATATGCATGGGGTTTTAAAACTGCATTTACTTAGTGTCAAAAGCTAGTGTCAAAGCTCGTCAGCCAGTTTGAAATTTCCCTAAAACTCTCTTTTCAAATATTTTCTTTTGAGTGCCAGCACCACCATATTCGTTACCAGCACCAACCACATTGCGCAAATTGGAATATCTTAAGTGCCGAACCACTTACCTTTGAATCCAGCTGTCACTTACAGTCAAAGCGTCTCTGAGGCTAAGTGGAGCGTCGCTCTCGATGCCTACTCGTGGACGTCGCTCCGGGTGCCTACTGGGTGAATATTGGCTCCGTGCTGTCTAAATACAACTACACATTATCATACTTCCTTTAATTCACCATACACATTCATTTAAAATAATGAACAATTACCATGAGCACTAAAAAGCCCCGAAAAAAAAAAAACACTCATTTTGGCCAACCTTTTTCCAGCAACACTCTATAGACTTTATGACCCGAAAAAATTATTCAAACGGTCTTCAAAATTTATGAAACTCTCGAATCATTCCTTTATATATCAATGACATCTCTTTAAATTTTCAATTTAAAATTCCTTCTCTAAGACCCTCAACCACATAACTGAAGTTACAACATGTTTTTGATGCCAATTTGGTTGAACTCAACTGTAGATACCCTACGGTATCCTTGATTTATGGGTTTTAACTTCATAAATTTGAAATTGTTTCTTCACTCGGTGAAGCTATGGTTATGGGTTTCTTATCCAATTGGAATCACCCAATTCGAACCTGGGAACCGAGGTTGTGTGCTGCAAACAACTCGGTTACTCTATGATCAAGCGATGCGAATTTGCTTGCACATAGCCCACTTTGAGTGAATTTATGGGCCACTTAGATTGGGGGGTGTGATGCTGTTACGTATGTTTGGTTCCTCCTTGAAGTCTATTTTAATTATTCACTTGAATCACTTTCAGGCTCGGATAATAAATGGCAAGTTATGGCTGAAATCCCAGTGGTCGGCCCAGACGAGCATTATGTACCGGTATATGTGCTCGAATTTTGCCCGAATGTGGGACTTTTGCATTTTTCCATATTATTGATACCCGATTCAACTCTATACTCCATATACAATTCAAGTCCCTCAAATTCATCTTATAATCTCTTTTCTACTCAAATTATATTTCATCCCCTTGTCTTTCTTCCAAACTTTTCCATGAATTTCTCCCAAGAAACCATTCTAATATAGGTTGCAGCCCATACCTGACAAATATGATGATTAGTTGGGGTTTGTTCTAAACCCCAACTCAATTACTCTCGATTAACCCCATGAATCCAACTTAAAGAGAGGATTCTATAACTGCATCTTGTGCCATATGGGGTTTACCAACCCTACTTTCAATAAATCTTTGGTTAGGATGAAATCTGAAAGCAAACCCTAGGATTTGGGGCAAGCCATTAACCAAGCAAAAAACAGGATCCATACCAAGTTTAGGAGTTCCAGCACAAATCTATACAAAGTTCCATACCTTTTAGCTTAGCTTTCCCTCTTATATTCTCTTAACTTCTTCTCTTCCTCACTTCCCTCTTTCTTCTTCTCTTCCTTTGCTCTCTTCTTCTCTCTTTTTCCTCCTCTCCTGGTTTGGTTTTCCTCCAAATGAGACCAAATTTGGTCTTTAATCCCATGTTTTGTTAAGGCCATGTTTGTGAGTCAAAAACCCTTTTTTTTTTAAACTTTTCATTTTGCATTTTGATTTTGTTTCTCTTTTATTTCTATTCCATCTTTTCTCTATTTGCCTTTAATCCCATAACTCCTTCTATTTACATTTTCCAATTTTGAGCTTGTTTGAATATTAACCCCTAGTCTTTCTCATTTATGACCCTTTAGGTCTCAAGTGAGTAAATGACCACTTTACCCTTATGCTCTAATATTCATTTCGGGTCTACTTATTTTATTTCGAAAAATTCCATTTTAGCTCTTAATATACACTAAGCAAATTAGAAAGCGCACAGGGTATATTTTGAGGTGTTAGCATCACATCTGGAATGGAATGTTAAACTAATTTAATTAGTCAACCTTAGAATTGATAATTCTCTAATGCCATGGGATTCAATTAATCTAATATGAGAGATTTATTTTACCTCTCTAATCCGTCTTTTAACACTAAAGGTTATAGATCTCGAAATAGGGTTTACTTACATTGTAAATGTTGAGGGTGTTCTGTGTCATGATTATAAGTATAAACCGAGAAAATTCTAATTTTTAGAAAAGGGTAAAATGGTAATTTCGGTCAAAACACAGAAATTTTCTGAGTCTCGGATGACAAAAGCGGACTTCTTATTTGGAATCGTCTCAGGAAAATCTAGCTACCCCGATTTGAATTTCATTAAATTGAAATAAAGTCAATTTCCACGTTTTGAGGCCGTTGTGAAGTGTGGTAAGCGACCCGAGGAACATGTGATGAAGCCAAAGTCGCATAACTACGTGATGTCTTTTATGTGGCGCGTGTTGCATGATTAATTGAGATATGATGGAGATGAAGAACTTGGAATTAAGCGTATAATGTAATCAAAACTTAGGACAATGATGGAATTTTTGAAATGTTTAGTGAATAAGACAAAGGGAATAGTCTTCTTATAAATGGAAGGAACAAATGTCGTGCAGTGAGAGTGTGGATCAGTTTTAGAAGAGAGAAAAGAGTATTATACAGTTTCCCTTAGTTGAGCAGTCGGTTCTCAAATGAAGCAAGCAAAGTCGGTCACGTGAGCTATGCAGGCACCGATTTGGTAGGATTCGACAAGCTAAAGGTAGGGATCTTTTCCTTGGTTTGTTCTTTGGCTAGAGCCATTTTATGGATGAGATTTTTGAGGCCTGGAAGGTCGTGTTATTGGTCTCAAAATCTTTGAGCAGAAGAAATCACTACTTGTGTGGTAGTGAGCTTGATCTGACAGAGTTCAGCATTCACGTGATTTTTGGTGTGATTTTGCCATTGTTGGGTAATTCTGTTGGTGCTTGGATTGTTATTAGCCCATGTGAGCTAATTTTGGTGTTTATTGTAGATTGAATAACATGAATTATGCGAATTAATTTTTTGTTAATATATACATGTAAATATATTAGCATGAATATTTTGGAAATGGCATAATGCATTCCATATGCCAAGGGAACCACTAGATGGTAGAGTGTGAATGCATGACATAGAAAATTTGAAAGAAAATAGAAAGAACGATTTGTGAAAGAATTTCAGGAAGATTTTGAAGAATTGCCTTGAAGTGGTCGATAGTTCATCTTAAGAGGCGGACTATGATTTTGGAAAATGATCGACAATTCACCTCGGAGGTTGTCTGATATATTTACGAGAATTCGTAGTAAGTTTTTAGAACAAAAGCTTTTGTTTTGAAGCGTATTTTTTGCTCGCGATTTGGGCAGGTATGTGTGAGGAGTCGGTGAGGACGCTCGAAGGACATGGGGTTGGGCATGTAGACATTGATGGGATCATGTGTTGCATGAGTGTGATTGGTTCCATGACATGTGCATGGGTGGGGAGTAAATCATGTAGGAAATTATCCTTTATTGATGTTGCTCACTGCAATCGAGGGATTATTATTTCAGGTACAGGGAGTGTACAGGAGGACAGCGCTCACTAGAGGCCGCGTTTTAGAAGAAAAGCTGGGTTATTGGCTTGAGTATTCATTTGTGAAACATGTATTGAAGAATGCTAAATTCGATATATGTTTTGATTAAGAGAGCAATGTAATAACTCTTGAACTATTGTAATATAGTTGTTGTATTTTGTGAATGATGATGCATGGGCCCAAGTGGCCATTTTACTCGCATGTGGACCCGATGCGGTAGTTGTAAAATGTTGGGACATGTTGTATTTTGGGTGAGCTCACATGCTGAAGGCCCATGCGATTTTCATGAGTGGTGTCGGGTTGCAGGCATCCACAATATTCCGCTGGTGTGGTTGTCCAACGGACCCCCGGGAAATGGGGCATCACAGCTTAGTATCAGACCTTAGGTATATGACTACCTAGGGCTTGAGGGACTTGGGCTTAGGCCATGGTCATTAAGGTGTGAGAGCACCACAACTTGGTGTGGCTCGATGTTGGTTAGGTATGGGTTACCTAGGCGATCACGAGATAGGATTAGAACACTGCGTGCATTGTGTTTATGTGATTAATCATCATAACATGGATTGTTGTGTATGTTGTGTGATTTGTGTGCTTGGTAAATAGCACATATGAAAAAAAATATATGTTGAGAGATTTTTTTTTTCTGTTAGTTTTACAGTGTGTAAAACAGGAAAAAAAAAATTTAAAATAAATATTTTTTTAGTTTTCTTGAACATGAAAATATATAAATATATATATATATATATATATATATATATATATATATATATATATATATATAATTTTTTTTTTTTATTAGATTCTGATAGCTTGAACAAATGAAAAAAAAAAAAAGTGTAAGCAGCAGCGGATAGACTCACGCCCGTTTCTGTGATGAGTCCTGTCTGAGGTGTGAGCGACACGGGAGGCGCGAGGCGTGCGGCGAGGCGTGCGGCCCGGTGGCCACGACCGCGGCCGGCGTGCGCCATGATACGGCGCGCAGTGCACGCGATACGACCCAGCGCGCGTGCGTGGGTGGCTTGGCTAGCGGAGTGTGTCGCGATACAATCCTTTGTATCGTGGCAGGAGGGGTAGGCCTGGCGTCGCGACACGGGAGCCGTGGGTCACGATACGACGCCTCTACGACACGGCAGCGTAGTGGGCGCGCGGTTGCCGCAGTGATGCGCGCGACAATCGCGTAATCAGGGCCAGGCTGCGTATACAATTTTTGTATCGCGGATCGAGGGAGCCGCAATAAGGCATTCCGAAGATCGCGAAGATAGCAGAAGCATTACCGCCCACGACACGACAAGACATGGCCTACGACACACTGCACTGACGACACGACCTCAATACAGTGGCAGCCCGAAAGGAGCACGAGCCGCTAGCAGCGGCGTACTCGGGCTCAGATGCGGTACCAAATTGTGGTGTGCACCTAACCCAGCCTTTGACTCCAATGACCGCCCGAGTCATCATTGGGATAATCTGCTCATGAACAATGTTCATGAGCCTTGTTCACGAGCTTTAAAAAAAAAATAAAAAATAGAAAATAAATAAAATAAAATAAAATAATTTTTTTTTGTTAAATATGATTTAATATATGGAACTTATTGTCTCAGACACTTGCGAATGCACATTATCAGCATTAAATGTTTTTAGTGATGTAACAGCGCTCGAGACTGTGTTTACACCTTAAAGATACTGCATTGAATACTAACTTGTCATTTGACATGTGTAGATGGTTGGCCACATGAGGGACGAGGTCGCCCACTGGTACCGTCATCACTAAAAGATTTGACCAAAGAAAGCCTTGCCGAGGCTATAGGATCATACGTCGCCATTGCACGAGTGCAGTAGCCAAAGGAGGTCCGAGTTACCTAGAGGTTCAGGGCACATCATCCTCCGATATTCACAAGTGGTGAGATCCCATGGCAAGTGCACTAATACATTCATGCAGGTTGAGAAGGTATTGGAGGCTACTGAGATTGGCCTCCGATACGACAAAGACTGTGACGAAGCAGATTCCATCTGGGTGAGGGTGAGGCCCAAGTATGGTGGAACTCAGAAAAAAGACCTCTAGAGATCTAGAGGCAAAGACTTGGGCAGAGTTCCATGATCTTTTCATGGGCAAGTATTTTTCGGATACTGCTCGTCACGCGAAGGCTCAAGAGTTCCCAGAAATGGGCAGTGGGTTCGCGACTGATTGGGAGTATGTGGCTAGATTCAATGGTTAGCCCGTTTTGCCGATAACCACGTGGCCACCTAACATGGCCAAGGTCAGAGATTCAGAACGGGCCAAAGTTATCCATTCAGATAGGATTGTGACTCCCGCCTATTGTGGCATGGACTCCATGGTTGGGAAGGCCCTGACCATAGAGAGAGAGAGAGATCAAGGATGCACGGAGCACTTAGGATGCGGTGCCGCTGGAAGAGGCGAGAGCTCGGCCTTCTTCGCTAGAAGAAAGCCAAGGCTTCTAGTTCACGCGGTCTCAGAGTCATGGCCATTCGCAGTGGACAGATCGTGGTCACAACAAGCCGGGTAGATATGGTGTGCTACCATTGCTAGCAAATTTCTGACATATGAGGAGGGATCGCTTCCTCAGAGACAGGATCCCAAGGTTTCGACACCAGCAGCCCCGGGCAAGTGGTGGGACAGAGAGGATACGTGATACTTCTCCATAGCCTAATACAGCCGCAGGAGCCACGCTGTGAAATGCACGGGCACCCTCCTGCTGTACAAGAAGACCAGAGAGGCCAAAGCATCGGCCGAGGCAGAGACCGAGGCCCACAGTGTGGACGCCAGTGGGTTCAGGAGGCTCCACGACACCATCGGCCGGGTCACCGACCGCCCAGTTATACAGGTGCGTTTGCTATCTCGCCTATGGGCAAGAGTGTTATTTGACTCAAAGGTCAGATTCTATTCCATACTACATCAACAGATGAGCCATTTAGATCGAGGCCTTGGGGAGGAGCTCCTTGTATGTAGCCTCCCCGGCGGATGCGAAGATATGGATGATAAGGTCGGGTCGCGAGTTAGAGATCTCCGTGATTCTACCGCCAAAATGACCTGCGGTCAGGATATGTCGAGGTCGACGCCATCCCGGGGATGACTGCTGACACCTTATAGAGTCGTTATCGATTGTGAGCGTAGGAGGGTTACCGCTTACACGCAGGATGGTACTCGTGTTGTATTCCAGGGGAACACGCATGATATTTTGCCCCAGACAGTGTACGAGTCCAGGTATCAAGGACAATAGTCGGGTTTCACAGGTGCCTTTACCCTGTAGGACGAGGTGAGACCTGACTTCTAGACTTACCTCGAGAACCGCGAGTATGAGGATGTTTTTCTCGATGAGCTAATGGATTGCCTCCGTGAGAGGGTTGTAGACTTCGGGATTAGTTACACCGTGTACGCCTACCCTATGACTCCGCATGATGGCACCAGAGAGCTGCAGAACTCGCAGTCCAAATGGCAAGAGCTATTGGACAGGGGATTTATGAGACCGAGCACTTCACCATGGGGCGCCCACTCTATTTTACAAGAAGAAGGACAAGACCCTTGACTGTGCATTGATTACGCATACCGAACAGTGGTCACATCAAGAATCAAAATCTACTGGCCGAGGATCGGCGACTTGCTCGACAATGAGGAGCGTTTTGCAGTCTACTCTAAGATAGACCTTGCACCAGTTACCACCGCCTGAGGGTTAGTATACATATCCCTAAGACAACGTTCGTGACGCTGCTATGGGCACTTTGATTACGCAGACGCCTGATCGGCTGAATGCGCCCGCAGCACTACGGGACCTTATGCATGGTATTCCAACCTCATCTAGACCGGCTTGTCGTAGTCTCGTGGATGACATTTTCATCTACCTCAAATGCGGAGCATGAGTATCATCGAGGATTGTATCAAGTATTGAGAGACCATCAGCTATACGCCAAGTTTAGTAAGTGCGAGTTTTGGCTTACTGAGGTGAGATTTTTGGGACACGTGGTGTCAGCATCAGGCGTGTTAGTAGACCTTGAGAAGGTCGAGGTCATGATGAGTTGGGAGAGGCCGAAGTCAGTCTTCGAGATACATAGTTCTGTGGGATTGACTGGGTACTACAGGAGATTCATTGAGGATTTCTCTCGATTAGCGGCACCTATGACAAGATTGACTCGGAAGGAGGTCAAGTTTGATTGAGATGACCGATGCGAGAAGGCATTCCAGGAGTTGAAGAGGAGGCTTACTACTGCTCCTATCTTGATAGTCTCAACAGGGCGTGTACATAAAGTATTGTGATGCCTCGAGGGCCTAACTGGGATGTGTTTTGATGCAATCCGAGGGGTAAGAGTTTATGGTTCCCGCTGAAGAATCATGCACTACCCCACACACGACATGGAGTTGGCGTCGTAGTCTCGCCTTGGAAGATTTGGTGCTACTACTTATATGGCGAGGAGTTCGAGGTACTGCACTGGCCAAAAGTCCGAGGTATGTCTTCACGCAATGACCTCAACATGAGGCAACAGATGGATGGAGTTCCTGAGGATCATGATTCCACTTTGCCTTACCACCCTAGTAATGCAAATATGGTGGCCGATGCACTCGCCGTCAGCATTGGCTAATATAGCTTCCCCGGAGTGGAGGATGTGCTCAGACCGTGGACGGTTTCGCTATAAGACAGCGAGTAGCCGTGGTACGCCGAGTTTAGTAAATACACCGCTCTCGTTGAGCAAGAGCGATCGAGTCCCGTAGCGTGACGTGGAGATATTGTCTATCAAGGACCGCACACAGCGCCAGTGACGAGGACTAGACCGTCCATGCATGGTGGTCTCGTGATAAAGGACTGAGTAGGGTTCCCAATCGACCGGGATTTGAGAGAGGAGATTCTCGTGGAGTTTCACTTTCTCTTGATTGGCCAGGTAATCTGCGTGGCAATTAAGATGTACCAGATCTTCGCCAGATATCGAGCGAAATGAAGAGATATGTAGGGGACTTTTGTTCGATGATGCCCTGCGTGTCAGAAGTTAAGGCCGAGCACAAGAAGCCGCCAGGCTAATCCATCGGAGGTGGCTTACCGGAAGTGGGAGCACGTCACGATGGATTTTGTGACCCACTTGCCATGGACACCACAGAGACATGATGCGGTATGGGTAATAGTGGACTGGCTCACAAAGTTGGCACATTTTCTAGCCGTGCGGATGACCTTCACATTGGAGAGATTCTGCCGGTTGTACATTCGAGAGATAGTCCGGCTACATGGAGTACTGGTATCCATAGTGTCGGATAGAGACCCGAGGTTTACGGCGCACTTTTGGAAGAGTTTCCAAAGGCTATAAACGGCTGACTATGAGTACAACTTTCCACCCACAAACAGATGGTCAGTAGAGGACCAAACAAGTGCTAGAGACATGCCGTGAGCATGCGTCCCGGATCATAAGTGGGTACCGAAGAGTATTCGCCTTAGTGGAATTCGCCTTACAAAAATAGCTTATCGCGAGTATACGATGGCACCATATGAGGCATTGTGGCGGATGCCGCAGATCACTTCGATATGTTGGACCGGGCGGGAGAGAGCCCATCAATCGGTCCCGACCGATTAGAGACACTCCGAGAAGGTGAGCTTGATACGATAGCTGCCTTCTCACTCGCTTAGGAGCCGCGTAAGAGCTATGTCGATGTACGACGCCAACCCTTAGAGTTCGAGGTCGAGATCACGCTCTTCTTGAAGGTGATGCCTAAGAGAGGAGGGTCGTGTCTCATAAGCGAGGGAAGCGACAGGGAGGTTCATCGGGTCCTTCGAGATACTCGAGAGGGTAGGGCAATCAGAGCGCATCGTTAGCGTTATCACCCGCATGTCACGCACGAGGTATTTCACGTCTTCATGCTCCGGAGGTACACTCCAGATCCAGATTATGTAGTGAATTGGGGAGAGATTGAGGTTGACACGGATGCGACCTTCGAGAAGGGACCAATGTGCATTAGTGGATAGGGCCCGGATCGTTTCACGACAAGACCTGGGTGGAGGCCAGCGAGGGAGCCATGGCGGCAACTCGCGATCGGCGAGCCAACGTTTTTGTCATGGCGACACGACGCGACCACCTATCCCTTCGCTGCGATGAAGGTACGTGATTTAGCCGCTTTTAATACTTAAATGACTAGCTTCATATGCATGGTATAGCACGTTGCATATGCATGTGAGTTGTTAGATTGTACGTACTTCGACGAAATTCTTTTGGGGAGGGGAGAATGTAAAACCCGAGAAAATTCTAATTTTCTGAAAAAAGGTAAAATGATAATTTCATTCAAAACCCTAAATTTTTCTAGATCTCGGATGATAAAACGGACTTAACCGTTGGAATCGTCTCACGAAATCTAGCTACCACAAATAATTTCGTAGAATTCGAGACAATGGGGCCTACATTTTTCGAGGCACAGGCCTGGGTGCCGTGAAACTGCTTCAGAGACATGTGATGTGACAAAAGTCACCTACTACATGTACCCATGTGACACATGTTGCATGATTAGTGAGATGATGGAGATGAAAGGCTTAGATTAAGCCATGTGTCAAAAATCCAAAACTTAAGGACAATGATGGAATTTTTGAAATGTTTAAGTGAATAAGACAAAAGGGAATAGTCTTCTTCTCCAAATGGAAGAACAAATCGTGCAGTGAGGTGTGGATCCAGTTTTTAGAGAGAGAAAGAGTGATTTCTCTCTAGATTTCCCGCCGTTTGGACCATCGGTTCTCGACGAAGCAAGAAGCAAAGTCGGTCTACGCGGCAAAAGCTACAAGACCGATTCTCAAGTAGCCACAACTCCAAGAGGTAGGGATCTTTTCCTACTTGGTTTATTCTTCGCTAAGAGCCATTTTATGATGGAATTTTGTTGAGGCCCCAAGGCCGTGGTTATCGGGTCTCAAAATCTTTGAACCGAGGAAGAAACCTTTACTGTGTGGCCGTAAACAAGGCCGACCCGAGAGTTTCACCGTCACGTGATTTTGATGTGATTTTGTGTTGTCGGCGAATTCAAATTGAATCGCTGGATTGTTATTATCCCATGAAATAATTTGGTGTTATTGATTGTGAATTGAATAACAGAATTGTGTGAATTAATTTTGTTAATATATACATGTAAAATATATTAGCATGAATATTTTGAAATGCATAATGCATTCCATATGCACCGGCACCTTGGGATGGTAGTGTGGAGCGCATGACATGGAAGAAATTAGAAAGAAAATGAACGGTTAGAAAGGAATTTCAAGGAAGATTTTCCGGCGAATTGCTCTTAGAGAGTGGTCCAACAATTCATCTCGAGGCGAGACCCATGATTTGGAAAAATGATCCAAAGAATTCACCCTGAGGGTCGCCCAATATATTTACTAAAATTTAGTGTTTTCGAGAACAAGTTTTTGTTTTGAAAACTATATTTTTGCTCGCATTTTACTTAGCACGGTGAGGGAGTCGTGGTGAGGACTCAGACATGGGATTATATGTAGACATCTGGGCAGGGATCATGTATTTGCTTGAGTGTGATTGGTTGCCATGACATGTGCACTTAGGTGGGGAGTAACCCATGTAGGAAATTATCACTATTGGGCATTACTCACCCTATCGAGGGATCATTGTTTCAGGTACATGGAGTGTAGAGGAGGACAACACTCACTAGAGGCCGCGTTTTAGAAGAAAGTCGAGTTGTGGCTTGAGTGTTTATTTTTTAAAACATGTATTAGAATGCTAAATTTCGATATATGTTTTGATTAAGAGTAATGTAATAACTCTTGAACTATTGTAATATAGTAGTTGTATTTTTGTGAGTATTGATGCATGGGTCCAAGTGGCCATTTTTACTCGCATGTGGACCCGATGTGGTAGTTGTAAAATGTTGGGATAGGTTGTATTTTGGGTGGAGCTCCCCATACAAAGGAGACTCTCGCCTGATTATGAGTGGTGCCTGCTACCCGACATCCATAAATACCTGCGGGGTTGACAGTTGTCAACGGACTCCCGGAAATAGGGCATCACAATGTCATGTAAAACCCAGAAAAATTGAAAATTTCTCAAAAGTTAAGGCAAACAAAGGATTTGTGGATACATGCTGAAAACCAGTTTCTGCATTCGATGATTTAAACTAACTCACCGCCAGTTCAACTTCACAAAATTTAGTTGTCGAGGTGAATTTCATTGAATTCCGAGATAGTCATAATTTTACATTTTTCGAGGCATCGGGTGTCGGGTGACACATGGTAGGCCATTTAAGTGACATATGGCAAGCCATGTGTCAACATGCATGGGTTTTGATTTGTGTATAAATGGGGCACAACTAGTTCGGAGCAGGAGAGAAAAGGTAGGGAAAGAAGGGAAAGAGAGGAAATGAGAGAAAGAGGAAAGGAGAAAAGTGAAAAGAAAGAAAAGAAAGGAAAAGAAAAAGAAAAAGAGAAAGAGGAAGGAGGTCGGCGGTTTCTTCCTCAGTTCATTAGCGTTCCAATGGTCGAAACTCGTTAAACTAAGGAGTAAAGTCCGGAAATTCGACGAGGGGCTATGCTTCAAGAGGTAGGGATTCTTTCTACTTTTGTTTACTTCTAGCATTTGGGCTAATTTTGGAACTGTGTTGTGCCATGTTAATGGCATGGGACGGGTTTGTAGCCGGATTAAAGGGCTACTTCTGGAGCGAATTTGGGTTGAAAAATTGCATTTATGGGAGTTGCCAAAATGCTCCTACAACCCCCGAGCATGCTATTGCGTGGATTGGTGCAATAGTGTGGCTCTTGGTGTACTGCAACTTTTGACGACCATATATTTTTCGTCCGAACTCTGATTAATGCTTTTTTAGACACTATGAAAAGCTCTTTGAGTCTAGAATCCAGCCATATGCTAGTGATTGACATTTGGTGCTCACATCATTGCCGAAATTTTGATCATAACACCAAGTGTACTAATTGCATGGCATGACATGCTTGTTTGATGGAATGTTGATATGTGTAATAATATATTGACATGCGATGAATTGTATGTGTAGACATGGCTATTACATGGCATGTTGTAGGCTATTTTGTGGACATGTTACGTGAATTGCTTTAGAGGATAAAGTGCTTCATTACTTGACTAAGTAATGATTTATATGTGATGTTGATATATGCTTGTGTGATACATTGACATTAGTAAGTTAATGTAGGGAAATTATATGCATGTTTGATATAATTTCCCAAGATGCATTGGTGATATGCATGTTTGATAAAATTGTCCATATATAATTCATCATATATGTGACATGGTACAAATAGGCAATGGCATATTGCATTGCATATGCACGGGGACATCGCATTAAATGGGTGTGAGTGCATGGTTAATGAATTCACATTGAGTTTGGTGTTTGATTGGGTGGGCTTGGTTAAATGGGACAACGTCTAACATAGTCGCACGGTTTTATACATGAGAATGAAAATATGTACCGGGTATCAACCAGAAGGGATAGATCCCCCCTCGGGTGAAAAACCCGCCAATTATGGTCAGACATAGTCCCCAGCCCCAGCGGTGAAAAGTTGTAAAAGTGTCTGGGTTTGCGGAGCCTGCAGTGAGACACCAAAAATCCTCTACCCATGAAAAGGCACATTGATTTGTCTTCATTGGAATGTTAATGTGTGTATTATTGTGTGAACATGGCATTGCATGTGCACTAAGGTGGGGAATAGCCCTTATAGGAGTTATTCTTACTGGGCATTGATTAGTGCCCAAAAAGTGCTATTTTGAATCCTATTCAGGATAGGTTTTGAGTGCTTTTTGCGCACTAATCATATGAGTGAGCCAATTGTATATGCAGGTCACTTAGTACCACTAATTCCATTTCGAGTTTGTTTTTAGTAATTTGGCAGTTTTTGCATGCCTCGTGATAATTTCAAGTTTGATATCAAGTTGGTGAGGAATGCTGAGAGTTCTGATGATTCATCGACCAAAAATGAAGAAATGTGAAGTGGAGTTGATGAAGGTTGATGTAGTGGCAAAACAAGCGGAGCGGGAGAAACCCAAATTTCGCTATGCATTGCGAAAATTCAGTGAGATGCCCGAAAATTTCGCAATCATAGCGAAAATTCATAATCCGTGAAATTTTAAATATACAAAATTTTCGCTAAGCTAAGCGAATTAGCTAGCCTAAGCGAAAATTATTCATAGCGAATTTTAGTTTTAGTATCTCTTGAAATTTTTAAGCTAGCTTGGCGAAGCCGTAGCATAAGCAAGAACCCTACTATCTTGCGAAATTTCCTGCATAGCGAAATGGGCATACTGTGTTTTGATATTTTGATTGAACGTTTTGATTAATTACCATTTGTCCCTATTGTAATTTCATATTTTAGGCATTTTGTCATTTCACACCTTAGAGGTTGGCTATATAAAGCTCCCTCACGGCTTTGTAACCCTAACTTTTTCATTTTATACAAGTTTCCATAGCTTTTCATTTTAGGTTTTATTTGCTCTCTTCTCTCTCTCCTCTTTCTCTCTCATTTCTAGGGCGCGAGCACACCCTTGGGGATGACAACTCAAGGGATGCATGGCTTACAAGCCTCAAAGCCTTGAAGGTTGCTGAAAACTGGTTTTGAGACTCACTGCGAGGTTGTCCTCATGCTTCCCCAAATGATCTGAGTCACGCATTTATGGTTCGAGCTTTCCAAACGGGGTTTAATGCCATTTAATGTCTTTCTTTTGGTAATCTTGTCATGCTTTAGGGTTGATGCATTCTTAATGGTAGATCTGCTTGACATTCTTTAGATGTCATTCTGAACCATTGAAATGAGGTTAAATGCTAGGGTTTCATTGGCCAGGACATTGAATGCTTAGTATTTGATTTGACTCGAATAAGTGGTTCTAGGGTTAGGTTTATAGCTAAACATAGATCCGGTTTTAGCTTTGACTATATGTCATTAGAGCCTAATGCGAGAAATAACTCAGGGATACTTTAATACCCCCCATGTTATCAAGCTAGTGACCCAAGCCTTCAAGGTTACCATTTCCACACTTCCGATTTAAGCTATTTCGGTTATCAGTGAACAACCAACTCCTGTTTTTAACGAATCAAAAATCCAAACAAAAGTCTCACCATTTTCAAACATTAATGCGAATCATTCGTGGGATGAGAAACCCATCCCGTGTTCGACCCTAGACCGTTATACTGCAGTAGCTTGACTACGGCAGTAGGAGGAGTATAGGAAACAAATATTGTTGATTACGGATCACCTACCCGTGTACGAATCAAATCACCATAAATGTATGGCGGGGATGGTGCCAAACTACGAATGATGAGTTAGAGTGTACTTGTAATTCACATTACAAGTGTGGGTGACCTTTCAGTCCTTTTTGAATTTAGTGTGCAGGAGCTGCAAGTTTTCTTTACTTAGCAGTGACTGCATTGTTTTTATTTTTACAGTCAGTTTTTGTTTACCTAACATTGACCCTTTTTGGCAAGCTTTGTTTGTGTTCTTTGTTTTGTCTCATTTTGTGCTACAGGTGTTTATGCGTGCTTGGGATAGAGGTATCGGTGGATTACGCAGTGAGTGCACCAGTTGAGCAAAGCTGTGAGATCAGTGTGCACAGTGAACAAATGGATCCTCTACCTGAGGAACAACAAAGTCAACAAGCACCCCCTATGAATCCAACATCATACAATTCGATGAGGGATCACATACACCCTCCTAGAGTTAGTGCTCCTTCCTGCATCATACCTCTTGCTGAGGATGTAGCAGTGAGACCCTACCTAGTGCCCCTGCTTCCCACATTTCATGGTATGGAGAATGAAAATCCATATTCACACATACGGGATTTTGAGGAAGTATGCATAACTTTCAAGGAGGGTATAACCGATATGGAATTGTTGAAGTTGAAAGCATTCCCATTCACACTGAAAGATAAGGCCAAGATTTGGCTCAACTCACTGAGGCCGAGAACGATTAGAAATTGGGCGATCTTGACGGAATACGAAGAAATTCTTGATTGCAACGAAGGCAAAGCAGTTTGAAGAGACGGATCTACACTTACTGGCCTATGACAATGAAAGGTTCTATCAATGTTGGGAGAGGTTCATGGAGACTATCAATGCATGTCAGTACCGGTTTGATACATGGATGCTAGTGAATCATTTTATAATGGTATGTCCCTGCCAGCCAAACAGCTATGAAACCATGTGTGGAAGTGATTTTGAGCAAAATCGGATGAAGCCATGGATTTGAATTATGTGGCTGAAACTTCCAAAGCTTGGGATGAACCGAATCCGAGGAAAATTGGAAAGAATGAGAGCTTTCGACCCACCAAGGGAGGCATTTATGCACCTTAGAAGATATGGAAATGAAAGCAAGAATATCAACCACAGCTAGGAAGATGGAAGAAATTGGAAGGAAAAGGCTTCATGAAGTGTAGGCGTGGCTGAAAATCCTGCACAGACCAACCCATGCATCAATTGTCAGCCTTTGTCCATCCGGGAGAACCTTATCGAATGCTCCCTCGGTGAAGGATTTGATGTGAGCATGCTAATCTGCAAGTGGGCAATCTGAAACCTGACCTAATGCATCATCTGATGTCATTGCAATTCTAATTGGAAGGAATCACCCCGATCTCTCACGAGCCTAATCCCTTGCCTATGTGCCCCTGGTGCCAAACAACGGTTTGGTTCCTCATCTCAACCCGACCATCATCATCCTCTTCTCTGTTAGACAAGCCATCTTAAATTTAAGCGAGTGGTAGGCAATTGTGGAGGAACAAGGGGATCAACGTCTGATTGGCTCAGCCAATTGATCTTGTAAGCACCACGAACAAGAATAGATGGGCTTAGAAAGCAACCTTAATCAGAAGATTGATAACCTCTGATGCTCCATCACCGAGTTAATAATTTCTTGGAGTGCGAGAAAGAAAGATTCCCTTCCCCAATTGCCAAATCGAGAGGAGTCCGTGAGGTGGGTTCATCCGACCCAACTGGGGATTGGATGAAGTGAAAGCTATCATCACTTTGAAGTGGAAAGAAATAGAGCAACCCCGGTGCCCTAGCGCTGAAGAAACATGCAAGGAGAAAGGAAGGCGAGCACGAAGGGTAATAATCGCGAACTCGGTGAAGAAAATATGCCCCCTCCATTTCCTCAGAAACCTTCTGACGAAAAAAAATCCAAACCAAGCTGAAATTTGGGAGGTGCTAAGGCAAGTTTGGGTGACATTCCTTTGCTTGACATGATTAAGCAGGTCCCCTGACTTATGCTAAGTTCTTAAAGGACACGTAGCATCCAAAAGGGTTGGGCATTGAAAAGAAAGCCTTCCTAACCAAGCAAGTCAGTGCCATAATCCAGAGCAAGACCCCAATCAAATACAAGGATCCAGGATCCCCCACAATTTCAGTCAACATTGGTGGGACTTGCATAGACAAAGCACTGTTAGATTTGGGGGCCAGTGTAAACCTACTGCCATACTCAGTGTATAAGCAGTTAGGTTTAGGGGAGCTCAAACCTACCAACATCACTCTATCATTGGCCGATCGATCGGTGAAGATTCCTAAGGGAATAGTTGAGGATGTGTTGGTAAAGGTAGACAAATTCTCTTGCCAATTAGACTTTGTAGTGCGATCTGGGAGCTTGATAGCAAGTGGGCCCCAATCATGTACCCGATTATCTGGGAAGGCCATTTTTGGCCCGCGCGATGCGATGATAATTGCGAAAATGGAGTCATGCGACTCACGTTTGGCAACATGACGATGGAGCTCAATATTTTTCCTTGATAACAAGCACAAGCTAGTGGAAAATGTGATCGGGGGTAGTGAAGTTTGCTCGGAGTTGACGAAATGAAGAGAAGCCAAATGTCCATAAATTGCGAGGTGGATAAGGAAAATAAACGATTGGTGGAGAAGTTGAATGCTCCTGTCATTCTGCGAGTCAATGATCGACCCAAATTCACCACAGTGAGAAGAAAATCGTAAGAATGGACCAAGCATAGAAAGGCTGCAGCCTGAGGCCACTTCCGGGTTAAGAGCTCCTCCTCCTTGACCTCCATGAAATCATCCATTAAAATTGAAATTTGGTTTGGTGTTCACCAAACCAAATTGCATTCAAAATTTTTTGGTTTTTGTTTAAAATTGGTAAATTTTTATAATATGATATTTTTAGTAACTTTCCTTTTTAGTAATCTTGTTCTAATATTATTTTATTTTTATTTTTAGGTTTATGTTAAAATAATTAGTTTTGATTATTTTTATTTTATTATTCTATTTTATTTGCGAGATGGAATCCGATTAGCGAGAACCCGTATAAACGAAGTGGCTCGGTGACCCTTCGGCTACCTCACGGCCCTATAAAAAAGGGGAAGGCCACCTCATTTCGATTTACATTCCCTCCGGAGCACCGCTGGCGGTGAGCCATCCGGTGCCGGAGCCAGGTCCTTGTGGTGCCTTGCCTCCGCTCGGTACGCCGCGTCGTGCAGGTGCCTTGTCTCCGGTCTGTAGTCTCGACAACAGCCTTTGCCCGGACCCGCGACTTCAGTGCCACTGGCCTAAGCCGTGACTTACCACAGCTCTCACCTGAGGCCACCGAGACACATCGAGTGCCCCACGCCCTAACCCGGCCGGTCTTGGCCGCGGTCGGCGCGGTGATCCGTATTTGTCGAGGCTGGTCGGCCCCGGTGAGGCGCGCGATTGCCTTTGCCACTCCCGGTAGTGCGCCTGCTGCGCCTCTATGGGCTCTGCATTTGCGGACATGGTCGGGTACCCGGGGTGGTTCTGCTTGAGACCAGGGTCGGGTGAGGAGCCCGGAGCCGCCCCCGTATTTGCCGGATGTCCATTCTTCGGGCCTTCATACAGATACACAGCCTGCAGAGGCCCCAGCTGCCGTCCCTGAGGAGCCTCAGGGATTCCGGAGGTATCAGACTAGGATGGGACCCCGGGTCCCTTCCCCGGTGCCTCAGAGACGACGTAGGAGGGCCCGGCCCTCCAAGCGGGCCCGGACATCAGGCCCGGGGGAGTCCTCGACATCTCGGCCTCAACCATCACCTTCCCAATGGAGAGGCACATCGCCCCCATCTATCCGGCCCCTTGAGGATTAAGTCCATTGTTCACTAGGATCCGTTAGGGAATGTAGATCACTGACAGAGACTTCCATGGGAGACATATTCACGATGTGCGACGTGACCCGGCCCGACCGCGGTTCGGAGACTCGATGGCGATCCGCGGCTCCTGCGCCACCATTTTATGACCGCGAGTTTATTATCCCCGGGTGGTGCTTGGTTTACCACTCCATGACTTCGAAGTCAGTCATTGGGCTCAGATTCACCATTGACGATCGTCGGGAGTACTCCGTCTGCGAGACATTTCAGAGCGCATTGGGCACATATGAGCTGGCCAGATTACCGGAGGATATCGGGATTAGCCACAGCCATCACAGAGGGAGATGGTTCGCTGTCTCGCTATAGATACTACGGCGGGACCCGTACTCTTCCGGAGGCAGCTCCCCCCTCAGATGCTCCTGGTGGACCACCTGCTCCGGACTAGCTTGTTCTCGTTGCGGCCTGCATTACGGCCAGCGGGGGGCCATACTCGAGGCTACATGCGGATCGAGGAGGATTCCCCAGTTTGGTCCTCTGGTGAGTCATGACCATCTCTTTGCACTTTGAGGATAAGGTCCATCGCAAGGGCACAGTTCGGCGGGGTTTACCATTGTTGATGTCGCTTGCTAAGCTGGTCTTGGAGCATGCAGAGTTCCACACGAGGAGCCCGCATCGAGAGGAGGATAGATGCCCTCGGGTCACGTCGTGGACGATCATTGACCATCTTAGATCTCTTTTTGTTCTCGGCGTTAGGATCGGGAGGAGGTACGGATGAGGTAGGAGGACCCCAGGGAGGATTCTATTCTGAGGTGGGAGGTAGAGGTGGAGGGGCCCAATTCGATTTATCTCCTCCGGCTCCTTCCACCTCATACGCCTGGCCCTGCTGCCCATGCCGGCCCTTAATACGGTAGCAGTAGTCTCGGAACATGTTCATGTCGGTTCGAGGGAGCTTCAGCTGGCAGTATGGATCTTTGTCACGATTCGCTTGCTACTACATAGGCGTCATTGGACCGGTTGGCCGGCCAGAGCCACTATAGAGCACGACATGCCATGCTTCATTATCATAGGCCACCTCGGTCTCACTTTGAGCCTACACAAGCCGAGATGGTCCATGTAACAACCTCCTTAGACATCTTAGCGTAGCGCGACTTCAGATCCACCGACACATCCACCACCACCGCTGAGTGGGGTGGTCACCTCCTTTATACAGCTTTCTATCCGGTGGCATGTTGCCACTTTGGTTGGGAGGAAAAGCTAGAGTTAGAGAGGTAATCAGCCACATCATGTTTTGTCTTTGTTTCGGCTTTATCAAGCGCCTACTCATTTTGTATAGGATTCATGTATTAGCCAATAGTAGGCAGTGATACTTCATTATGATTAGCTATATTAAGCATGTATTAGCCATTTTGGTTATATGTCAGCTTTATAGCATTATTCTGATTTACTACGCTTGTGCAAAATCATTTTGTTCCTACGTTTTGTGTTTCTCTGCCTTTAGTTGAAGAATTGAAATACATATGTTACCTTATTGTTAGAACAATTCCATGCATGATTTAGTTTTGGTCGATTGAGTTCCGGCATGTTTCCACCTTGAACATCCCCACTGAAGCTAATTCACACCTTGCACACGGATTGTACCAATGGGTTGAAGCTATATACCTCTTTTCACTTTGCAAAGCGGCCTTAGATCTGTTAACGACCAATAATAGGTTTGTGTTACCCATGTATGAAGATTGATGTAGTCTTCCAAATGAAAAAAAGAAAAGAAAAGTAAAGAAAAAGAAAGAAGAAAAAGAAGAATAAAAGTCGATGCTTTGCCTTGAAGCAGAACACGGTCAGTGGGGTATATGGCGAAAGCCTTTAAAGCAGATGCCTAAACCTTAAATTGGTTAAGTCTCGACTTAGTGTTCGCTACATGGGTGGATGGGTGGAGTTAGCGAGTTGTAGGTGCTTGATTCTGAAGTCGTCGAAGTCGAGAATTGAAGCCCTGCGAGTTTGTGGTCGAGTGATCCTTTTGGCTTGATGCCCTAAACCTTGGTGGTTGGGTCATGGTGGACCCCGTTACACGGACTTTGGTGAAGTCGAGTTTTTAGCATTGCACCCTACAATGTAGTCAAATAAAGAAATAAGAGTGTAGCTAGTCCTATTTAGGTTGGTCAGCAGTTTAAGGCCATGGCAGTAGCTAGGTTGGGGGGAGGGAATAGCTTTGCAATTTATTGGCTCAAACTGGTTACCTTAGGAACAATTAGATTTTGGTGGAAGTTCAGGTTGACTTCCTTGGAACCGATGTTACCTTAAAGCTAGTTCTTATATGGTTTTTGTTCTTTCATGTCGGTTTTCGTATAGGGTGTAAATTGTTCATTTTAAGGCTTATCCGTGCATATACTCTTTTGAACCATATCACGCTTTTTGTAAAAGCCGACATGCATACCCTTATTGTTTTAGCATTGCTAAGGGACTAGCAGCGTGGTTGGGGGTGTGATTAGTGCCCAAAAGTGCTGGCACTGAATCCTATTCAAGATAGGTTTTGAGTGCTTTTGCGCGCCAATCATATGAATTAGCCAATTGACATGTGCAGGTCACTTAGTACCACTAATTCCATTTCGAGTTTTGTTTTAGGTAATTTTGCAGGTTTTTGCATGCCTCAGCCAATAATTTCAAGTTTGATATCAAGTTGGTGCAGATACTAAGGATTTCTGATGATTTCATCAACGAAAAATGAAGAAATGTGAAGTGGAGTTGATGAAAAGTTGATGCAGTGGCAAAACAAGCAAAGCAGGAGGAAACCAAATTTTCTCTATGCATTGCGAAAATTTTGCTGGGATTGTGAAAATTTCGCAATCATAGCGAATTAGCAATCTAATAGTACAAGCTAATGTAATTTAAGCTAGCCTAACGAAGAATGCTGTTCATAGCGAATTTTTATTTTAAGCTATCTCTTGAAAGTTTTGCTAGCAGCGAAATTTCGCTAGCATAAAGCGAAATTTTCGCTATGCTAACGAGAATTTCCTGCATAAGCAAAATGGCTGCTGTGTTTTGATATTTTGATTCCAAGCGACCACGTTTGATTAATTACCATTTGTCCCTATTAGTAATTTCATAGTTTAGGCATTTTGTCATTTCACACCTTAGGGTTGGCTATATAAGCTCCCACCACAACTTTGTAACCCTAACTTTTTCATTTATACAAGTTTCCATGACTTTTCATTTTAGGTTTTGTTGCTCTCTTCTCTCTCCTCTTTCTCTCATTTTCTAGAGTACTTGAGCCACACCCCTTGGATGACAACAGGGATGTAGCTAAGCCTCAAGCATGAAGAGGAGGGTTGCTAGCAGTTTTGGGGCTCACTGCGGGTTGTCCTCATATGCTTTAAATAATCTGATCTTTGCATTTATGGTTCCAAACTTTTTCCAAACCAGGGTTTAATGCCATTTAATGTCTTTCTTTTGGTCCAATACTTGTCATGCTTTAGGTTCAGTGCATTCTTAATGGTAGATGCAACGACATTCTTCTAGATGTCATTTACGAACCATTAGGAAATGAGGTTAAATGCTAGGGTTTCAAGCGGCGGGACATTGAATGCTTAGTATTTGATTTGACTCAAATAGGAGTGGTTCTAAGGTTAGGTTTTATAGCTAAACATAGATCCGGTTTTGGCTTTGACTATATGTTATTAGCCCTAATGCGAGGAAATAACTCAAGGATACTTTAATACCCCCATGTTATCAAGCTAGTGACCCAAGCCTTCAAGGTTACCATTTCACACTTTCAGTTTAAGCTATTTCAGTTATCCAGTGAACAACCAACTCCCCTGTTTTTAACCAAATCCAAAAATCCAAACAAAAGTCTCACCATTTTCAAACATTAATGCGAATCATTCGTGGGATGAAAACCGTCCGTGTTCGACCACTGAAGCCAAGCTATGCTGGTGGCTTGACTCTGGCGTGGGAGAATATAGGAAACAAATATTGTTGATTCGGGATCACCTACGTGTACGAATCGGGCATTGCTCACCCATTATGGGACCCCCTTGAGTCACGAGGTTATGTACGAATGGTACGACTCTCATCCGGGACCGTAAGTGTGAAGAAAGCCGAATTATGGCTTTGATAAAACTTTTTGTAAAAAAAAACTAGAGTTTACATGTAATATAAGAGAGTTGTAACTCGAACTCTTATGAATTGTTTTGATAAATTTGTATATTTTTCTAAAATATATAGGCATGAATGGATCCTAGTGAATGGAATGCGATATGGTGGTATAGAGATATGCAATACCTAGGTATTCCGTGCATTGACGGGTTGTCAACGGGACCCCGGGGTTTTGAGGCTTCACACTATGGATACCCATGTTGAAAATAATTTGAGCCTTAGTCTTGATATGTGTCCCAAGACGCCTAATGAGAAATAACAAATGCCCAAAGTATCTTAATCCAACGTTGTCGGTAGTCTGATGTATGCAATGATGTGCACATGTCTAGATATATGCTACGTCTTGTAAGAAGATTTCAATCTAATCCAAGTCAAAAGCATTGGACGGGGGTGAAAAGAATATTGAGGTATCTGAAAGGAACATTAGAGTATGTTCTGTGCTACCAAGGGAAGGATGTTCGCTTAGTTGGATATACATATGCTGATTGGGGAGGCAATCTTAATTAGTATAAATCAACTTTTGGATATGCATTCTTGCTTAATGATTGCGCAATTTCATGGAGTAGCAAGAAGGAATCTTGTATAGATTTATCTACCATGGAGGCTAAATATGTAGCATGTTCCTAGGCTATATAGGATGCAGTTTGGTTAAGAAGATTTTTGCAGCACTTAGAAATCGTCAAAACTACATCTGAACCTATGACGATTTATTATGATAGTATGGTTGCGTTAGCTTATGCTAAGGATGCAAAGTATCATGGAAATACCAAACATATCCATATCAAATATTAATTTGTTAGAGACATGATAAAACAAAATTAAGTGGTTCTAAGACACATTCCTATAAGTAAAATGGTAGAAAACCCATTCACCAAACCAATAACGAGGGATGCATTTGTTAGAGATGCAAAATCCTTGGGCTTATGTAAGATATGATTAATTTGTACATGTTGATATACCACTTGTATTTTTGCTTGCAATTAATGAAAAGCATTTCACATGGTTCGCTTGTTTCTAGAGTTTTTATTATGTGAACATGTTGGAAATGCTATTTAGCACAATTCAATGAAGTATGTCAATAGACTTGATTGACTCTCTCACATGAGTAATAGCCTCTAGCGCTATAGAGCAAGTAGAGATGAGACCAAGATTGAGATGACTAAGGCGTAGTAGGAGCAACTTTGGTCACATTGTCACTCATAAGGTTGCCTTTATGAGAATCAAGATGAGATTCTTTATATGAATCGATATGAATGTCTTCCCCACCATTCATGTGTCTATATAGAGAAAGCTGAGTGTGAAACTTGTTTAACATTATTGAATGTATAGACAAAAGTTTAAGGTTTGGCACTGTAAGAAGCGAAAAGACAAAGACTCATATGGTGTTATTAATTTATAATAAAGAGCAAGACATACACTCTTTTTTATTTTGACAATGAGTAGAGTAGCTCCGCCATAGCATGAATTTCATACTGCATGTGCTAGATGACCAATTGTGAAACGAGAGAATGGATCCTTGCTTCTTCGCTATGTGAGTCTCAAAAATCCTACATATGGATTTCATTTTTCCTTACCCTTTGTGACTTTTGACTATATCATGATGTGATGAGTTAATGTTGGCTATCTTAGGATGTTTTCTATAGTCATGGAATGATTGACTTAACGAAGCATTCCTAGAAAAGTGAGTTAACTCAAAATCTAATTGGTATGAGGGCAAAAGAAAGAGTATTCTTTGCTTATACACTCATTACTTATATTCACTGGCCGGAGTTATTTCGCATGATAAAGCTTAGAATAACTTAGAATACTGAGTAATTGTAAGAAAGATCTTAGTATGGATTCTTAAGGGGTTGAATAATACTTGATCACGTTTATTAAGAAAGATAATTTGGGGTAAATAAGCACTTCTTTTCCTTTTAAGGTTGATGTCTCCTATATGGCCTATGTAAGGTTTATATTGGAGCTCCAACCATCAATGTGCTTCAGGTCACACGGTTCATTCACCTGTATGAATTATTCTCTATTTGAATTGTTGGATGATGATTGAAATAGAGATCAAGCCCATCATGGGCGAGTGGGAGATGTTAGGTTATGAGTTGGGTCGCCAATGGGGCTTGACCCGAACCATAATCTATAACTCGATAGACACATCCCTTAGAAGAGACAAGTCTCTTCGTTGATAGAAACTTTACTTCAGAAACCTATAAATGTGGGTTTTGAATTGATATTTGAGTTACGACTTAATACATCTTTTGAATATTGAAATCTCTTGGATTAGCATCAAAGAACAGAGAGGAAGAAAGGGTGTTCGTACTGTGGATCATCGATCATAACCAAGAGTTCTGATTCTAACCTGAAGCATTGAAGACATCTTTTCTTGAGCTTCAACAAGTAAGTCATCTCTTCTATTCCTGCTGTTGTAGATGAGTTTTACAGCATTAACAAATTCTACAACTGGTATCCAAGAATTTAGAAGAAAGAAAAATTTTGGGACCTTACAATTGATCAATCCAAGTTGTCATAAGCTCTTCTTCTTTGTCTCCCCATCAAGAATCACATAAACATAAAAAAGAATCCAAGAAGTGTAGTTCATAATAGTTTCTCATGCGTAATTTGTACAAAGTTTTAGGATTTGTTTAAATATTCCATTAAACAACCACCCAACCCAACCAACAGCATCCCATCCCATTCCAACACCATCGTACCTACCCAAGCCCCAGCCAATGCCTACCCAAGCAATTTTTTTATTTTCTTTTTTAGCTCTTAATTTTTATTAAAATTTTATCTTATTTTTATTTAAAAAAATCTACTAAAAACAAATAAAAATTCAACATTTATTTTCAAAATATAAATAAACTATTCATTATTTTTTTAATTTTATGTATAGTTATTTCATTAAAATAAATTAGATTTCAATTAAATAATTAAATCTTTAATTTAAATATATATTTGCTTATAACCAATTAATAATATAATAAATAAATAGAATTTTAAAATTTTTAAATAATATTTTAAAATAAATTTGATTAAAAAAAAAAAAATCATCCATTGATATAGATCAAAATTGTATTAACCAATACATTAAAATATATTATTTTTTAAATAAAAATATTTAATATTGATATAAATATTAAAACTCGTCCATTTGAAATAACATTTAATATTAAAATATTTCCAAACTCAACCGACTAATTTTTTTTATTTTGTAGATTTAAAATTAAATGAATTTTAATAAATTACTTTAAAAATTAAAATAATCAATTAATTTATTTATATTTTAAAATAATTTTTTTAAAAATATATATAAAATAATGAATAATTTATTTATATTTCTAAAAATAAAAATTTGAATTTTTATTTTGTTTTTTTAATAAAAAATTAAGTTTTAAAAGAGAAAAAAAAAAAGGGTTTTGGTGGGTGCTGGCTAGGTGTGGAGGGCTTGGGCGGGTGCATTAGACGTGGGGGGTGGAGCTTGTTGGAGTGGGTGGGTGTGGTTCAATAAGGGAGAGAGAAGAGAGAGAAATGAGAGAGAATAGAGGAGAGAATAGAGGAAATGGAAGAGAGAGGAAAGAGAAGGTGGGTCTCACGTGCGACGTGGACGCCACATCAACATTTAACAGTCATTCTAACGTCGTTTAACCACTTTAACGTGTCAATCACGACAACAACTAATTTGAGCTACGGGCGTTAACGTGAGAGGCCTATTTAGACGAAAAAAAGTTTGAACTGTAAGTAGGATATTTAGGAAAACCTGAGGGGTCTTTTTACACCTTTACCCAATTTACATTTACCTAAAGTATGGAGCATTCACATGTTTTAAAATATTTTAGGAAATTAAAAACATTTTAAACATCATTAAAAAGTTAAATTTATAAAAAAAAAACAGTGTATAAGTAAATCAATGGCCTTATCATCCTCATAATCTTATTCTTGAATCAAAGTCTACATAGTGAGAAGTTGAATAATTTGGACAAACAAAAAAACCCTAAAAAATAATACAAAAACTTGGTGCAAATCGTTGCTTAAACTAAAGCGTGCATGAGCAAGGGTCCCATTGACAACCCATCAACCGCGAATTCTGTGGATTCGGGTGACAGGAGAAATCTCTCTTCATTATGTCAATTTATCGAGATCTATTTTCACAAAAATCGGACATAGTCTCCTTTGTTCGGGGAGCTCTGCAACACAACATGTATAGCAGTGTAATCATAACCCATCTCGAGGTCTCAGCGAAATAGTAATAACCACGGTCCATTTATCCATATCCCCCGATATAAATCCCTTCTTGAGACCCATTCATTCACATTTAATTCTAAAATATGAAAATAAAACACTTAATTACAGTCCGTAAGAGTCCGATCACGACCCTCTTACCATAATTACATACCCGACTATTTATACAATAGTCCAAAAGAAATTTCTTAAAATCCTTTTATACAAAACACTTTTACAAAAAATGTTACTCAAGGCCACATGTCGGCCTCCTTCACAATCACGGCCTCGTCGGAATGTCGTCTCCCTATACACTCCTTGTACCTGAAAAGGGGTCCCACGACTAGGTGAGCAATGTCCGGTAGAAAAATTATTCTACAAGGGCTACTCCCCACCTAAATGCACATGCAATGACATGCATACATCAAACCACATTCCATACAGAAAATGCAATCCTATAAGGAATATTTCATGTCATGCATGAGATGAGACTCCTCAATACCCATAACACGAGTCTACGGCCAGAAATTGCCTCACCTGCGACGCCAAGTGTGAAAACCAATCATTGATGTTTCACCCAATGACTTAACTCATTAAACAACCTTCCAATATTCATTTTAATTTATCAAATCTTGTGTGTTTTGTGGGTATCGAATTTCTGGGGTCTCACTGCAGGCTTCGCACACTTTCCGACACTTTCGCAAACTTTCATCACTGGATGCATATATCTAACCAAGAATAAAATTTTGGGTCTTTTACCCTGGAGGGGGTCTACCCCATCTTGCTTCACCCAACACACGTAGATTTATTTATTTTAATGTTATGCAACCGTGAGTCTCAATTTTGGATGTACGTCCATTAAGGCTCACCACATATTCACAAGAATGGTGAATAGCCAATACCATGCACACACACGAGCTCGTAGATGTCCGTGCATATGAAATGCAGATATGCCATTTCATGCTATGTCATGTTACATGCATAATGAGAGCCACATGTAACATTTAAAAAAACATGGATAATTATATATATATTTTCATATAATTTATATCCCTCATGTCAATACATTAAATAAGCCTATATTAATATGAACTTTTCATACAACATGTTATTCAAACACCAATTAATAACACCTGAAAATGGCCACCGATCTCGGACCCATAAAAGCAGAAGCACCTCGATCCGCTTCACGGTTATGAACCATTTTGGTTCCATTCGTCACAGATCTTTGTGATACCAAAACACGCAACAAAACCCAAAGACATCCAGTCCAAGATCAAAACCAAATCTCAACCTGGTCAGGAGCGCAGAACCAATCCAAAAATTTCTAATGTCGATCCAAAATCTTGGGACTAAATCCTACCAAACCGATCCTGACCCCAGAAGAACACCTATGTCATTAAATGGCTTTTAGGCTAACAATAATCCAAGTAGGAAAATTCCCTACCTCTTTGAGTTTGACGAAACTCCAAGATTTTGGTACCCACGCATTGCTTTTGATGCGTGGATCAACTTTTCTTCTCGGACCATTGAGCTTCAACCATTGGAATACTAGGAAAATCTCCGTTTTTGTTTCTCTCTCCCCTTTCTCTCTCTCTCTCTCTCTCTCTCTCTCTCTCTCTCTCCCCTTTCTTCTCCTTTTTTTTTTTTTTTGCTCTTCCCTTATCCACCAAACTTCCCCCTTTTTGTTTGCTCACACCCTATTTCCTTTTCCTTTCGTTTTTCTCTTTTCTCTCATTTTCTCATCTCTTTCTTTTTCTCTTCTCTTTCTTTTCCTTCCTTTTCTCTTTTCTATTTCTCATTGGGATTGCATCAACCGAATGGTCTAAAAGTGGGGGAACTTCCCCCCACTTTCCTTCATCGCCACTTGTCATCACCACCATTTTTCTCTTAATTTCTTGAATTTTCTTTTCCCTTTATTTCCCTCCTTTGACACATGGCTCAATGTGAGCCATTCACACAAGTGCACCACATGGATCCTTCCATGTGTCAGACCCCTAGGGTGCCATGTGGCATCCACATGATCATGCCATGTGGCATCCACATGATCATGCCATGTGGCACCCGACACCTCGATGCCTTGGCAGTGATGAAATTCCATTGTCTCGAATCAGCGAAACCGACGGGGGTAACTAGATTTGTGAAAGCGAATTTACTTGGTGAAGTCCTTTTCATCATTCGAGATCTAGAAATTTTTTTTATTTCCAACCGAAATTACCATTTTAACCTTTCCTAGAAAACTGAATTTTTTCTAGGTTTTACATTCTTCCCCTATTAACATAATTTCGTCCCAGAAATTCACATATACTAGCACACACAAACACATGCATATGCAGTAATATTCTAGTGTCAAATATTAGACCACGCACATTCATCCTCAAATAAGAAAGGATAGGTGACCCGCATCTTGTCCTCGTGTTCCCAAGTTGCCTCCTCCACTCCTTGGTGTTGCCACAACACTTTCACTAGTCGCATGATATTGCGTCACAAAACCTGATCCCGACTATCCAAGATACACACTGGTCCCTCCTTGAAGGTCCCATCAGTATTAACAGTAATCTCTCCCCAATCCACTACAAGAGCTCGATCTGGGTATACTTCTGAAGCATGGAGACGTGGAACCTCATGGACACCTGATAAACTTGGTGGTAGCGCCAACTGGTATGCAACTGTGCCCACCCTCTCAAGTACCTCGAAGGGCCCAATATACCTGGGCGCTAGCTTCTCTCTCTTATTGAATCTGACCACTCCTCTCTTAGGCATCACCTTTAAGAAGACGTCATCACCCACCTCGAACTCCTAGGCGTCGGCGTCGTGCATCGATTGTGGCTCTTTTTGTCTACTGGCGTGAGAGTGTACGAATCAAATTCACCTTCTTAGAGGTGTCTCTAATCATATCCGAACCAGTGATGGAACTCTCTCCCACCTATGTCTAAAAAATCGGAAATTAGCATGGCCTCCCATATAAGGCCTCATAGGGTGCCATCTGTATACTCGCCTGATAACTGTTGTTATAGGAAAATTTCACTAAGGGTAAGTGCTCCTCCCAAATACTCTTAAGATCTAGGACGCATGCTCGCAGCATGTCCTTTAAAATCTGTATGGTCCTCTCCGACTGACCATCTATCTACGGATGAAACGTAGTGCTCATCGTCAACTGTGTCCCCATGGCCTTTTGGAAACTCTTCCAAAAGTATGCCATAAACATGGGATCCCTATTCGATACTATGGACACTGGTACGCCATGTAGCCGGATAATCTCTCGAATATACAACCGGTAGAATTCCTCCATTGTGAAGGTCATCCGCACTACTAGAAAATGTGCTAATTTAGTGAGTCAATCCAGTATCACCCATACTGTATCATGCCTCCATGGTGTCAGTGAGTGGGTCCTGAGAGTCCATCGTAGCGTGCTCCAGCTTCACTCGCTACCCACACTAATGGTTGATAGCCTGGCAGCGTGAGACATCGTGAAAAATCTCCAACTTGTTGCTTCATTCCGCTCCAATAATACTGGCGATGAAGATCTCGATACATCTTCGTGCCACCTAGATGCACAACAAAATGAGAGCAGTGGAACTCCCGGAGGATCTCATTTCTTAAATCGGTTAGCTGGCGATCCACAACCCATCCCCTATATCAAAGACAACCATCTATGTGGATGGCCCAGCCTTCGTCACCCGTACCTAACGGTACCCAATCCTTGATGGACGATATCTCTACGTCCTGCCCCTGGGACTCAATCACCTTGCTCAGTAGGGATGGTGTAGCTACCAAACTCTCTAGCATTTCTTGAGCCTGATTTCTATACTGCAGCCTAAACTATCCCACAGTCTTGAGCATCTGCCACTCCCGGGAAGCTACACTAGCCAGTACTCACCGTGACTTTCGACTAAGAGCATCAACCACTATATTTGCCTTACCAGGATGGTAATTCAAAGTGAAGTCATAGTCTTCCAGATACTCCATCCATCTACGTTGCCTCATGTTGAGGTCCCGCTGTGTGAAAATATACTTCAGACTCTTGTGGTCTGAAAATACCTCAAACTACTCACCATACAAATAGTGGCGCAAAATCTTTAAGGCAAAGACAATGGCCGCCAACTCCAAATCATGTCTAGGGTAATTCTGCTCATGATTCTTTAGTTGTTTGGAACCATAAGCTACAACCCTCTCAGACTGCATCAAGACACATCCCAATCTATCCCTAGAGGAATCACAATATACCGTGTACCTTTGTCCCTATTCTAGGACCATCAGAATAGGAGCTGAAGTAAACCTCATTTTCAACTCTTGGAATGCCTTCTCACTCAAGTCATCCCACTCAAACTTGACCCTTAAAGTCGATCTAGTCTTAGGTCTTTGCTAGTAGGAGAAATCCTCGATAAACCTCACCTTAATGCTTGATCGAGCGTATCTCGAAGACTGACTTCGTCCTCTCCTAACTCATAATAGCCTCTACCTTCTCAGGTGATTGGAGTGAATCATGCATACATTCTGGTGAATTTCTATGTGTTTTATAGCCCAACGCAGCGGGTTGCATTTCATATTCAGCGATGTGCGCTAATCCTATTCGTAATGTTTAATAGAACATGGCGTGCTCGAGATTCAAAAGAGCTAACGAGTAGAAGGAAGGGACTAAAGCAGAAAATGTGGCAAAGAATTGCAGCAGATGATCTCGAGTATACGGCGTGAGAGATGCTTGACTGCGATATGCTGTCGCGATGCGAAGGGATCTATCACCGCCATCCCAGCTTGAAGCAAGATTATGGTCACCTCAGTGCATAGCAGTGGCCTTATGAGTGGCGTAGCAAGGTCTCCCATTCCAAAACGGGAGCTTGAAAAATCTGACTTTTTGGGCCATTGATGGGCCGGGTTGAATATAAAAGAGCGGTGATTTGAGGTAAAGGGATCGGAGGCAGACGAAAGAAAGAAGAGAGACGTATAGAGAGAGATCGGTGAGGCGAGTCGGGAGATGTAACTGACTTTGTATTTCTCCCTCTAATTCGTGTGATCAGGAAATCTTTGGTTGTAATGAAAATCAGAATGCTTTCCTCTAGGCGTTGTCAACCCTAACCGCACCATTATGGATTAATACTTTAATCGTGTTTTATTTAAAATCGATATGAATTTCCATGGTTGTTTTACTCCTGAATTTAATCACATGCTATTATTTGGCCAATTATGGCATACTACTGCTAGGTTTCTGATATCGAGAGAAGATGACTCGTAGGGACATGGGTAGAGCAACGCTTGGTCAATTAGGGAATAGAGATATCCCACATTCAGTCTTAGCCTGAGGTTTTCCTTATTCATGCATCTCGGGTCGAGGGTCGAAACGAAGATGCAATACACTCAATAGCGAGATGAACGGAGGTTATATCTCGAGAGAGAATAACTTCATTAGGCATGATCAGCACCCTTTAACATAAATCATATGAATATTAAATAAATGCACTATCTAGGTGAAATCCATTAGGCGCGGTAGGCGAAGGCAAAACCTTAGGTTTTCTCGTCATTATCTTAAATAGAGCTTTAATATTAGGCTTTCTTTAATTTAGCTAGTTATTTATAATTCATTCAATTTGAATCCAAATATTGTCTAGGTCACTAAATCAGTACTTAGCATGCTTCTCTTCATAGAGAGCGACACTTGACTCATCCTGCTAGTGAACTCTGACCGCGATATACTTGGCGCTTAGTGCGCATTTTCTGACTTTACACGCTCACTAAAAAAGTCTGTCAAGTTTTTGGCGCCGTTGCCGGAGAGAAGTATAGTGTTAGTATTGACAAATGTGCCATAGATTGTACTTTGGATCAATTTTATTTTATTTAGTTTTTTACTTATTAATTATATTTTATTATTTTATTATTTTATTTTTTATTTATTTTATTTTATTCTTTTTTTTATTATTATTCTTCGTTTTAGGCATTGTGCCTTATTTCATTTGTGTTGTGACTTGGCCTCGCCTTCATACCGATGATTTCAGGAAAGCATTTAGTGTGCATGCAAAGACAAGATCGCAGGGAATTACTTCCATTCAATCGGCCCGAGCGCAGTCGTTTACATCGATTACGAGAGAAGCGCGCTGGCAAGTTGAAATCATGCAGAATCAAGAGGATGAAGGACAATTCCAAGGAAGGAATGAACCACAAGTGGAGCAAAATGGACATAATTAGAGAGATCAAGCCACCCGATCTTTTGTACAGCCTGATAATCTGCATATGCTACTTGAGGAGTTCACCTTACCACCTATAGTTGTTCAGTCAACTATACGAAGACCACCCATTCAAGCGAACAACGGTGAAGGAGTAACTACGCAAATGCTTCACAACATGTTCATGGGGTACGCCTAGTGAGGAATCTGAATCTGCATCCCAGTGAGTTTTATAGAGTTTGTGACCTGGTCAAGTCTGATGGAGTAATAGAGGCTCAGTTGCGTCTTTTCCCGGGTACAATCATAGCAATGGCCGACATTGGTTGACTAAGCCAACCACGAGTTCCATTACCTCGTGGAATGACCTAGTGCGAGAAATTTCTAACCAAATTTTTCCCACCAATAAAGATCGCTGCTCTGCTGGCCAGTGCTTACATTTAGGCAATTCGAGGGGGAGAATTTAGTCGAGGCTTAGGAGAGATTTCATGAGTTATTGAGGAGATGTCCACATCATAGGTTGACTAGGTGGATGCAAGTGCACACGTTTTATAATGGTTTAAACGATTCAGCTAGGACAATCGTTGATGCCTCAATAGGAGGTGCCCTGATGAGAAAGACTACAGATCAAGCTTATGAGATATTAGAGGATACAGTCACTAATTCTAATCAGTGGTCTCGAGATAGATCAGCACCCAGGAAGCCCTTAGCAGGAGCAGACATAGAAGTTCTCAGTAATTTGGTAAACCATGTATGATTAACTCTGACTACAGCTACGAAACTGACTAAAGTACATTAGATATATTCAGAATAATCCTTGGGAGAGCTGCGAGTCTTGTGGAGGGCAACATAGTACTATAGATTTTCGATCAGGATAGATGACAGTAGAGCGAGCACAGTATGTGAATCAGTAGATGATTCGTGCCACAGTAGGGTGATCCGGAATCAACAAAATTTGTATCCCACCTGTTCTCTACTGCCGTAGTCAGCTCTTTGCCCGAGTATAATTAGTCTAAATTCGAACACGGGGATGGGTTTTTCTTCGTCTGGAAATGATTTAAGTGAAGTGAAAATGGTGAATTAAATTTAGTTTTAGGTTTGGGTAAAAACGAGGGAGATTGGTTTTACCAAGCGAAAATAAATAAAATAAAATGAAATAGAACTCCTTGAAGCATTAGACAACTAAAGTTTAAGGTCTAGGCTAGCAGAGAGGTCCCCGGGTTAAATTTCCTCGCGTTGGGGAGGATGACATATAGTCATCTCGAGCCCAGGATCTTCATTAACTTTAAAAACTAAACCTAATAATTTTCCTTTTGATAAAAGCATTTATTTAGCATTTATGGTTCTACTTGGTGAAAATCTATCACCTTGATCCATCCTACAATGACTCATAAAGGGCAACTAATGAATCTCAGTGGATCTAATAATAAGTATCCACTAAACCCTAAGATATTACCAAGTATTGATCAAAGAGGATGCATCAAAAATGAAAACCTGTTGTGTGAAAAACAAGGGAACCACCAGCAGCCTGCAGATCCTACCCCCAGCAACCTTTTCCTTCAAGGAGGAAGTGGTTTTAGCCGCTCATCCTCCAAAACGAGAATAATTACAGTGAGGGTAGAAATGAGAAAAACCAAAAACGAAGTCGTTTGGATAAAAAAGCAGCGAAAATTTCGCTGCAGTGATTTCGCTATGATAGCGAAAATCTGGGCATAAGCGAGAATTGAAATTTTCGCTATGCACAGTACTTTTCGCTATGATAGCGAAAATTCGCTATCATAGCGAAATTTCACTATCATAGCAAAATGGATTTTGTACTTGTTCTGGTAGCTCTCTTGTTCCATTGGCTTCCTGGTTACTATTCCATTGCTCCACCTTCATTTGCACCGCATCATCTTTATTTCTTCCATTTACGCTCTTCTTTCTTCTTCTTTCTGATCTATGATGTTGAGTTTGACTCGAATTCTTCATGTTTGGATTGACTCAACAATGTTGGCATGAATAGCTCTAGCGCAAAATTTGCCACAAAATACGATCGATTAGAATAGTAGGGACCTTGATGTGTAAATCGGGTTAATTAGAATGATTAGTATATACAAAAAGCACTCAAAACCTATAATAAATAGGGTTGAAATAGCACTTTTGGGCACTAATCACACCTAACCTACACATTGCTAGTCCTTATGATGAAAGAAAGAAAGAAGAAAGAGCATACACGATAACAAAATAATGTTCACAAAAAACTATATTTCAAAAGGTTGTGAATGAGTAATGCCTAACCTAAGTAAGAATCATCAATGAGTGTCAATATCTATCATGAGAGAATGGAATACCCGTACAAAATTGAGTATTAAATGAGCCTCCTTCTTGGTAGATTAACCGGAAGCTTCCACCAAAATCTAAGTGGTTATTTTACTTCGGCTCTCAACAATAAAGCTGCTAAAGCCCACTCTCCCCCAACCTAGCTACTACCACGACCTAGCATGCTAGCCAACTTTAAATAGATCAGGATCCACCTGCTTATTCCACAATTCTTTACGTGTTGTAAGTGCAATGTTGAGTCGACCTCACCAAAGTCCATGTAACGGGGATCTGGAGTGACTCCCCAGCCAATTAAGGCTTAGGGCACCAGAGTCATAAGGATCTTTGACCCGCAGGCTCTTTAGGTTTCACCGGGACTTGAATGATTTCGAGACTCCAGCACCTACAACTTGCTAAACTCCACCCATCAGCCCATGGCGAACACTAAGTCGGTGACTCCCGACCGATGTGAAGGTTTAGGGCACCGGGCTAAAGGCTTTTATCATATACCCCTCGGACCATGCTCGGGTTTCAAGGCAAAGCATTGCAATTTTCCTTCTTTTTCTTTTTCTCTTCTTTTTCTCTTCTTTTTCTTTTCTTTTTATTTATTATTATTTTTTTTAGAAGACTCATTGGCCTTCTTTCCATAGGGGTCCTTAACCTATTAAAGGTAGTCAACAACACTAGGATAGGTTATCACAAGGCTTAGGAGGTTGCGCAAATATCACCCTATCATTGAAACCCATGCCTCATGTGTGGTTACTAAAGGTGGAAGAAAAGGCTCTAAATCAATAAGAATTCAACTAATCATTCACTCCATCCATGGAACCAATCTAACATCAATAACTGACAAAGTTTCACTTTCCAACTTATGACATAGGTAAAACACACAAAAATTTTGCTACAAAATGGGTCCAAAATTTTGAAAGTGTCGTATAGTATAATGCCTTATAGAAGGGAACTCAAACAGTTTCAACAACATCACAAAACGGGCTTGCTCAAAATAATAATGTAAACATAAATATAAAGCCGCCTTCCTTCACTAACTCTCCCAAACCAAATATCTTAGTGTCCGAAATGGGGCCTCTGATTGGAAAGTTAAGGAAGGAAATGTTACCTCTCAAGAGATGTGACTGCTGGTTTGACAGAGACTCTAAGCCCCATCGACACCTTTATTCACTCCGCTTGGCTTCAAATGAACAAGATAGGAAAAGAAAAGAGAGAAAGGATAAGTTGGAGCATTTCAAATTACATTCATGTACCTCTAAAAGTGTTCTTTCCGGCTATATTTTGATTCTATGACCTCTAAGCCTTAACCAGACGCCTAAAACTGAGTTCTGATGAAAAGTTATGAGCGAAACAAAATTGGAGGCTTCAAACAAAGTGAGTCATAGCTAAATTATCGTGGTACTCGAAAATTTTCGTAAGGTTTGCGGTAAATTTTCATGTATATTAGTGCGTGGAAAAATTTTTTTTTTTGAAAACAAAATAAATAATTAATAAATAAAAATAAAATTATAAAATAATAAAATAAAATAAAACATTTATTTTGAGAGACAAAAATTTTTTTTTTTTAATATATAAAAACGAATTTTTTAAATAATAATTAAAATAAATAAAAATGAAAACACTGTGGCGCTCGTTGTCTCATATGGAAGCTACAGATTCGCTATCTTAGCGAAATTGTACTAATAATTTTTCTATATAGCTAATTTTTGAAGTATGATAGCGAAAAATTATTTCAAGAATTAAGTAAATTTCGCTTATAGTTATAAAATTTCACCTTCTGTTATTGTTTCACTGTAGAATTTCTTCTAATCCAGCTTCAAAATTTCCACAATAAACTGCAGAAAAATTAATGCAAGAAAATTAGGAAAATTGCAGAAAAGTAAAAATTAATCTTAAAACAAGAATTAACTAAAAATTAGAGAAAACTAAAAAGAAAAAATTAAAGAAATCAAAATAAAATATGATAAAATAAAATAAGCCAAGAAAATGAAAACAAAAAGCTGGGAGACTGTGCTCTAAACCACTTCCCTTAGGGCCTTTGAGGTCATTGAACTCAAGTGAGTTTTAAATGTCGTGGGGCCCGGTGCCCAACCGAACTTCAAAGACCGAACCAACCACCGCAGGCATGCGATGTGAGCACTCGCTATTTGTTTTGATGTAGGCAAAATTCCTCAGATGCAGGCCACTAATCTCTTGAAGTTCGCAGGCGTGCCATTAAATGGGCTGGATTTATTGGGGAGCGGTGTGCCAGTTTTGGATTTTGTCACAGCGCCAAGTGATGTGCCACCGCGCCAGGCTACTGGCAAATGGTTTGCTTGTGGGTCATGGGCCGCATTAGGATCCAAACGGCGGGCTCCGCTCAATGGATGTGCCTGATCCTTCCATCAAGCCCCGCCTCCACCGCTCTCCCGCCATAAAGGCAAAGGATTTCTTCTTCTTTCTCCCATGGACAAACAGTAGCATAAGTATATGAAGATTAAGATAACCCCGTCGCTTCGACACCGCCTCCTACGGTGCGCCAAGCACACTTCCTCTAGATTCTTCCTTTTGATCAAGTCACTGGCAGCTTTGAATTGACATTGCAAATAAGCTAAATTGTCGACCCACTTCATTTTGAAACTCCATCTAATTTTTGTTCCAGGGGTTTCACTGTTAATTTCTTTGATTTGGTCTCGGGATGGGCCACTACCCTTTTCGCTTCCTATGAAATTATCCTACCAGTTTACTCAAGTTCGTGGATGGCTTAGTCAACAACAGGATGGGGTTAGTGGCCTGGTGGCTGAGGAGCCGAGGTAAAATGTGGAGAAACAAGAGGTGGCTAAGTCGAGGGAACACTAGTAAACGGGTGCACCCATCCATTGGTCTCATAGTCCCTCATAGACCTATTTGATTGATTTCTCCCCTGGTACTACGATTTTACATGCAAGGTTCCTATAAATTCTTTCATTGTCACAAGGTTTGTGGTTTTCATATACGATCAGGACGCTTCTCTAGGTGCTCCATTTGATCACCTGCTTCGCCTGTGTTCTGTGGGAGATAGATTGCCACTTCCTCTTGGATTTCTATCATCGAACGTGTCTCGTGAAGAAGAACAGTATAACCCAAGACAACACCAAACAAGAAAAAAAAATCCTGCAGCAACTTTTTTTTTTTTTGTTTAATTTTTTTTTATATGAAACTAAAAGAAATGATAGCGGAAATATAAAGTATCTACTGGAAGATTGATGAGACTGCAATGTTCCAGCTACCAATAAATGCACTTTAGGCACTATCCTAAGAGATCTGCATTCATTTGATTCAGGCACAAGAGCGAACATCCAGAATCAACAAAATTTTTATCCTATATTCTCCTACCGCCGTGAGTCAAGCTACCGCAGATAAATGTCTGCGTCTAATCTTACTTAGCTTTCTTCATACAAATGATTTAAGTGAAGTCAAAATGGTGAATTAAATTTGGATTTTAAGGTTTAGGTAAAATGAAGATCGGGTCATTGGTAAACTAAAAATAAATAAAATAAATGTAAAATAGAACTCCTCACATTAAATACCGAGTTTAAGGTCCTAGGCTAAACTAGAGGTCCTTAGGTTAATTTCTCGCTGGGCTGGGAGGATGACATATAGCCATCTCCCAAACCGGATCTTCATTTAACTTTAAAACAACCCTAATAATTTTCCTTTTGATAGAAAGCATTTATTTAACATTTATGGTTCCTACAGTGAAAATCTATCACCTTGATCCATCCTACAAATGACTCATGAAGGGCAATTCACGAATCTCAAAGGATCTAATAATAAGTGCATCCACCGAACCCTAAAAGATTATCAAGTATTGGATCAAAGAGGATGCATAAAAAATGGAAACAACTCCTTAACCTACCTCAAAGTGGGCTCAGAATGACAATCTGAATGGATATCAGTGTATCTAAAGCTAAGAATACACTGAACCCTAAAAGCTTGCCAAGTATTGACCAAAGAAAGTACATCAAAAAGCTTTAAACCTAGAGTTAGAAATTTGGGAACCAAAATGTCAAAACCCGTCATGCTGCGGAAAACAAATGGGAACCACCAGCCAGCCGCATCCTACCCCAAAGAACCTTTTCCCTTCAAGAGAAGTGGTTTTTAGCCGCTCATCCTCCAAGTCATCCCTGAGGGGCGTCTGGGTAAACCAAGAAAGTGAGAGAAAGAAGAGAGAGAAGAGAGAAAATGAGGGCCAAAAGCAGGGGCCCGTGACTGCTTCCTTCCAAAATTAGAACTTAGGTCACGTGTTTTACAATGCTTATATAGCCTACAAACATGAAATACCAAAATAACCAAACTAGAATAATTAAGGAGGGTAGAAATGAGAAAACCAAAACGGTCGCTTGGCAAAAAACAAAAGCAAGTAGTACCTCAGACATTAGTTGATTTTCGCTATCATAGCGGTAATACAGCATAGCGAAATTGAAATTTTCGCTTATGCACGTGATTTTCAAGTATCATAGCTTAAATGGAATTTTGGTAATCGTTCTCGGGTCAAGTTACTGCTCCATTGGCTTCGCACATTATTCCATTGCTCCTCGCTCCACCAGACCAGCAGATCAAGGTTATTTCTTCCATTTTCGCTTCTTCTTTCTTCTTTCTTCGACGGCGATGTCGAGTTTGACCTGACCTCTTCATGTTCGATCGACTCAACAATGTCAAATAATAGCCTACAAAACTGCAAAATTTGCCACAAAATGAATGTGAGGAATAGTAGGGACCTTGATGTGTGAATCTGTTAATTAGAATGATTAGTATACAAAAAGCACTCAAAACCTATAATAAATAGGGTTCTAAATAGCAATTTATGGGCACTAATCAGTAGAATCAACAACAACAGGGACAGTATGGAGGTAATACATATCAGAATCAGGGTCAGGGTTAGAGAGGTAACCAAAATAATCAGAACAACCAGAACTATGGCTGGAGGTGTAACACCCCAAATTATACCATAATAGTTTTATAACATGTTTAGGGTATAATAAAAGTAATATTATATTTTTCCGGAATAAAATAAAGATAAAAACAAAAGTAGGAATATGATAAGTTAAATTACAAATAATAAAGCAAGATTTGAGGCTATTGTAAAATATCATAAATTGATTTGCAAATATTAGAAGAGTCGAGGACCAAAGTGAAATAAAAAGGGGATAAGATCACAAGGATATCAAAAGAAATATCTCATTTTGGTCTCTGGAGAAGAGAGAGCAAACACTCGATAAGAGAGAAGGGAAGAAGAAAGGAAGAAGAAGAAGAAGAAGAAGATCATTGTGTATGGATGTCTTGGGTTGTATGGAACTATGAGTATTGGAGTATCAATTTGAGTATAGTTTGTATGAAACTGGCTGAGTAATAAGCATAGTTTGTGGCATGAAAGTATAGATACATGGTTTAACCCCGTCTTGTGTATGGTTTGGGTTTAGGAACTCCTAAACTCATTCGTGTAGGGGTTGGAGTTGAGAAGAGTCTCTAAGGCTCCTATAGGTGTGTTTCTGGGAAGGGTCTAGTTGCAAGTCAACAAGAAAATTCCCTATTGATCATATGCGTAGCCGGACCTAGAACTATATTCGGGTCAGAAATAAAGAGAATCTGAAGCAGTCCTTCGGGGAAATTGTAGCCACATCAATGAAATTGATGTTAGGCTTTTGAATTTCTCACTGACCTCAGACCAAGTTATGGTCTTTAATTCAATACCAACGGGTGAGGTCAACATGAGGTCGCCCAAATAGAGGTCAAAGGCATCTCATGCAAGCGAGGTCAGCAGACCTCATGCAGCATAGGTCAGCAGACTTCATGCAATAGAGGTTAGTACCAGCCCTAAAGAGCTCACTGGTCCCGTTCAGTCAGCCCACAGATTTGACTACGTATGACCCTCCAACTCGGGTTGTCATAACTTCATCTCAACTCGACAGTGTTCTTCGACTCATGGAAGCCCATCAGTCAAGAATCCACCATATGCCTGAGGAGGATATTGGATGTCAGAACGAGGTGATAGATCAAGCTCTTCCAGGTCAAGTCAGCTCGTCCAGTTCAGGATTTGACTACGTATGACCTCCAACTCGGTTACCATAACTTCAGCCCCACCCCATCACTCAGCGTTCTCGACTCTATGAAAAGACCATCGAGTCAAGAATCATCCATATTCCCGAAGATATTAGATGTCAGACCGAGGTGTCGAATAGAGCTAGTCCCAGAGATCACCATCCATTAAAGCCACTGCCTAGGGTTGATTCACGTATGACCTCCAACTCTGGCTGTCATAACTTCTCCGTCCGAACTCCGATTTGGGTGTTCTTGGACTCTATGGAAATCCCATTGAGTCAAGAATCCATTCATTTGCATGAGGAGAATAGAAGGTGTCAGACCGATGTGTTATACCAAGTTCACCGAGGTCAGGTCAGCTCATCCAGTTAAGGATTTGACTACGTATGACCACCAACTCTCGGTCATAACCCTCCGGGTCCTAACTCCACCAGAGTGTTCTCGAATTCTAATGAGCCCATCGAGTCAAGAATTCATCCATAGACAGATTGATAAAATTAGAAACCCATAGTCCTGGAAAATGAAAAACAGTAACTCACTATAGGTAACCCATAGTTATCATATTATGAACGCCTTATTATGTTCATAACAAATTTCATAAGCATACATGGTAAGCATAGTTATTTATGCACATAATGAGATATGAAAATCAGAAGATACGAATAAATGATCGATTTATATAACATGAGGCGTAGCAATCGAATAACAATAATTATTCTGAATATGAGATATATACCGAACATAAAACACATATTGGATTGTCCGCTAGAACCCGTAGAGGATGACGGTACGCCTATTGCGTGAAAAACAAGTCCGCAAAGATACAAGTTCTGATATCGAGGTCCTATCAGGTCGATGAGATAGGATCCTGTTTGATCACGCTGCACCGTGCGGTCACTACGCCTTCGCCCTTTTATAGACCAACTTCATGATGCTGAGTACAAATACAGCCCTTTATACTTCTCAGATTCACTTCTAAGGTTTATGCGCATACGAAACATAAAAGAAAAATGATACATATGCAAATGAATGCGGAGAATATATGACATGATATGAGAAGAATAACACTACTATGCGATGATAGTATGCAGTTACAAGAACAAGAAGCAAAGTACAAGATGACATGAAAAGTATATGGAAGATGATAAGAAATGAAACTGGTTATGAAAAGTATATATATATGAGAAATGATAAGAATCAGAAATGTTATCTCGTGTTATATGCATTTTGTATAGAAGTGTGCGACCCTTAATAGGTCATCCATGTATTAATTCACTAAGCTGCAAAGCTTAGCACTGGGTGTTCAATCCGTGTAAAGGCTGCAGAGGAAACCAGAGGACCGCAATCCACATCAGCAACTCAGCCTACATCAATTGAGTTTCCACCGGAAGACCTTTAGGTCTATCTGTATATGAAATTTTGTAAACCCATGTAAATATCAGAGATGTTGAACACGATATATGGAGCTTCTCAGATATATATTTTGTAACTGTCGCTACAAAATATAATACAAGCTAATTGTTTAACATTATGTGAATGAACTAGCTTAAAGTTTATACGTGAAGGAAAAAATAAAAATGACCCTCACTTGACACCCTATGCCGAGCTGAAGGTCACGCTTTAGTGGTGGTACGTGAGCTCAGTTTAGGTATTTCCTCGAAAAGCCTAGGTTTAAAGCAGCCCGAATGTAGTATATGATGTAAAAGCCCGTGTTTAGTAATGTGTCAGCCCGATGGATGCTGTCCTTGTTTTGTATAGATGGATCGGGTCCGAAGAAGTCGAGTGTTAAACCCAATGGAACAAGGGTTATCGCCTCAACCTTCCTGAAAGTAATGTACCTAATGCTCCACATAAGCCTTAAGTTGAGAACACTGCAAGATATGGCTCTGCTCTCGATAGATCGACCCCTCCCAAAGCCCAATGCATACAATAAGAAGACACGGAGCGCAGGAATCTCCATGGTCGAGCATAAGAGTCACTAAAGCTTTAATTCTCGTTAGAAAGCTAGAAAGGGTATTATAAGAGGTTAGATGTCCTCTCGATCGAAAGTATCACAAAGGCAATTCACTATTGCAAGCGAGGTATATGATTGTGAAATCTAGTATTAAGAAGTCCATGGATCCTGTAAACTCATGACTGGGAGTTCTTTGTCCAAGAATTTAGGGCAAAGTATGTTACCGAGATGTATGTGGGTTCCAAGTGAAATGTCAGCTCCGAATTTCAGCCAAAGAGTCTGCCCTGCGGGTCGAATATGAAAAGAATTTAGCCATCCAGTAAATACGCACGACTAGTCCTCACCGAGGCATTTCAAAGTACCTGAGGATGGACTCCATGATTCCATCAAGAGGTATCTGCACCTATGACTTCTCTCCAAATAGTTGATTTCTATCAGCCTGGTCCAAGTCAGAATGAAAGTAGAGAGACTAAACGAAAGAAGAAGAAAGATTTCAAAAGAAGAAGTTTTCTAGATAGCCTGGCCTTCTTTCTAGAAAAGAGCTAGAGAACTCCAAATTAATCGTAATATAGTTCCGCCACGAGAGGTAGAAGGCAAAGGTCCAATGTAGCACGAGGCTGTAGAGGTGCTCTCATTAGGGACAGGAGAAATTCCCTGACGTCCCGATCGCTGCAAAGGCATTCGGAGTTTGCAAGGTAGTGATTGTGGGAGGTTGTTTCCAGGGAAGCCTCGAGCATTGATAAAGACAGTTGTCCCCGAGACAGGGATAATAAAGTCAACAAGGAAGTGGCAGAGAAGATCTCGCGGCACTACTCTTCGACTCAAGGATCGCAGAGGGGTCAGAGCCGCCCATCTCAAAGACAGAGGACTATGAGGCATAGTTTCGGGAGATGCGATTATTGTCCCATGCCTGAGCAAAGACCAAAGACGAGCATGGCGCTATGAAGGCCCGTGGAGGGATCGTAATGCTCCTAAGGTTATAACGTATATTTTCTTTATATGATACTAAGACGATGCATCGATCGACCCTCGATCTACTCATTCATACGTGTGCATGGAGCATGTATTTGACAAAGTACCAACAATGGAGAAATTAGCATATGACATGCATGTAACTAAACTGGTCGGGGCACAACGCTATTGTGAATAAATATATAGAAATCAGCCCCATTGTTATACAAACAAGAGAGTCTCTCACTGATTTGATAACCTTACCATTCCGAGAGTTCGACGGATTCTAGAATGGATCGGGCCGCCTGCCACGTAGAGCTATCGTTGATCGTGGGACAAAAGATGTGAGGTATTGAGATGCTCCACTGCATCGAGGTATTGCACAAGGCATCGGATCAAGTGTAATGTCCAATGTGATCTCCACTATGCAAGCTTAGAGAATTTATGAGGAAAGGATGTGAGACATTCTTGCTGTGATACTGACCAAGAGAGGCCAAGTTGGATGTAGAAAAAGATTCCAAGAGTAAGGAATTTCCGCATGTATTCCCCGAAGAGTTACTGTGCATTCTACTGAGAGAGAGGTGGACTTAGCTATAGAAATTGTACTTAGAACAAATTTTATGTTCAGTGGCAATCAGATAGATGGCTCCAATCTGAGTCGGGAAAGAGTTAAAGAGTCAATTGCAAGAACTTTGATAAAGGATTTATCCACCCAATGTGTCCCCTCGTTGCACCTCGCTTTATTTGTGAAAAGAAAGATGGCACTCTACTGATGTGCACTGATTATCTACAGATCAAGGTGACAATGAAAACAAGTACCCATTGCCAGAATCTAAGATCTTTGATCAGTCAAGGAGCGTGTCTTTTCAAGATGCACTGCGATCGTGGTATTACGCTTGAGAGTAAAGGGAGGGAGATGTCAAGATCAGATGAAACCCGAGCATGTGGCATTACAGTTTTTAGTCATGCCATCTGGGGCTGATCAATGCACCGGGACAGTGATTCATATTTGATGAATAGGTTTTCTCAATCTCATATGGATCAATTTGTTGTGGTTTTTATTGATGACATCCTCGGTGTATTCTAAAGATGCACAGAACATGAATAACACCTAAGAATAGTCTTAGAGACGTTAAAGAAAAAGAAGTTATATGCTAAACTCAAGAATGTGATTTTCACAAAGGAAGTCTCACCCTAGCGCCATATCAGGTCTGGCTGAGGGTATAAGAGTTGATCCTACTAAGATTGAAGCAGTTGTGAATTGAAATCACCTCAAAATGTAACCGAGGTGAGAAGTTTCTGGGTTTAGGCAAAAAGTTATTATAGAAGATTTGTGAGAGGCTTTTCTTGGCCATAGCTTCTCCGCTACCAAGTTACTTCAGAAAGGAATAAAGTTTGATGATGCATAAACGCTTAATAGTTTTGGCTAATGAAAGGAATGCCGTTGAAGCACCAAGATTGACAAGAAATCTATTTCGAAAAGAGTATACCTCGTGGTAGTGGATGCTTCATGCATTGGTTTAGGATGCGTGTTAATGCAAGATTTGGGAAAGTAAAGGGGCTTATGCGTCTGCATGTCAGCTTTACATGAAAATTATCCCACTCATGACCCAGAGTCAAGCCATGAGGTTTGCTTATAAATATGGCATACCTACTTATACTGGGAAAAGTGTGAATGGCTAACTGATCATAAGAGTTCAAGATTGCTAACGTTGGTAAATAGTTAAATCCTTGAGACAAATGAGGTGGTTGTGAGTTATTTAAGGATTATGACCGATTATGATTACCACCCTGAAGGCTAATATAGTGAAATGCTGAGACCAAAAGATTACATACAAATCATTTACGCGGCTACTAAGGACTATTGTCTAACTTCGCAACTACGCCTACAAAACTTGTTGATCAACCAAAGAACACATACAACTTCATTTACGTTATTACCAAGGACTATTGTCTAGTCTTTAACGGCGCCATAAAAACTTGTCAGGACTAAAACATGTTTGCACATTTATGCATTAGTGATGCATGCAAGATTAAAACGTTATCATCAAGGACTACTATCTAACTTTAAAGAAAAATCGCCTATAAACTGTTACACTAAATACATATATAAATTCTATGACACTATTACCAAAGGATTCATAATCAATCCTGTGCAATAAAGGTTAACAACTTTGTCGATATTATACTATAATAACAAAAACTTAGAATAAAAAACAATTTTAATTTATTGGTTTCGTCCGATATTCCGTAAGTGCACAGTTTATTAAGTAATAAAATGGACATAAGTCCGAGCATCGATCCCACGAGATCTCTGTGAATTTTTCATCAACTACTCCCGACTTCACTGAAAATTCATACTATTTGACCATAAATCGGAGATATGGGTGTCCAAAGATGAAAGCTGGGAAATTAACTAGTTCAAAGAGAAATGAACATTCAAATAGGACTAAATAAAATAAACGAAGGAAAATAAATTCCTACGAAAAGAAAATGAATATCGGTCATTATCATAGGGAAGACATCGGGTTATAAACAATGTAGTTGAACGATCAATTCCTCGTAGTTCCTATCAATAAATTTCTTGATTATATTTCAAGTTTCAAAATTCGTCTAAGGCATTTGTAGTGCAAACCCGGATCTCTCCACTCCATACTGCTATCTCCTTCCTTCCCGATTCTCTCGACCATGTGGAACGAGATAACCACTTTAACAAGAACTTCCTTGCTTCGGGTATTTTTCGCAATACTTCATAACCATTTTATGGACTGCATAATTCACGCTCCTGCCATCTGGCCAAGCAAGGATATACAACTTCCAAATTACTTCTTCTCTAAATTAAAATAGATCAACCTTTCCTTTGATTGGGATCTCAATAATACTGATCGGGCCTTTACTATCCGACCGAGGTGAAATCTCCGCTGCTTAAATAGATAAGTCTGCTCAACCTCGCTCTCACTTCAAGTGAGAAGAGGATTTATCTAAGTGAACTCAAGAAAAGCTCAAAGGATCCCTAATAGCAAAGTTAATATACCAAAGAAATGTACATTACTCCCGTGATTGTCTTCCCGTGTCACCGTGAGGACCTCCTTGAAACTTCGTAGTAACGACGCAATTCTTAACGTATAGTAAACTCCGATATTCCGCATCCAAAATCAATAAACTCATAACTGAAGTAAATTCAGAACCGAAATGAAACAAGATGCCGCAAATTACTACTGTGAAAGATCACTTACCACAATGCTCACTAAATGGAAGCTCGGGTTCCTCACTACTAATCACACGAGACAAAGATCCTCCGATCAAAAGAATAAATCGTAATCAACTGAATAATCGAATCCTTAAATTTGTCCGAATCTCGATGCATTCCGTAGTAATTGAAAAGAAATTGAATTCTGTATTCAGCTTCAGCAAAACGATAACATTCAGATCCAAAAAATAAACGAAAAGAAATACAAGACAAACATCTGCTCTAAAAAAAGAAAAGAAAAGAAAAGAAAAGAAAAGAAAAGTGAAGCCTAGGCTACCCAGATCTCTCCTTTGATGCCCGACTTGCCTGTTACTTATTTGTAGTCATGATTTATGGTTTCCAATTGGCCCTAACTCTAATATAACCTCGTCGGATTTCGCAGCAGCCAGCCTGCATCGCTCCAGCCATACCAAGCTCTCTTGGTCGCGATGATCGAACCTTGCGTCACATTGACTTAAAGTTCCGTGATCCTATGAACCGGTCGCTCATGTTGTCACGACACCACGCCATGCTTTGCGTGTTTCAATGATCGCTTCATGATGTCGCTAATATCATGGCCTGGCTACATCCATTCTAGTCCCTTACGCCTCTCAATGAATGTCCCCGATGTCACACATCGTGATGTTGTCGCGATATGGGCCCAAGTCTCCCCGTGAACCTTCCTCTATTTAGTTATGATGTCGCTGACATCAACATCTGTCGCGACATCACCCCGTACTATTTCCTTGAACGTGTCCTCGATGTCGTGACATCAACCTCATAGCTCGCTTCAGTCGATCTCCTCTCGGCGTCACGACGAAGATTAAGTCTCCGCCGAATAACCAAGAGTTCGTGTCACATCACCTTCGCTCGAGCATCACCTTATGCGTCACGAGGGTTGCACGAGTTGTTGATGATGTCGCGACTTAATAGCTCGGCCGCTGGCCATCACTCTTTACCGGGCTTTCCTGCCACCGGCCATGTCACATCCCCGTCGCTGACCAGATCAAATCTTTCAATCTTCCTGATGTCGCGACTTTAGAACCTGGATCGCATTGCACTAATAACCGCATCAATGACTACCATTGTTACCGTCCGCATTCGATCGCATTTTTATCCCAATTTATTTCTCGTATTTTTCTACCGTTTTCTTTCTTCCAATTCTACTCAAGAATAAATAAATGGGTGAGTTTCTTCCTAATTCAGATATTAATTATTCAATTTAAATCGAAAATCAAATAGAAAATGGACTAAAAGAGATGACTCTTTAAGCCTACCAAACCTCCCCTAACTTAAATTTTGCTTGGCTCACAAAGGAAAGAAAGATTTGTTTGTCCTCAAACAAAAGGACATTTTCTCTGCTTTGTTTTGCAGCTTATTATTCCCCTCATTTCTAATCCGAATTAACAAAATATAACTCAAGGCTGCAAATTCTGGTCATTATAAAAAACAAAGCATGGTATACTTATCACAAAATTTGATAAACTAATGTATTTAACAGTCAGCTTTATTTATCAAGTCTTGTTCTCAGGTGTGTGTGCAGTCACAGCCCTTCCTAACTTGACTTGAATTCTAGTAAATCTTTCTTCCTGGAAGTTTTCTTAATCGTTTATTAAAGTCCCATACGCTGTTTTTCTCTTATTGACTTCACTAATGTAGGTAAATTTCAACCTTCTAATCACGAGGTCTTTCAAGCTGCGGATATCGGGCTTAGGTAATCGGGTAGATAAAATGAAGAATTTAGGCTGTAAATTACCTGCACTTTCTTTCTCTTCCGCCTCTCTTCTTCCTTATAGCTTCTCTAAATAACTCCTAAGCTTCAAGGCCTGGGACATCTTTGATCTCTCTTCAATTCAGAACCGTATGCCCCTATTTTTCACTTGTAATTTCACCTGGGAATTTTTCCTTTGTTTCGTCACTATTTAAGGATAGTGCAATGTTTTAATTCTTTAGGCTTTCTAACACCCCAGCGAACTTTGGGTTAGTAGCTCCTATACTGTATGGCATTAGGGTACTAGGTGTTGAAACACCCCTAAGAACTTAATTGTTCAAGAGAGCAGGGCCACAAGATAAAACTTATCCCTATAAGCTGCCTTTCATTGCATTTTCTCGTCTTTCGTCTTTTCTTCATTCCCTTTGAGTTCCTCGAAATATATACTCCCCAAAACTTCATTTCTTACTTCCCTCCTTGGATTCCTCGGTAATCATAGGTTCTTTACTGAGGATTGATTTAGAATGGGTCAGTTTCCATTGTTATTTTTTAAAAAATGTTATTGGTTCAATTTTAACTATGTATATGCATCAATAGATGAGTAGTGGGATGGCTAAAAATGGCTCAAACTATCCAATGATGGCCCCAATCATTTCCTGTTATATTTCCCACCTAAGATTTCACTCTCAATCAATAATCAAATAAGTTCTAGACTGTGACTCTAAATCTCGAATTTCCTTTAAATTAATTCCTACTCTAGCTAAAGTTTCATAGGTGTTGTCGACCGATGTGTATTATTTCTTCAAGACTTTAATTTATTCACCTGCCTATAGACATTACTACCTTCCAAGCATTTTGTTCCATCAGCACCAACCAATTTCTCAATTTTTGTAACTACACTGAATCTAAACAGAACAGTATATACTCCTAATTCCAGTTTCTTTATTCATGATTTTATTCTTTCCGAACAATTTGAACAGAACTGAATTATTAATTCGATTCCTAAACAGAAAATAAACTAGCACATAAACAAAATTCAAACATCATGATTAACCAATTTGTAAGTCAACAGGAATTTTATTCAAATATCAAAAGGACTTCAATATCGGGTCTCGAATCAGTTTCACTACAAACATTTTTCTACTAAGTTCATCCCATTTAAAATCCTATCTTTTCTCCGTAAGCTCGCATTCCCCACTTCAAAATTCGCTCACTGCACCTTGAGCCCGAATGAGCCATTCTACTTCACAACAAGGTTGTTCAACAAATCGGGGCCGCCCAATCTTTTCGAGCTTCGCCGATGGATTCTAACTAATCCATATTCTTTCCCATCAACCGCCGGATGAAACTACGTTTTATGGAACTCATAGTGGAATTGGTTTGTTTTCCGACTCCACTCATTCCATAAAACAGTGTTTGCATCCCTCGGACGCCTCCTCACTCTCATTCTCCTTCCCTTCATTCTTTCTCAAGAGCTTTAATTCCTCGTTCTTCCATCCTTTATAATGAGGTGTGTCTCTTGGAAGAACAAAGTCATTTATGATTTCCTTCAATTTTCTATGGGAAGATTAAATGTGAGATTCATCGATTTATGTCCCTTCTTATATTTTCAACCCGTATCGGGGCTTTTCTGAGAATTTGGAACGTTTTTTCTGAATTTTTAATTCCTTCCATCTATTTTCTAAACCCGGTATCATTCCACAGACGATTAGATCAAAAGATGGATTTGTCTGATTTATTACTATTTATTCAGATAACCAAAGTCGCGAATTATAGTTCCATGGACCCGAATCCGAGACTGCACCGGGTTCTACGTGGAGGACATTATCCTCAAGACAGTACATTCAATGGTTGGGCCGTTAAATCAAAACATTATTTGCTGGATGTCATGATTTCTCTCAATTTTTATGTTGACCTTAAAATCTAAGTCACGGCAGGAATGTTCGCTATTCTTAAATCGTGATGACTAAATTTTGGTCTTTGACTTTCTTTCCACTTATTATTCCTTCACACTTCACATTCTCGTTAACCTCTCGAACCCGTGTTGTGTCCCAGACAAACAAATACCCAATTTCGCTACAAGATTCACGTCAATTAAAATAAATACAAACTCTATTTATTTTATCATGTAAAATTGATACTTATTATTTCCTCATATTCAATAGTTAAGATTCCAGCAAGATAAAAATAAATTCCCCAAACTTCAATCATGCTACTTCAAATATAAAATCCTAAATAATTATTTCAACTCAAATGCAATTAAAATAAAAGGTGTGGAAAGATGAGAAACTCCCCTTTTGTTCCTAGTCATGTAAGTTCAAATTTTCCTACATCCGATTTTAGAGGTGTCTCTTCTTCGTAATCTTCATTCTTCCACAACTCGCCTGCTTTTAAATTTTTAATGGACTTCTTTCATTCAACCAATGTATCAATGCATCCAAATTTAGCCTCTATAGCTGACAATTTGTCCATCACATTCCTTTTGGCTCTTCACCTCTCGCGATTTCTTCCCGAAAAATTCAAATTGAGCTTAATGTTGTATTCTGTGAAAGATTTCTTCCTATCAAAGATATATGTTCTACTCTTCCCCATGTTTGGAATTATAATTTCCCTTCTTGTTCGGGAGGGTTGATGGGTAAAGAATTTGCTGAAATAAGCCCACTGTACCTCCTTCCATGTGTTAACAGATTCATATGGGTAGGTTAAACTATGTTGCAAATACATTCTAGAAAAGAGAATGGAACAACTGGCACTTAATAACTTCCTCGCTCCACACCATTCAATTGAATGAATCAAGGCTTTAAATCGCCCCCGCGTTCATCGATTTTCAAAGGAACACCAAATAATCGGGTTCTGGCTGACCATGGTTATCAAGTGTTTGCCCGAGCTCAAAATCATTAGCATCGACGCTAATAGTTTCTCAACATTTATTGTGATGAATGAATCTATAAATTCCTCCATAGTGTCTCCTTAAGGTCTTTGTCGCACATTCCCGGGTCGGCTACACCGCTTAACTTTTTATCTCGTTGCGACACAGCCATCTTCCCAAAACTAAAGTACACTCAAATCAATGGGATTGAATTAATCAACAAACATTTTAATATGGTTTGTTAAAGGTCAAAGGGGCCAAAAGACACCGTTTGAAACGCCATTTTCGTTTTTCTTTTTAAAAATGTCCAAATTAGTATTTACTATTCGAATATTGATTACTAAACCTGTCTATCTCAGAATTCTTACAAAACTCTGTTGAGACCAAAGAGATATACAAATTTACTTACAAGTATTACTAAGGACTATTGTCTAATCCCTGAATGCCATAAAACTTGTTAATCAACCAAAGAACACATACAAATCTCTACGCATTTATTACTAAGGATCATTGAACTAACTTTAATCCGCGCCATAAAACTTGTCGTACTAAAACATGTTTGCACATTTATGCATTAGTGATGCATGCAAGATTATAACGTTATCACCGGCTGACTACTATCTAATCCCCAAGAAAATCGCCATAAACCGTTAAGACTAAAATACATATATACAAATCTCTATGACACTATTACCAAAAGGACTATTAATCAATCCCAGTAACAAGCATCAACTTGTCAGACATTATACTATAATAAATCTAAAAATCTCTTAGAATAAAACAATTTTAATTTATCAGTTTTGTCCGATATTCCGCATGCACAAATGACAAGTAATAAATGACATAAGTCCTTATCATCCCACAAGAGATCCTCAGAATTTTCATCAACTACCCCGACTACACTTAAAATTATACTATTTGGACCATAAATTGATATGGGTGTCTCGTTATGAGCCGGGAAATTAACTAGTTCAAAGAGAAATGAACATTCAAATAGACTAAATAAAACAATGAAGGAAAACAAATCTCAATTTAAAAGAAATGAATATCAACAAATTATCATAGGAAGACATCACAGAAATAGTGAACGATCAATTCCGTGAGTTCCACCAATAAATTTCTGATTTATCTCAAGTTTCCAAAATCAGTCTAAGGCATTTGTAGTGCAAATTGATCTCTCCATATCAGCATTTATCTCCTTCTTCCCGATTCTCTCGAATTACGGTGGAACTAGATAACTACTTTTAACAAGAACTTCCTTGCCGGGTATTTTTCTTTCATAATACTATACCGATTTTATGGATCAGATACCTTAGCTCCTAAAGTTATCAGGTCAAGCAAGGATATACAATCTCCAAATTACTCTTCTCGAAATTAAAATAGATCAACCTTTCCTTGATTAGATCTCGCCTACCCCGATTGGCCCTCTACTTATCCTGAATCGAGGTGAAATCTCGCTGTTTAAATAGATAAGTCGTTCAACTCGCTCTCGACTTCATGAGAAGAGGATTTCATTCCAAGTGAACTTGCAAAGCCTGCAAGGATCCCACAAGAGTGTTAGTATACCTTCTCTCAAAGAAATGTACATTACTCCCAGATTTGTCTTCCCCGTGTCACTCGGGACTCCCTGAAATCGGGAGTAACGACGCAATTCTTAACGGGTATAGTAAACTCCGATATTCGTAATTCAAAATCAATAAACTCATAATCCGAAGTAAATTCGTAAAACCGAATGAACAAGATGCTGCAACACACGTGAAAGATCAATTCGACTACAACGCTCACTAAATGGAAGTCGGGTTCCTCACCATCGACCGCCACGAGACAAGATCCTCCGATCAAAAGAATAACTGCAAATCGAAACTGAAATAATCGGTCCTAAATTTGTCCGAACTTCCATGCATTCCAGGTAGTAATTGAAAAGAAATTGAATTCGCATTCACCTTCAAAGAAACGATAATATCTGGGACCAAAAAATAAACGAAAAGAAATACAAGACAAACATCTGCTCTAAAATAAGAAAAGAAAAGAAAAGAAAAGAAAAGAAAAGAAAAGAAAATAAAAGTGAAGCCGAAGTACCTGTGATCTCTCCTTTGACGCATCCCACTTTGCCTACCGGGTAGTCACGCATTTATGTGGTTTTCCACACCCTAATCCCAATATAACCCCGTCAGGATTTCGTGAGAAGCAGCCTAAGTTATCGCTTCCAGCTTGCGCCTTAGTTTTCTGTCATGACATCGAACTCATGTCGCGATATCATCGACTTAAAGTTCGCGATCCAGAACTGGCCGCTCATGTTGTCACGACACCACGCTTATGCTTTTTTGCGTGCTCTCGGGCGATCAGCCATGGCGTCGCGTATTATCACGGCCTTGTCGCTGACATCCATTCTAGTCCCTTGCGCCTTCAATGGTTGTCCCGAAGCGTCGTGATACATCAGATGTCACGCGATATGGGCCCAAGTCTCCCGCGAACTTCTCGATTTGAGCGGCGATGTCACACATCAAACATCTCGTCGACATCGCCCGTACCAAGCTCTCGAACCCGTGTCCTCGATGTCGCGGACATCAACCTCATAGCTCGCTTCTACCGATCTCCCCGATGTCACGACTTCAAAGATTGCGCCCGTCAGAAATAAATCCGGGCCAGTTCTCGTGTCGCTGACATCAGTCTTCGCGACATCACCTTATGTCAGAGGTTGTAATGGTTGCTGATGATGCCGCTAATTTAATAGTTTCGTCATACATACCTTTTTAATTTCCGCTTCTTTCCTCACCGCCTATGCCGCGATCCCCGTCGACCTTCATCAAATTCTCTTCAATCTTCCCGATGTCGCGACTTTAGAACTCGGATCACAAGCACCTACAACCCGCATCAATGACTCAAACGCTTGCTTATTTCGCTCCGCTATCTGATCGCATTTTTATCCCACTTATTTCCTCGCATTTTTCTAATCGCTTTTCTTCTTTCTTCCATTCTACTCGCACAAATGGGTGAGTTTCTTCCCTAATTTCGTAGATATTAATTATTCAATTTTAATCGAAAATCAAACAAAATGGACTAAAAAGATGACTTTTGCTCATCAAGAAATGGCTTTGCCGAAAGACAAAGCAGTAGCAATGCTTACACAGCATGCTGATTAAAGACTAGCAGATGATGGAGCTATGTTAGCTCAACTAGAAGCGCAACCCGTGTTAAAGCAAATGATTATAGATGCGCTGAAAAATGATGAAGAGCTACAGAAAAAGTTACAGATGGTTAGAGATGGTGACAAGACCAAGTTTTTAGAGAAAGAAGCAAAGTTTGTATTTAATAGATTATAAAAGGAGGATAAAGAGTTAAAGCAAAAGCGTTATATGAGGCCTTCAGGTAATACTGTGATTTTACCATGCATCCCGGGAGGGAATAAGACGCATCAGACTTGAAATAGCTTTATTGGTGGAAAGGAATGAAAAAGATGTGACCAGCATGTGTCTAGGTGTTTAACGTGTCAAGAAGTCAAAGTCAACACCAAGTGCCCATAGGTTTGTTAAACTTCCAATTCCTCAATGGAAGTGGGATAACATTACCATGGATTTGGTGTTCGTTTTCCCTCACACAACAAAACATGGTCCCTGTCTCGTGATTATAGATAGGCTCACAAAGTCGCCCATTTTATACCAAATGATCGATCATTCTATGGACTCCATCAGCTGAGTTATATGTGGATTAGATTGTGCGAATGCATGGTGTGCCGTCATTATCGTGGCCTGACAGAGATCCGTGGTTTACGCTACGTTCCGAAGGAATTATGCTAGCTTTAGGCACTAAGCTGAAGTTTAGTACAACATTTCATCCGCAAACAGATGGACAGTCAGAGAGACTGATTCAAGTGCTCGAAGATATGCTTCGAGGTCGTGTCATGGAATTTTCGAAGTCAGGATAGGTATATTCCATTGATAGAATTTGCCTATAACAATAGTTTTCAGTCAAGCATTGCATGGGCACCATATGAAGCTTTGTATGGCCTGAATGTAGAACTCCTATGTGTTAGATTTAATCAATGAGCATAAACCGATAGGTCCGCATATTAAAGGATAAGGTAAGAGAAAGTATGCGTTATTCTATAGAGGTTAAAGGCGCATAGTGATCGACAAAAGTCGTATGCCAATCCCAAAGAGGAGAGATATTGAACATAAACGGAGATAAGGTCTTTTTAAAGGTATCACCATGGAGGAAAATTCTTAAGTGTCTGGTCGAAGGCAAGCCGAGTCCAAGGTTCATAGGGCCATATGAGATTTTGGAACGATCGTCCTAAGGCTTATCGTGATTGAACTCCTCCTGAGTCACAAATTACACGATGTGTTCTTATGTCAATACTCGAGATACCGCTCTCGATGAGTCGCGACATACTACCAAAGGCAAGAGATATGGCGCAGAGATTTGTCTTATGATGTGAGAGCCAAAGACCATTCTCGCTTCAAGAGGTGGGAAACAACATGGCAACAAACAAGTACTCGTTAGTGAAAGTGCTTGGCAACACCACTGCAGGCTGGGCTACTGGGAGCCACAAACTATGAGAGCACAAAGATCTCGCAACTCTTGGTCAGGTATGAATTTCGAGGATTAAATTCTTTTATGGGGAGAGTCAGAATATTCCAAATTATACCCTAACAGTTTTATAACATGTTTAGTGGTACATAAAAGTAATATTATATTTTTTCTGAATAAAATAAAGATAAAACAAAAGTAGGAATATGCATAAGTTAAATTACAAATAATAAAGAAGATTGAGGCTATCAGAAAATATCAGTAAATTGATTTGCAAATATTAAAGAGCTGGAGGACTAAAGTAAACAAAAGGGATAAGATCAATAAGGATAAGACTAAAGAAATATCTCATTTGGTCTCGAGAAAGAGAGAGCAACACTGATGCGACAGAGAAGGAAGAAGAAAGGAAGAAGAAGAAGATCGTGGCGGATACATGCTCCTGGGTTGTATGGAACTATGAGTATTGGTATGTAATTTGAGTATAGTTTTGTATGGAAACTATGGAGTATAAAGATAGTTTTGGGGTATAGAAAGTATAGATACATGGTTTAGAACCCTATTTTGTGTGTATGGTCTGGTTTGGGAACTCCTAAACTCATTTCGTGTAGGGCTGAGTTGAGAAGAGTTCTAAGGTTCCTATAGTGTGTTTCTGGGGAAGGGTCTAGCTGCAAGTCAATCCAAGAAAATCCCTATTTTTGATCAGTGCGTGAGCCTGACCTTAGAACGAGTTTTTTCGGGGTCAGAAATAAAGAGAATTCTTCGCGAATTCCTTCGGGAAATTGCAGCCAATACCAATGAAATTGATGTTAGTACTGAATTTCACTCAACTCTGTACTGGTTATGGCCTTTACTCCGAATGTAGCCAAAATGCAAAGGAGAGGTCAGCCATGGGAGGTTGGTCCACAGAGGCCAGCGCATCTTCATGCAAGCAGAGTCGCAGACCCGTCTCAAGAGCCAGCCTGTCCCCAAAGAGCCTTAATGTCCAAGAGCTCACCTGTCCTGCTCAGTCACCTGTCGATTTGACTACGTATGACCTCCAACTCTAATATAAAACCCTCCCTCCTCCTCGTCCGAACTCCGATTTGGGTGTTCTTTGACTCTATGGAAAGCCCATTGAGTCAAGAATCCATCCATATGTTTGAAGAGGATATTAGATGTCAGAACGAGGTGATAGATTGAGCTCGTCCAGGTCAGGTCAGCTCGTCCAGTTCAGGATTTGACTACGTATGACCTCCAACTTCGGAAGGTCATAACTTCTCCGCCCAAACTCCGATTGCGTTCTCGACTCTATGGAAAGCCCATTGAGCCAAGAATCCATCCATATTCTGAGGAAGATATTAGATGTCGGGACTGAGGTGTGCCGACTGAGCCTGTCCCAGAGCTCAGCGCTCATCCGGGCCTAAGCCACTGTCTAGGTTGACAACGTATGACCTCCAACTTCAGAAGGTCATAACTTCTCCGTCCGAACTCCGATTTGGGTGTTCTTGGACTCTATGGAAAGCCCGTTGAGTCAAGAATCCATTCATATGTATGAGGAGAATAGAAGGTGTCAGACCGATGTGTTATACCGAGTTCACCGAGGCTTCGTGGTCAATTGGTCTGGGTCAGATTTCACTACGATGACCTCCAACTTTGGAAGGTCATAACTTCTCCGTCCGAACTCCGATTCGAGTGTTCTTGGACTCTATGGAAAGCCCATTGAGTCAAGAATTCATCCATAGACAGATTGATAAAATTAGAACTCATATTAGTCCTAGAAAACACGAAAAACAGTAATCACTATAGGTAACCATAGTTATTCAAATTATGAACGCCTATTATGAATCCACAACAGCCCATAAGCATGCTACGGTAAAGCATACTTATTTACTTATTATACCTAGATATGAAAAATGTAAAGATATGAATAAATGATTGTATTTATATATCACATATGAGTACCGAATAACAATAATTATTCGGGAATATGAGATATATACTGAACATAAAACACATATTGATTGTCTGCTTAGAACCTGGTAGAGGGATAGATGGGCATGCCTATTAGGGAAAAACAAGTCTCCAAAGATACAAGTTCTGAGATCGAGGCCCCGCTTGTCGATGAGATAGGATCCCGTTTGACTACTTGCGGGCCCCGAAGTCACCACGCCTTCTCGGGCCCTTATAGATGGTCATTGTCTCGCACAATGATAATAGCCACTAAGTTCTTTATAGACCACCTGCTTCACACAAGGATTACTTTCGGCCCTTATAGTTTCTCGTACTAATTTAAGGTTTATGCGTGACATGAAACATAAAAAGAAATGACAAGTATATGCAAATGAAATGTGGAGAATATACATGATATATGAGAAGATAAAGATCAAGCATGCGACGATAGTATATAGTTACAAGAACAAGAAGTAAAGTACAAGATGACATGAAAAGTATATATGGAAGATGATAAGAAATGAAACTTGTTATGAAAAGTATATATATATATGAGAAATGATAAGAATCCTCTGCAAATGTTATCCGTGCTATATGCATTTGTATAGGCCGCAGACCCTTAATAAGAGGTCATCCATGTGTATTAATTCCCACTAAGCGTAAAGCTTAGTACGGGTGTTCAATCCGTGTAGGTACAGAAGAGGAAACCAGAGGACCGAGCAATCCACATCAGCAGTCAAAGGCCACACATCAATAGGTGCCCACTGGAAGACCTTTAGGTCTATTTTGTATATGAAATTTTGTAAACCCATGTAAATATTGTAGATAAGCCGAATACTTCCATATATGGAGCTTCTGAAGTATATATTTTGTAATCCTCATGTAATATAATACAAGCAATTGTTTAACATTATGTGAATGAACTAGCTTAAAGTTTATACGTGAAGGAATAAAAATAAAACGACCTCACTTGACACCCTATGCCGAAGCCGGGGCCAAACAGAGGAATAACCAGACAGATGCCACCACTTTAAGCTTATAAACCGCCATCCGAGAAGAAAGTGGATTTGGAAGAAGCTCGCTTATTTGATGACTTCCTATCGCATGATTTTATGAATGAGACGAAACCATATTACAAAAATCAAAGCTCAACGCCATAACCAATCCACTAGCCGCAATCAAGGCCCAACTTAGAAACTGAATCGAATAGTGCCAATGGCCACATTGTTGACCGAGAGGCATGACTATTACCTAGCAACCTATAGGTGAACCGCAAGATGTGAGATAGAATGAACATGTTAAAGTCATTACATCGAGAAGTAATAAAGATGCAGGAAGACAAAGACACCATCTGTTTGCCCGGAGTGTGACGCCAAAGAAGGTGCGAAGGTCACAACACCATTTAGCTATTTGTTTTCCGCAACGTTGTACGCCGCAGAAGGCCGAAGCACAACGTTAAACATGTAGCTTCGGAGGCAACCCGTATTTGTGAGATCACCCTGAGCCAGTTTTCATTTTGGCTTACTTTTTGTTTAAGAATTCCGCTTGTTGGTTTTAATGTGCTTGTGAGCTTTTGAGATACCAAAGGATGCAAGCATGCCCACCGGTGGGACGCCAGAGGGTCAAAGAACGCGTTTAAAAAACCCATGTCCACACATTCTGCACGCAGCTGAAATGGGTTGTCGCGGCGCCTCTACGACGCTACCAAATTTCTACGACCACTTTCCTGTCCGCAGCCAGCATCCCACGTCGTCATTTAAGCCCCTCACCACTTCACGCAAATAAATGGGCTGCATCATGTCGCGATGAGTAAAAAACTCATTGAATATTTAGTCCATTTTTCTCATTTTTATTACAACGTAATTGCTTGTTTTTATGCATAAATATGTACTATTTACCAAATTTTGTATTTTCAGATAATTCTATAGCAGAAATGAAAATTCCCGCAAGGACTGGCGCAGCAAATCAATGGCTGAAGGTGAGGTCGCGATGTAGAATCGAGGTCGCAACTAGGAAGTCACAATGCAGAATAATGAAAAGCCACACATAAAAGAGAAGTCAACAGACAAAAAGTGGCTTCAATGAAAGGACTCTCATGTCGCGACACTATTATGAGGTCGCGACACCGAAGGAATACAACCTGAGTTGCAATAGATAATTGAGGCCGCGACTGCTGAATGGTCGATGATTGCTTCATACTGTCCCTACTAAGCAATTTAAGGTCATGGATAAAATATAAGTTTGGAGATTTCGATCAAGGTCGTGACCAGGTTTTTATGTCACGACCACATTTAAACAACTGGGACAAGAGCATAGGAAAGAAGGGCCACTACTCAGTCGCGACATACTTTCTAGGTTGCAACCAGAAAAAGATGATGAATTGATGGGAAACTATTGAAAGTAAAAAAAAAAAAATGAGGTTACGACAATATTAGGAGAAAGAACTACCGCTACATGCTTCTTAAGTCGTGGATAAGAATGGCATGGAGCAAAGAAACTACCTGTCGCAACCTAATTCCATGTCGCAATAAGAAAACAAATAGGTCAAGAATTGGAAGCTTCCAACTTAAAAGGAGGGCGTAAAATCCAGATACGATGTCGCTACATGAAAGGGAAGTCGGTGACCGTGGATCAAACGTAATATTAACAGAAAAGGTGTCGCAACATAAAAAGGAAGTCGCGACACATAATACAAGAAAAAGGGAAAGACGGTTAGGTCGCAACAAGGAATTGTGGTCGTGACCTCAACGACAATAAGAGCAAAAATGATAAAGGCAACCATTCAGTCGTGACACACTTTTTAGGTCACGACCAATGAAATAAGCTTAATTTAGAAGAAATTGTTTTGACTAAGAAAGGAGGTTGTGACAGGACGGGGAGAAATGATGTCGCGACATAGATTTCAACAAGGAAAAGAAAAACGAGGTCACAACCTAAATCCCATGTCGTGACAAGACAATGAACAAATAAACAATTTTAAGTCGCAGTATGAAAAGTGAGTCAGTGGATTACAGAATCAAGTACAATAACGAAAATGATGCTCTAACATCGAATCGAGGTCATACGTAATGTAGTAGAAAGCAAGACAAATGAAGTCACGACATGCAACCTGAGGTCATGCATACGTAATTTATTGCGGGTCAAAGAAACGTGGTCGCGAACAGCGTCGACATAGTTAGCAATGTAAATGATGCCGCAACATGAAATCGAGGTCGCGGAGCATATTTCAAAGAAAGGAAGAACAGCCAGTCCCGGCCGTAAATAGAAAATTGAATGGAAACTCGCTGAGACCGAAAGAAATGAGGTCATGACGGATAGAAGAGAAAGAATGGTCGCGACATACTTTCGGGAGGTCACTTACGTGAATTGAAGTGATTAAAGAAACTACTTCGTCAAGCACCTAATGTCCACGCCTGCGGACAAGAAAACAAGCACTCAACAAAATCGGGTCACGACTCATTCAAGGCTCAAGACAACTTAATGATGTCATAACCTAAAGAGAAGTCATGGATTCAAGAATTGAAGAGGTCGATAATGGTAAATGATGTCGCCATTATTTAATCGAGGTTCATGGCATCAATTCTTGGAAACAAGAAAAGGGGGTCGCAATCAGAGTTCTCACTGCTGGATGTTCAAAATGGTCACAACAGAATTCATGTCATGTACTACTAATCAAATACAAATCAAGAAACAAACGCAATAGAAAACACGACGCAAACAACAATTGCAAGAACAAAGAAGAACACTACACTCGCCCGAGGTCGCAGAGCTGCACTGTGCCAGATTTCATGTCAGACACCGCCTCTCCGAGGTCGCGACCTAAACGTAGAACTGGGCCATTTATTTAGTGGAATCCACCTAGAGCCTTTGGAATCATGCCCACTCAAAGTTACAAATAAAGGCATTAACAGCTTTTAGTAAAGGCAAAATTTTCGCTTTTCCGAAACCCATTTTGTCTAGAGGAGGAGGGAAGACTTCACCGATATTTTAGAATAGATTTTTCTTTTCTTTTATTTTCTTTTATTTTCTGGATCTAAATCAGTAATCTGTTAAAATGTAGAAGCTGGATTTAATTTTTTTTCATTCTCTGTTCAAATTACAGCTTGGAATCAATGAAGTTTTAAAAATTTTAAATTGCTTCCAAAGGAATTATAGCTATGCGGATGTTTCGAACAATACCCATCATGATCAGGATTCTGTAATTGAGAATAACTTCCATTGAATGGATATGATGTTATTGCCTCTTTCGCTTGAATTGTAATAATTTCAAATTTGATTTTGATTTATTCGATCATGTCGAGTTTGAATTGAGTTTGTTCTAAATGGTAGTACCAAATACCTTCTCAAGGATTATTTCGCCCGATTCTCGTGGAGGCCCTTCTTTGAGTGACGCTTTCTCGTAGATGGAGATTCCTGAGAGCTTGGAACATTTAATTTGTGGGTATGTTAGACTGTTATTGAAGAACTAGGGAGGTCTAAGAAGTCATTTTGATAGATTTCCTATTCACTCATAGTTGAAATTGAAGGGAATTATTTATCAGTTTAACTAATCAGAGATTTCACCTTGATCTTTTGAATAGATCTTGATCCTGTGTTAATTGAGATCTAATCAAGGAAAAGGAAAAATCCATCAGATCTAAAGGATGAGTCATCAACCATTTTGTAGAAGTTTTGCAATGACCCAGAGTTAGGATGCAAGAAATCTGAGTCTTAAGCAATGGGTGTGAAGTATTGAAAAAGAAAAATACCTAGATCTTATAAAGAATGTTTTGAATACAAGTAACTGATTAGATCCTTTGTTTGGTTAAGAAGGGACCTCTAATTAGTGAATAAATGAGAAATCCAAACTCCGCATTATTAGCTTTTCTTTGACAAATCCATCCAAAATCGTGATAGAAAGAATCAATGCAATAAAATGCGTAAATTGATCGTTCCACAACAATTCTTAATACATTCACCCTATTAGAGATCTGATTTAGTCCAGTTTATTTGTTAGTTTAATTCAAATTTTATTTTCATTAGATGAAAGTAATATAGGATTACCTTGTCTTTTAAATTCCAATTTTCAAACTATTAAAAGGAGGTTCAAATAGTGTGGATCTGAGTAGTTAGATAAGGATTTCAACATTCTCACAATCTCCGGTGGAATGATATCTGGACTTACATCCAATTTTTTACTACTGTATGACCCGTGCACTCCGCAGTTGTCACAGACTAAACCCATTATTACACCTTAACATAAAATCAATTTTATTCATTTTCAAACAACTCCATTCAACTTTGACATAAATGTAGGAGAATTGTAAGGCTCCTATATAAGTGTTAAACTGAGTGGTTTATTCTATATTATCATAGACAAACAAGTTTTATGGCGCCGTTATAAGGGATTGAAAGTAATTGAATAATCAATATTCTGATAAAAGAGAGAAATGCTAATTTGGACATTTTTTTGTATTTTATAAAAGAAATGCACAAAAATAGTTTTGATAGCAGTGGCTGCATAAGCTACTGGTCTTTTAGAAAGCTTAAAGGAGATATGATGTGTGAAACCACTATTTTCAATTAATCTCAATATGTCTCCATTTCAGGAGGTTAATTAATGCATGAAGCCGACCACTGCTTCCTATAGATTCAATTGAAAGAACACTCAGGAGCTTAAGGAAAGTAAACAGAAAGGTAAAGCAACCATGGCGTATGAAAGAATTGGCATACAAATAACAAGAAACATCGTAAGCAGAAGGCCTCCAACGAAGATACAACGGAGGATTTCCTGAGGCCCGTCATCCAAGAAGAATAAGAATGTGACAACCGGGTCGCAGGCTAACAACTTTGAACTAAACCACCTTTAATCACAATGGTTAAGAAAATCGCCATCAAGATCCCACAGAAGACATCCTAATGAACACCTCTGCATTCCTCGTGATGGTACAGTTAAGTTGAACAGAAAGAGACCGCAGGTGATAAAGCCACACCTCTTCCCCTTCCTTAAGATATACTTCACCACATGGTATGAATCATTACCATATGGTCATTGATACATGGAAGAGCTGGTGGAAGCATACCCAGCGCATTTTTTTCCCCCCATCCCTGCTACATCCGAAAGAATAGCGGAGACTGCAGGTTCCAACAAGGTGAGGATGAAAGCCAGATACCGCCTGAAAGGCATGCCAAAAGGTCACAAGAGGTGTCCTCTACATGGAATGTATCTAAAGACTCAATGGATATTGTCTACCACTTCCTAAATGGATACCTCTAAGGGTATCACAGATGTTTCCTTGTCAGGCCATTCAAGAGGAAAAGTGCAGAGGATGCAAGGGATTTGATAGAAGACCTAGTCAAATGCAACATGAAAACTCCATCTGAATCTTCGAGGAGCAACAGCAGAGTAAGAGGGAGTGGGGTCATTGAGCTAAATAAGATGATTTCCATGGAAGCAAAACTTGATGCTATAATGCACAGGATAGATAAACAGGAGAAAAGACTGCACTCTGCTCATGAATTTTGAGCAGTGGAGAGAGATAGAATAAGAAGTGTTGAGGAACCAACTGAAGAAGATCCCTATCAAGTTGAGGAGTCCAAGTACATGAGTGAACAAAGAAGCTATCACTTCAAACCTAATCCCAACTTGCCTACACATTATAATCCAGCACTAAGGAACCACGAACTTCCTATAATGGGTGGAGGAGCATCACAAGGCCTAAGACATAGGTAGAATCTCCAGCAAGGGTATCAACCACCAAGGTTCCAGCAGCAACAACAGCAGGGAGAAAATAGAAATGAATATCAAGGTCAGAAGAGGACCCAGCCCTTTAAGGAGCAGATGCTGCAGTTTATGGGGGATGACAAAAGGCTACTAAACCTCCATGAATAGAAACTGCAGAGTTGGAAGCCTTTAAATCCAACACTCATATTTTTTAGACAAACACAAGTGCTTCACTAAAGAATTTAGAAACACAAAGTTGGCACTCAGGGCTTTACTCCCTGAGAAAGAGACCAAGAATTCTTTCCTAAAGGATACCTAGAAAAATCCAAAAGACCGTATGGCAATTCAATGAAGGTGTGGTGCGGAAATGAGCAAAGAAGAGAGCAGAAAAGAAGGAAACATCACCAAAAAGAGGAGAAAGAAACTGAAAAGAGGATAGGAAGGAGTACCCGTAATGCATCGCAGAGATCAAAAAACAAGTGCAACTTAAACAACCCGGAGAATTCATAGTGAGCAAAAACAAGGAGAAGATGGGCATACACATCTCGTAGCCCATTCCCACAAAGACTTCGTAAAGCAAAAGGAGGAACAATTTTCTAAATTTTGAAATATTTAAGAAGATAGGAAATTAATATCCCTTTGTAGAGGCAATCACTAAAATGCCAAATTATGCCAAATTTCCGTAAAGATATATTGAGCAAAAGAATAAGATTGGATGAGGAAGGAATAGTGAGTTTAACTACCATCAGCAGCTGCGCTTTATTCAAAAGAGTCTACCGCCAAAGATGAAGAACCCGGGTGCAGCTTTACTTCATTCCCTGCTCCATCGGGAAATATGAATTCAAGGAAGCCTTATGTGACTCAAAGCCAATATCAACTCGATGCCCTGCAGTACAAAGGCTAAGTTTGGGGTAACTTACTCCAACAACAATCACACTGCAGATGGCTAATAGGTCCATGGCACAACCAAAAGGAGTCCTTGAAGATGTGTTGGTCAAGGTAGGGAAATTTATCTTTCTTGTGGATTTTGTTGTTATAAAGATGGAGGAGGATACCCAAGTCTTCCGCTATTGTGAAGAATCTCTAGCAAACTGTGAGCTACCTCGACGATGTACAAAAGTGGTGACGATTCACCTGGTATGGGAGATGAAGTAGTACAATTTAACCTCCACAAAATCTTGACACAACCTAATGTTGATGCAGAAAATTGTATGGTTATTGATAACATTTATCCATTTAGTTTTGAATTGAACTTTGACTGTAATCTTCAGCATTCTATCAATGAAAATGAGTTGAATTTCTAGTATCTTAAGAGTGTTGATTATAAATTTTTGCATTCCAGATTCCAAAACACAGAAACAGTCTAGAGTTTGAATGAAAAAAGTACAAAAAAATTATATAGAAATGAAAAGAAAGGAAATGAGCAAGAAACCAGTGCAGAAGGGTTAATATTGAAAGAATTGCCTAGTCATCTAAGGTATGCTTTCTTAGAACTAGAAAGGGAAAAGCTGCGAATTATATCACCGTGACCGGGCCAGGAAATGAAGAACAACAGCTGCTAAGAATTCTTAGGAAATATAAGGAAGCAATTGCCAGAAAATTGAATACTACAACCAAGAAAGATCATTTCCCCTTGCCTTTCATTGATCAAATGTCGACAAAGCTAGCGGTGACATCCTCACTTACGCTTTCTCGATGGATATTCCTGGATATAACCAAATTGCTATCAGACCGAGACTGTGGAGAAAATCATTTACATGCCCCATGGTACTTTTGCTTTAGAAGAATGCCATTTGGGTTATGTAATGCCTCCCGCCATTTTTAAAGATGCATGATGTCTATGTTCTCATATTCGCGCGTAGGAGGTTATGCGTGATATTCACGGATGACTTCACGCTTATGGATCCGGGCCAACATCACCGCCAAATTAAGGGACAAGATCGCATGTGATGCTAGGACAAGAACCTAGATTTGAATTGGGAAAAATGTCATTTTATGGTGATAGAAGCCATTGTCCTTGGGTATAGAATTTCTGTAGCAGGGCTGGAAGTGGGCCAAGCAAAGGTTTCCATTATAAAGACTCTTCTGCCACCAAACCTGGCTAAACTTTGTCACGACACAAAAAGCTTTGTCGCAACACAAGGCCCCTTGATCTTGGCCACACTTTGTCACGACATAAAATACCCTGTCGCGACACAACATCCTTTTGTCTTAGCCAAACCCACGCTGACTCAAAAAGGCTCTCTGTCATGACATGATTTTCCTCACTCAGACATCTGCGATAATTTACTCTATCGCAACCTAAATCCTTTGATATAGGCGCTGCAACATATAATACCCTATTGCGACATTAACCTATTGAGAAACTCGTCATGCATACTTACAAATTTACGTCGCTGGCATGAAATCTCGCCTTAACTAAGCCCATTGCAACCCGACCTCTCGGTCGTGACCATCTCGTCAGGACAAGGAACCTCCATCACGACCTTGTCACGACAAGGAGCAACTACTACTAGACCCAAGAAACCCCAGCCATGATCAAATCTCATGGCATTAAACCCACTATCGATATTACAACCGTAAAGCTTTTGTCGCGACCTAAACCTGCCAACTTACAGTAGCCTTTCTAAGCCTTTTTTGCACCTCTAGCTCTCACCCAATTATAGTAAATTCCATACTATTGCCTCTATACACATTCTGCAAGCAGTATAAAATTTAGGAAAACTATTAACACTACACTGAACCAATCCAAATATAAGTTTTTATTACAGAACTTCCCATTTACATATACAAAACTAGATATTCTATCCAGAATGTTGCAGAACCAGAAAATAAGCCAGGATCTGGCCTCCTTCTTTACCACTATGGTCACAGATGAGTTCCTTCACCTGATGTACCTCCCATACCTGAAATATTTTCCCATGATGGGGTGAGCGATGGCCAGTAGAGGAATTCACCTACAAGGGCTACTCCCCACCTAAGTGCACATGCAATGGAAAATACACACACATTCATAAAATACGCATTCCTACCACGTCTACACGCCATGCCCCACATGTCTCGAGTCCTCGCCGACTCCCCTCATTACGCATTTTCCATGTATGAAAACTCCGCTTTCAAAACAAAAGATTTTTGTTTCGAAAACTCATCGACAATCTCCAATATCAAAACCATCGACAACCCGAAAATAAACTGGATGGGCCTCCGATAAGATTTGTTGGACAAGCCTCCGATAAGATTTGTTGGACAACCCTCCGATAAGATTTATTAGGCATCCTCCGATATACTTTATTGATCATTCTCCGATATAATTTATTGGACAACCCTCCGATATAACCGCTTTGTTGAAAAACCATGTCATGCACTCACACCCGTTTCGATGTCCCCGTGCATATGAAATGCAAAATACCATTTCATGCCAATTCATGTTACATGCATGATGAGTGCTACATGTAACATCAATAAATCATAAATAATTATATTTCACATATAATTTATATCCATCATATATTCCATGTTAATACATCAAATAAATATATATCCACATGATCTTTTCTCATACATCCAAAGATAATATTCAAGGCACAAGAAACAACATGCAACTTGGGTTTTCAAGTTCGGACCAAAAAATCTCACAACCAATTTCACATGTCAATCCATATTCAGCAAGGAAATGCCACACCAAAACATCACACACAAATTCCATGTTTTCTACAAATATACCTTGTTCTAGAACAATGATTCCTGCAACAAAAGAACCAGAATCGGTCCTTATCCCACCAATAGTTTGATTTAAACCATTGTGAAACCAGCTCCACGGTTGGGACTATGCCTCATGACCATTGAATGGTCCTTAGACAAGGAATAACAAAAGTAGGAGAGAACTCCCTACTCCTCGAGCTTAAGGAAACCTTAAGATTCTTGTACCTACTGAAGTTTCGTCACAGATGAACTTTTGCTCTACTTAACGAAAAATCGATGGCTAGATCTCCGTAAATCTTAGAGAGAAGGTAGAGCTTCTCACTCCCCTTTCCCTCTTCTGCCTTTTTTCCTTTCTCTCCCTTGTTTTTCCTTATTTTTCCTTCTCTATTCAATTTCTTCCACTTTTTGTTTTGGCTTTTTCTCATTTTCTTTTCTTTTTCTTTCTTTTCTCTTTTCTTTCTTTTCATCCCACCGAATTGATACAAGTGGGAAATTTCCTCCAACCTTCCTCCTTTTGACTTTGTATCTCCATTTGACACATGGCTCTAAATGAGCCATTCAATCGAGTGCCATGTGTCCATATCCTAAGGTTCCATGTGGCATCCACATGATCATGCCATGTGACACTACTCCATGTGTCACCCGACACCCGGTGCCTCGAAAAATGTGAAATTTCGACTATCTCATAATTCGACTAGGTAACTAGATTTCATGAGACGATTCCAAAGGTGAAGTCCGTTTCGTCATCCGAGATCTAGAAATATTCTAGGTTTCAACCTCAGACATGTGTAAATTATCGCCTTACCATTTTTCTAAAATCGAATTTTCTGTATTTGAATAAAACTATTTTGAATTGTTTAATATAGTTTGGATAGGTTTTTCCTGCATTTTCTGCTCTTTATTATGATGAGGCCATTGTAAATTACTTACAAAGTCTTGGGAAAGTCGAGGTGTAGGAAATGCTAGGAATGGCTATTGCGTGTTTAGTTAAGCTTTGTGTCGCTGATAAGGGTTTCAAGTCGCGATGTGTAGTTTCGTCCCGTGTCATGACAGTTCCCGGCAACGCTGCATGGTTCTGAGAATCAGGCAAATGTCAACTGATACCATTTTCGCCGTTTACATCGTGATTTTCATGTCACAATAGTGCTTGTTTTTCTATCGTGACAATGTCATCACAGGTTTTTGTTACCAGTAGACTTAATTACTTAATAAGTCGCGACCTTCGCGGTCGCAAATACGTTTGGTCTCAAGGTGGATTTCTAGCGCGACAGAGTACTTTTGTGTCGCGACTGAGTTTGGTTAAGACCGCGGCGGGCTTTATACAGAGTTTTGTCGCGACAGAGCTGGGGCCTCGTATGATTTTGATGTTCGACACAAAGTGTTTTATGCCACTTACAGAGTTCGTTAAGACTAAGAGTTTTACGCTATGGAAAATATATTTTAAGTTGCGCAGAGTTGGCCAACATGAAAAGAAATTATGTCATGACAGAGTTTGGTCAAGGCCAGGAGTTTCTATGTCACGATAGAGTATTTATGTGTCGCGACATAGTATTTCTATTTCGCGACAAAGTTTGGCCTTGGGCAGGGGTCTTATGTTGTGAAAAGTGTTCTTATGCCGCGATAGAGTTTGGTCTAGACATGAGATATTAGGTTGCGATAGAGTATTTTCTTGTCACGACCGGGTTTGGGGCAAGGGCTAATAGAGTTTATGTCACAACATATCGTGTTATGTTGCAACCATGAGGTAAGACACTATGTCGCAGCCAGGCTGCGTGCACACGACATACACGCTCTATCGCGACAGTGTAGCGTTGTGTTGTGTCGCCACAAAGAAGGCCATACGCGCATGATAGACCAAGCCAAGCCCACACACCCACGACAAACTAGGTCAGACACGTACGACAAGTCCGACACATCAAGGCTAGGCGCGCATAACAGAGTTATTCTGTCACGACAAAAATTTCTCTGTCGCGATAGACTTCATATAGTATTAAAAAAAAAAAGGCCCCATTAGATTGGGAAGCGCCATAGCATGGCACGAGCTTAAGCTTCATAAATACCTGTGAGTTAGATGTCTTATTAATTAGCAAAGATGGCTAAAGGTTGGGAATTAGGTATACAATTACCTAAGACTTGATGTGCACGGGTTAGATCATGCATTCATTGTGCATTCTGATGAACTACTATGTGTTATACACTGCATGATAATGTGTTATGTGTTGTGTGAAGTATATACTTGGTAAATAGTATATAGGAAATGTTGAACACTAAGGTGAGAAAATAACCTTAGGAGTTCGGTAAGTAAATGAATACGTTGGTTCATATTACGACGACATTAGCAGCAGCATATGCACTACCACTGAACAAGGAAAAATAGGAAAATCTCAATTTTCTATTTGACACATGTAGATGGAAAGTCGAGGAAGGGGACGTAGGGGTCGCCCACGAGGCAATAGTCGACCACCACATGTTTTTTACCAACAAGCCTTTATAGAGGCTATGGGCACTGCAGATGTTGCCATTGCTCAAGCTAGTGCAGTTGGGGGTCAGGGAGGACCAAGTAAGCTCCAGAGGTTTATGGCACATCATCCTCTAACATTCATAAGGGGAGGGGATCCATTGGTAGCTGACCATTGGTTCCGACAGGTCAAAATAATTTTGGAGGCCATGGAGATTACCTCTGATGCCACGAGGATCAAGTTAGCTACGTTTAAGTTAGAGGGTGAATCCCAGGTATAGTGGGATTAGATTAAAGTCTCAAAGGATCCGAATATGATGACATGGGGAGAGTTCTGAGAGCACTTCATGAGTAAGTTTTTCTCGACATCTGCTAGACATGTAAAGGCTTGGGAGTTCCTTAAGTTGAAACAAGGAAGTATGATCGTACTCGAATACGTAGCTAAGTTCACAGAATTAGCATGTTTTGGGGATGATTATGTGGCCACAAACATGGCTAAGGTGAGGAAGTTTGAGGATGGTCTGAAGCTATCCATCCGAGGGAGATTTTAGGGTTCCTCCTATAATATATGGACTCTATGGTTAGGACGGCTATGGCCATAGAGAGAGAGATAGACGATGCATGAAGCATCTGAGATACGGGTGCTGGTGACAAGAGGAATGAGGGTTAGCTTTCTTCTAGTTCGAGAAATAAGCAGAAGGCTTCTAGTTCACAAGGGTTTCGTGACGTGGTCGCGCCATCGTGGCCAAGTCAGACGTGGCTCTTAAATTAAGCCAGACTCGATGACATGTTACCAATATCACCAAATCTGCATATTGGGGACGAAATCGCCTACGTATAAGCAGTGGACCTCAGTTAAGGAGAAGCCACAACCCTACCACAATGAGGCACACTGACATACTGTTCTTCTCACCCTTAACACGGGCGAGGAACTGGGGATTAACTTCAGGTGCGCATGTACGTACTCATGTCACAGACGGCTAAGAGAGGCCGAGATAGGTCTGAGGGCCGGGCGACAGAGTCTACAAACCAAGACCCTCGTGGACTCAGTGGACGCGGTCTATGCCGTTACACCATAGATTGAGATTGCATATCAGTCGGTTATATAGGGTATGTTTCTACTCTCGCGCCTATGGGCAAGAGTGTTGTTTGATTCTGGTGCATCACATTCATTTATCAGAGTTTGCGGTGGAATGTTTCGGGGCTTAAGGTCAACTGTGGAAAGTCGTTACATGTGAGTTCTCCTCTGTGGATTGTGGTGAGGATCGATCGATATGCTAGGATTGGGTGATTTAGAGACCGGATTCTACCATTGTGGACTCGATGATCATGGCACGTAGGACTCTCGATGTTATTCGCATGAGTTTGATATTACTACCCAAATAAGGCTATTTTACACCCTAATTAATATGTGGTTCGAGCACTTTTGTGCAGTAATCGCCTCTAATAACCCAATTGCATAAAGGACCTAGCAAGGCTACTAATCAAATGTTATGGCAAGTTTTTGTTTGGCAGCTATTATGCCAAAGTTATTGAATCACCAACCATGGAGAATCCAAGTTGAATTCAGAAATATGGGCTTTAGAACTATGAAGAGAGGAGCAGAAGAGCAAGAAGAGAGCCCTGCGGAAATCTCACATTCGCAGCCCATCGCGAATTCTCAGAGGCCAGAAATTTGGGCGTGAGTCGCAAATTACCTCGCGGCGAAAGTTTCGCCACCGCTTCAATTGGCTCCCGCGAACTTTACTACTCTGGTCACTTCTCATTGTCTTCCCGATTCGCTCTCATTGTAATAGTGTTTGTTTTGTTATTTCGTAATTTCTATCGGGTTTGCTATAAAATCCGATAAAGACATTGCACAATTTTCCATTATCAGAATTTTATTTTTAGGAAGCTTGCAATCGCAGTTCCGCTCTCATTTTCTTTCCACTATCAGCCAAATGAATTCTCCAGGATGACAACTCGGAGGATGAGTGGCTAGAAACCTTTCCTCCTTTAAGCAGAAGGCCACTGGGTGAGGGATCCTAAGGCAGGCTGAGGGGTTCCATGTTTTCATGACAGTATCCACCGTCGCTAATTCTCCCCTCTTTAATTTTAGGTTTTGATCCCTTCAATCACCTTGAATGCTATTACTTGATAAGCTGGTCTACTGATGCTTAATAGATCCATCGATGTTTATTAGTTATCATTTATGAGTCATTGGAAGGTGAGTCAAGGTGACTCTGTGTTTTAACGATCGAGAGCACTAATACAAAGCTGGATGCCATTTTTAAATATGTTTAAAGAGGGGTAGTTTTTATAGCTAAATGAAGATCCGATTTAGGAGATGACTATAGGTCATCCTCCACAACGCGAGGAAATGACCCCAAGAAACCCTCAGTTGCCCTGGGAACTTAAGCCCAGTGACCTAACACTTCAAGGAGTTCTATTTTACATTTTTTTACTTATTTAATTTTCAAGCCAACCAATTCAACTCAATCGCTTTTACAAAACCCCTCAATCTAAAAACCAACTTCACCATTTCGACTTAATCGCAAATCATATGCGATTTAAACTCATCCATGTGTTCAACCCTAGAGCCACTGAGAATAAAGAGCCATGCTACATAAAGAGGAGGTATTAGGTTTATAAATTTTGTTGATTCTTGATACACCCTACCTCACGAATCAAATGAAGGCTGCCGGGACGGTGCCTTAGTTGCAATCATGAACTCCGTTGAACACTTGTGATCCCCATCACAAGTTCTGGTGAATTTCTTTTTGTCATTTTTTTTATATAGTCAGTTTTTATTAGTTCCATTTCATTGTTTAATTTCTTTTTGGAAACTAACTCTAACCCTTTAGGTAGAATTGTTTCTTTGTTATATGATGTTTGCCTTGTATTAATAGAGTTTATGTCTGGGATAGGAACACAAGAGGTGACAGAGAGTTAAGATTCCACAGAACAAGCGTCAGAAGTGTTTTTGAATGAAGGGTCAATGGAACCCCACCGAGGAACAACAAATCCAATGTGGATGCAGAGGAACCTCACGATATAGTCCACGAGGGACTCACATACATCCTCCACGAGTGAGTGGGGAACCCTCATGCATCAGGCTCCCAATCGAGGACATGATCAAGCGACCTTACATTGTGCCACTAATCCCCACTTTCCATGGTATGGAGAGTGAGAACCCCTATTCGCATATCAAGGAATTTGAGGAAGCCTGCAACACCTTCAAAGAGGATGCTACCAATTTGAACTTAATGAGGCTAAAAAATTTTCCTCTGACTTTGAAGGATAAAGCCAAGATTTGCCTAACTCTTGAGGTGCCAAGGTTCATCTTAACTAGACCGAGATGGTACGAGTTCTTAAGAAATTTTTCCACAATACGTAACTAATGTGATTTAAAGAGGCAAATCTACACTTTCGCAACCCATGAAAATGAAAAATTCTACCAATGCTGGGAAAGATACTTGGAAACCCTCAATGACTGTCCTCACCATGGCTTTGACACATGGATGCTAGTCAACCATTTTTATGATGGAATGTCCCTTGCCATGAAACAATTGTTTGAAACAATGTGTGGAGGAGACTTCTTGAGCAAGAACTAATAAGCTGGTGGACTTCGAACTACGCGGTAGAGACTCTAAGGCTTCGGGATGAACCTAACCTAAGAGAAGTGGAGAGAATGAGGCCTTAATCGCCTCGAGGGAGCACACGTATTCCTCCCGAAAGACATGACATGAAGGCAAACCGCCAACCTTAGCTAGAAAAGATCGGAGGAAGAAATGAGAAATCAACACGAGGTGCGAACAAAGGTCGACACTCATGCCCAATGCTTCTTGCTTCATTTGTCGCTACTAAGCATCCAGGAGAACATTGCCCAGTTGTTCCTTCAATGAGGGACATGTTAGCTGAACAAGCCAATGTTGTGGGTCAATACAAGCCACCAACAAATGCCCCATATGGAAACACTTACAACCCTGATTGGAGAAACCATTCGAACCTCTCTAGGAAACCAAAGCTTCCACCATATGTAATCCCTATTGCACAACCACACTATGGCTTTTCATCTCAAATGCAACCACCACAACCAACATCTCCAGTTGAGCAGGCCATTCTAAATTTGAGTAAGGTGGTAGGCAACTTTGTGGAAAAGCAAAAGGCAATTAATGCCTAGTCAGCCCAGAGAATTGATACTGTGGAAAGAAGAAAGCCATCAACCAGACTGGAATTTTAGAAGTGCTAAGGCAAGTGAAGGTCAACATCCCTCATTTGGACATGATCAAACTGGTCCCTGTATATGCCAAATTCTTAAAGGATTTGTGCATTGTAAAAAGAGGGTTGTGCATTGACAAGAAAGCCTTCCTAACATAATAGGTCGCCATCATTCAATGCAAAACTCCTCGTGAAATACAAGGATCCGGTGGTCCCCTACCATTTCGCTGAACATCAAGCGAACTGTGTAGAGAAAGCACTGCTGATTTTGGGGAGCCATCGGAACCCGTTACCATATTCGCCATATAAACAGTTAGGGTCGAGGATTAAAGCTCTACCACTCATCACCTTATCTTTGCGATAGATCTGAAAGTTCCCAAAGGCATAGTTGAAGATGTTTGGTGAAGGTGATAAATTTACTATCCGGAGCAGACTTACTGTTCATACCGAGACAATGGTGGGTGCAAGCAACTATGTGCCCATCATAATTGGGAGAGCATTTTTAGCCACATCAAATGCCATCATCAACTCCGTCTAATGGAGTCATGTGCCATATTTGGCAATATGACATTGGAGCTCAACATATTTGGCCTGAAAGGAAGAAGGCTGCCGTCGTTGCAAGTAAAGAAGAATTAGAAAGTTCGCCTGACAAGCACAAGTGAGGAAGGACATTGTGCCTAAAAACTACAAGAGGAGCTGATGGAAGATAGGAGTTTGATGACGCAAATATTTGCCCTAAATACGCCTCCAAAGCACTACCAATTCCACTAACACCACTACCAAGGGCTTAAAGATGGGTCAGTGGACTGGCCCACCGAGACCTAATCCACTCATCTTTTTGTTTTTTGTTTTTTTTGGTTTTATTTTATTTTATTTTACATTTTCTCTACTCATTTTTTCTCTTTAGATTTTCTCCAAGGATGAAAATATCGGTTTTGGATTCGATATATCTAAGATGACTTGGGGGCTTTTACGTGATATATCAGAAATATTTGAGATATATTTTTATATAAATACTTCCAGAATTAAAATTATTCTAAATTAAGAATTTATTTTAACTTATCAAAATTATTTTGAAAGCATAGAGAAATGGATAATATCAATTAGATTTGATTTTTTTGACATTATTTTACTATATTTATATTTGTTTATAAAAAATTAAATTATTTTTATTAAAATATATTTAGTTAAGAAATAAATTATTTTTATATGATTTATACAAAATATTTATTCAATAGTTTTTGAAATTTGTAATTGTTATAAATAACGTATAATAGAATACATAATATTTTTATATATTTGTATATTTATATTTAGTTATTATAAATGATTACAAATATTCGTAAATTTATTAGAAAAAACATTCATAAATTAGAAAGACAATATATTAAAATTTTGCATCATATATATTACAAAGGCATGCTTGGCCTAGTGGATGGGAGGTTGGAACCCTCAGCCAAGTGTGGTCTCAAACCCCCCTTTGCAACATATTTTCTCAAGCCGCTTTACGGAGTCAAATGAAGTTTGACTCTCCATAAACAGTGACCGATATATCGGCGAAATATCTTCGATAATTGCAAAAAAATTTCGAAATTTCTGTTGATCGACTATCGGAGGGATATATCATGTCGACATTAACCGACATGATATATCAACGAAATATCGGCCGATATTTTCAACACATATATTTTCTCTACCTTAATTTAATCTTGCTTTTAGCTCATTTTTCATTGCATTTTTTTAATTTTCCTGCTTATTTTTATGTGTTTGTGCTTAAATTCAAACAGAGGAGTTCCATAGCAAACCCTTAGTCTCATAGTGGCTAAATTTCAAAGCAGACCGCGAAATTTTCAAGAATAGGAAAAAGACAAAAACTTGTTTTCGTAGGATTGTAGCATTTTGTCTTTTATATAAAAAAAAATGAAATTTATATATATAAATTTTATTTTTCAAAAAATTAAAATTAAAATTATTATTGTCTTAAAAATTTTATTGTCTTAAAAATAAATTTTCACAAAGGTTCTGGAATTCTTAGCTATAAATTCTCGCACTCCTATTTTCTTTTTGCCATAACTTTTTCATCCGAACTCCGTTTTGGGTAATTTTCATATCGTTGGAAAGCTTAGAGAGTGTAGAATCTAAATATAGCCTTAAAAAACACTTTTGATATTATGATAAGGGTGTAATTTTTATCACTTCCTCCCTTAAATTTCCATTCCATAACCACATTGAGGAGAATGTAGAATCTTAATGGAGAGTTACAATATGTTGATTTATGCTCTTGAGCAAAGTCTATTTTGTTTAGTTGAATGACTCTGCTAGTTAGCTTTTTACAATATAATGCATTTTTTTTTTCTAGTTCATGCTCGCTCATTTTAGAAAACTTTTTCAGAATGCCCAAATTACAAAGATAAGAAATTGAAATTTTGTTCCAATGTTGAAATAGATGTTAGAATGGTGTTATGCTTAGTTGGAGTTGGATAACATGTTGAAATTCTTATGGTATTCCAACCTTTTTCTTCCACATTGAACTAACTACACCGTGCACACTAGATTTCATTTATAGGCTGAAAAAATGCCTTGCCTCCTATGCCTTGCAAAAGTCCGACTTGGTACTTTTAACCACCTTTAATAGGTCGGGACCCCTGAATAATAGACCAATGATTCTTTCAAAAAGAAAAAGAAATAATAATAATAATAATTGTGACACTTTGCCTTGAAACCCGAGCACGGTCCGAGAGATATATGGCGAAAGTCTTTAAAAAAAAACCTCACGCCTCTGCCAACCTGGTCGGGAGCCACCACTTTGTGTTCAATACAGATGGGTGAATCAAAGCAAGAGTTTAGCAAATCAGGAAATGGAGTTTCTAGCTCACAAAGTCCGGCTAAACCCAAAGAGTTAGGCGGTCGAGATCCTATGACTTGGATGCCCTAAGCTTTTAATCATTGGGAGGTCACCCAGGACCCCGCTACATGACCCGATTATTGAGGTCGGGTTAGTCCGCTAAAGTTTCTGCATAAGAGCTAGGCCGGGGAGCGTAATGTTTGATGTACTTTATTTTTGAAATTAATCAAGCACACTTAGGTTTTTTGTGGAAGATGTTGTGCTGGTTCTTCAGAGTCACACTCAAGCTGATACTTGGTTTTGCATAGCACACACTCTTCCCGATGGCTGGGCTGGGTCGAGCTTTGATAACTTGTACTACAAAGGTTTTATCACTTCAATGATTTTGAACCATTTTTTGTGTAGATATATTTATAGCTCATCTTGCTTTTGATTGCTTTCTTCTTCTTTCATTGCTAAGGGACTAGAAATGTGTCGGTTGGGGGGTGTGATTACTACCCAAATAGTGCTATTTTACACCCTAATTAATATAGGTTTCGAGCACTTTTTGTGTAGTAATCGCCCTAATTAACCCAATTGGAATGTTAAGGACCTAGCAAGGATACTAATCAAATGTTATGGCAAGTTTTGTTGTTTTTGCACGCTATTTATGCCAAAGTTATTGAATAAGCTCAACCATGGAGAATCCAAGTTGAATTCAGAGCTATAGAAACCAGAAGAAGAGAGGAGAAGAAAGAGCAGAAGAAAGAGAGCCCTAATAAATTCAAGAGCTACAAAATTTTCATAGTTTAATTACTTAAATTTCGCAGTCGCTGAATTTCGCAACGCTTACGAAATTCATTGTATGCGAAATTCCTCAGAGACCCTACGAAAGCTCTCTAATCGCTCACTCGTCCCAGCCTTTTACTTTTTGACTTTTCCTGTCACTTTTTGATTGTCTTCCCGATTTGCCCCCATTGTAATAGTGTTTGTTTTGTTATTTTGGTAATTTTGTATTAGGATTTGGCTATAAAAGCCCCTAGACAAGACATTGTAAATAGCTTTCCATTATTGTAATTTTTGGTTTTTGGGAAGCTTGTAGCGCAAGCTTTCGGTTCTTATTTTCTTTCCTTTTCTTTCCATTTTCTCACTAGCCAAACACCCTCCGAGGATGACAACTCGGAGGATGAGTGGCTAGAAACCTTCCTCCTTGGGCAGAAGGCCACCGGGGTGAGGGATCCAAGGCAAGCTGAGGGGTTCATGTTTTTCATTGTGCATCTACTACCTATCGTTTCTCCCCTTTGTAACTTTAGGTTTTTGATCCCTTTGAATCACCTTGAATGGTTATTACTTGATAAGATTTTCAGTCTACTGATGCTTAATATTAGATCCATTGATGTTTATTAGTTATCACGGCGAGCCATTGGAAGGTTAGTCAAAGTGACTTGTGTTTTAACGACTGAGAGCACTAATGTGGCTAGTGGATGCCATTTTTAAAGATGTTTAAAGAGGGGTAGTTTTTATAGCTAAATGAAGATACAGTTCGGGAGATGACTATAGGTCATCCTCCCCAACACAAGGAAATGACCCCAAGAAACCCTCAATTGCCCTGGGAACTTAAGCCCATTGACCTAACACTTCAAGGAGTTCTATTTTACATTTTTTACTTATTTCATTTTCAATTTTCAACCAATTCAACTCACTGTTTTTACAAAAACCTTGAATCCAAACCAACTTCACCATTTCGACTTTAATCAGAATCATTTCCAGAGAAGAAAACACATCCTGTGGTTCGACCTGAGTTACCATACTTAGTGAGCTATGCTACACAGAGGAGGTATTAGTTTATGGCATTTTGTTGATTCCGTATACCCTAATGCACGTGAATCAACTGGGTTGGATGGAACATCGAGTCATCAGCTGATCGTGATCGTAGGAGGATTATCGCCTGCCACACTGACGGTGCTCGTTAATTTTCAGGGATAAGGATGGTGATTTGACCCTGTGCCGCGGTACGACTCTAGGTGGCATTGGCGCTGATGGGTCATAACAAACTCATTCTCGAGGACGAAAGCAAGACAAGAGTCGGGTCTACCTCGTAGTCAGAATATGGATTTATGGTTTTCTGACAGAAATATCGGGATTACCCTCGTAGAGGATGTAGACTTCACAATTAAGTTACACCCTGGCACGTCGCCCATTTCTTTGACTCCTCATAGGATGGCACCGGTTGAGTTGCAGGAACTCAAGGTCCAACTACAGGAATTGTTGGACAAGGGTTTTATTAGACCGAGCACTTCACCTTGGGGAGCTCCAATTTTGTTTGCTAAGAAGAAGGACAAAACCCTTTGACTGTGCATTGACTACCGACAATTGAACAAGGTCATTTATCAAGAATTCCAGATCTCTTTACCGAGGATTGATGACGGTTTGATCACCGAGAGGGGCTGTATTCTAAGATAGATCTCCGCACCGGATACCAGCAGTTGAAAGTTAAGGAGGTTAACATCCCTAAGATAGCGTTTAGGATGCGGTACGAACATTTCGAGTTCACAGTGATGCCTTTCGGATTGACGAATGTGCCATCAGCATTCATGGATCTCATGCATAGGGTATGCCAACCCTATTTGGATCAGTTTTTTGTAGTCTTCGTTGACGACATTTTGATCTACTCCAACTCTAAGGAGGAGCATGAGGATCATTCAAGCGTCGTTTCGTGCTCTCAGATCATCATTGTATGCCAAGTTCGTAAAATGAGAGAATTTCGCTTATCGAGGTGAGGTCTTGGACACGCTCGGTCGCCTGTGTGTCAAGAGGACCTGATGAAGGTCGAGGCCAAGTAGGAGTTAGGAGAGGCCAAAGTCGCCTCGAGATAAGCAATTGATCAAGTGGTGGTACTACAGAGATTCATCGTGATTTCTCCCAATGAAAAGACTTTTATGACCAAAGTCGACCAAGATATGTTAAGTTCAAGTGGAATGTCTTGTGTGAGAAGGTGTTCTAGGAATTGAAAAGGAGGCTTACTTTAGCCCCTATTCTGATAGTCTCGGAACAGGGACAAAGGTACATAGTGTATTCTGATGCCTCTAAAGACGGACTGGGATGTGTCTTGATGTAGTCCAGAGGTTATGGCTTATAGCTTCAGACAATAAAGAATCATTAATTTAATTACTCCTACACAGATATGGAGTTGGCGGCCATGGTGTCTGCCTAAAGATTTGGCCACCACCTATATAGAGTACTGAGGTGTTTTTACCACAAAAGTCCGAAGTATATTTTACATAACAGAATCTCAATAAGAGGCAACAGACTGATGAGAACCTGAGGAACTTACTTTGAACACCCAGCAAACTGTGTGGCCACACAGCCAGTCACAAAGGGAAAGTATCGCTGCAAATTTTGAACGCATGCCCAGATCGCGATACGTTCGGACAGTTAACGTCGGCACGCTGGGAGTTTATACGCTTCCCATCAGCGAGCGATTGAGTCTTGAGGCAGACACAAAGATATGTTCGTCGCATCCGCATGGGCCAAACTCCAAGACAAAGCCGTGCCATATCCTGTTGTTATGGTGTTTCCTTCGATGTGATATTCGGTTCCCAGCCATAAACTAAACAGAGATCCTCAGGTTCATCATTCATTTATACAATCAAGGCAAAACAGATACCCACGCGATCTCGTCTTCGCTATCGTCGAGCGGATAAAGATACGCTTTAGACCTCCTTGTCTTCATTTACAATTACGCGTCACAGAAAGCATCGGTGCACGAAACAGAGGCTGTCCAGCCATCCGAGATAGCCGAGTGGAAGTCGAACATCGTCAATGGCTGGATTTTGTGATCTCATTTTCCACTGATATCAAGAGGCATAATGCGGTGTGGGTGATAGTGGACCGACTCACCAAGTCAACACATTTTCTAGCAGTGCGGATGACCTTCACACTTGAGGAATTCTGCAAGTTATACATGTGAGAGATTGTCCGATTACATGGAGTGCCAGTATCTATCGTATTGGATAGGGATCTAAGGTTCATGAAAACTTTTGGAAGAGTTTCTAGAAGGCCATGGGAATGCAGTTGACAATGAGTACTGCGTTTCATCAATGCACTTAATGGGTCACGAGACCATACAGTTTTAGAGGACATGCCGCGAGCATGCATCCCGGATCTTAAGTGCAGCTTAGAAGAGTAATTGCCCTGGTGGAATTTACCTACAAATACGCTTATCGCAAGTTCACGTATGGCGCCCTACAGCGTTTCTTCGTGGAGGACTGTGTTTTCGATACCAGACTAGTCTTACGACATAAAGACTATGAGGCTATTAAGGTGATTGTAGCATCGTGAGGAGTGGAGGAGGCAACATGGGAACGTGAGGACATGATGCACTCACCTATCATTTTGGAGGACTGAGATGCTGGTTTAGTCATCAGATGGCTGAACGGCCGTCAGATGTGCCATCAGATGACACGTGTAAAATTTCGTGGGACTAAATTTTTTTGAGGGAGAATGTAAAAACCCGAGAAAAATTCAAATTTTCTGAAAAATGGAAAAAACGGAAAATTGCCGCTATAGTACAAGGAAAAATCTAAAAATTTCCTAGACCTCGGGTGAAGGAATGGACCTCACCAATGAATTCATCTCGTTGAGTTTAGTTACCTTGACAAATTGCATCGAATTATGAGGTGGTCTAAATTTCACGTAATTCAAGGTGAGACGGATAAATGGCATGACAATGTGTGGCACAGTGCTACGTGGTATCATGACTTAACATACCAACATGTGGAAAATTCCACATGGTGAGACGATGTTTGGTCTTGAAAAGATCAAGTGAGGAGGCGGTTTGTGTCATAGACGGTACCGCCACAAAAGGCAACAAAAGGGGACACATGGGAGCCATGTGTCACACCCCCAAAAGAAAGATCAAGTAGTGGATAAGAACGGATAAAGGAAAAATGAAGGGAAAGGAAAAGAAAAGGGGAAAAAGAAAGGGGGAGAGGAACAGAGGAGCGATCGGCGACACTTCCTTAGATCTCCGACAAAGCGACGATCAAAAACGGAGCAAGAGGCAAAGTTTATCTACGAACGAGCTTCAGATACCAAGATCGAGTTTTCCCGACTCTAAGAGGTAGGGGTCTCTCTCCCACTCAACCCAGCCTAAGGGTCATTCGATGGTCACGAGGCGAGTCTCTAATCTGGTGAAGCAATTAAAAACACAGTTGTGATCAAACTGTTGGTGAAATTCTGACCAATTTCTAGGTCCTCTTTGTTCTCAGAACTGCAGTTCTTAAGCAAGGTGTGCTTGATGGAAAATACAGGCTTGAGTATGATGATTTTGTAGTGTGTCAGAGCTAGACATGCACTGCCATGCTGAATTGTGTGTATTGTTCTGGTCCGAACACAAATATTCAGTTTCCTCAGGAAGGTTACTGATTGAATGACATGCAAGTGTAGAAAAATCATGTGGATATATGCTGAAATTGATGATTTACATGAGTCAGATCATGGATGTAAATTGTATGTTGTATATAAGGGATTATCCATATAAATCATAATGTTTACGTGGCTCTCATCATGCATGTAACATGGAAAAGAACAAGCAATGGCATTCTCAGACAGATATGCATGGGACATCACGTGAAATGGTGTGAGGCATGGCATGGAAAAAGAACATTGTGTCGGTGTTTAAATGGCTCAAAAGGGACAACGCCCTGTCGCACGGCTGGAAATTATGTGCCCGTAGTCAGTAAGAAAGGATAGACACCCCCTCAGTAGCAAGTCCGATTCTCGGGTTAGACATATGTATCCAAAGGATCAAAGTTCACGAAGTGTCTAAGGTGTACGACGCCTCGTATGACTCGGAAAGTTTGTTACCCACAAAAGACACATGGCTTTTGAATAAAGAAGTTTTTCGGAGACTGACCAAGGACTTGAAATATAACACAAAAATATTTTGTTTTAGAAATGGAAGTTTTTCATACATGGCATATGCATGTGCGAGGGAGTCAGTGAGGGCTCGGGACATTAGCATGACATGAGAGCATTCATTTAGGAAAATGGCGCGTTGTTACTCAATGGTGTTTGAAATGATTTAATCATGGAATCGTATGCAATTTCTTAGGCGAGGTGTCTTTGAGAATTCCTCTAATGAGCAATGCTCACCTACTTCGTGGGAAAATATTTTTCAGATGCTAGAGGCCCACCAGGAGATGGAATCCATCTGAGGCCTTAATGGCAAAGAAGGCCAGATAATGGCTTATTCTGTATTTTTGTAAAACTCTGGACAGTTATCCAATTTTCTGTTATGTAAAAGAGAAGAGTTGTAATAAAACTCTTTTTGAATTGTTTAATACAGTTTGATAGGTTTTTCCTAGATTTTCATGTTGCCTTTATTATGTTGAGGCCATTGTAATGATTTACAGTGTCTTGGGAACAAGTTAGAGGTGTAGGAAATGCCAGAATGGCTATTGCAGGTTTGGGTAAGTTTTCGATCATGACAGGGGTTTCTTGATCATGATAGAGTTTCTGGTCCAATGTCGCGACAAGGGTTCCCTGTGTCGCGACATGGTTCTCAGGCTACAGGCAATTACTTCGTCATAACATCGTATTTTCATGTCACGACAGTGCTTGTTTCTCTATCGTGACAATGTCGCAATAGAGGTTTTCGTGTCACGGCCGAGAAGACCTTGACAAGTTGCACCCTTCGTGTTGCAACATGTTTGGCCTTGGCATGGATTTCTCTGTCGCAACAGAGTACTTCTGTGTCGCGATAGAGGTTGGTCAAGACTAAGAGTTTTATGTCGCGACAAAATATTTTTATGTCGCTACGTGAAGCCGCTGGCGCGGAGAATTATTTCGCGATAAAGAGTTTTCGTGTCGCACAGATTTCCGCTGCGCTAAGAGTTTCTCGGTGTCGCGGATGTAGTATTTCCGTCGCGATGTTAGGCCTCGGGGCAAGGATTTTATGTTGCAATAAAGTGTTTTTATGCCGCGATAGCTCGTCAAGACCAATATTTTTATGTCGAAAATATTTTATTCCGCCGCGAGTCAACACCAACGGAAGAGGTACGGCGTCACGGCTGCATATTTTTGTGTCGTGGCGCAGTTTGGTCAAGGCCATGATTTCTATGTCACGACGTAGCATTTCCGTGTCGACAAAGTATTTTCTCACATGACCGGCCTGGGGGGTAAGTGGCCAAGAGAGCTTTACGTCCCGACATAGCGGCTATGTCGCGACAAGGGGGGCAAGGCACCGCGACGCAGCCAAGTCACAAGGCACGCGATGCACACCCTCCACGCGACAAAGCAGCTGTGTTGTGTCACCACAAAGAAGGCCATGTCACGATAGACTGTGCCAGCGCCAAGATGATGCGGGTCGACAAGACCAAGCCAGCGCCGCACGACATTGTTATTCTCTCGCCGGCGCACTCACATAGTAATAAAAAAAAAAACCCCTGTGATCAGGGGCATCACACTATTTTGGGTTGATGGTTGTTGGGCGAATGGGTGGTTTTTGCCAAACACCATAGTGAGTGTTGATGAGTCCCATTTCGGCTTATTAATGCTAGGGGATATTGGATCAAAATACTGGAGTAGTTTATTTTACTGATATCAGCATCAAATTCCAAAGATGGTATGGATACTAAATTTACTCATTATAATTTTTTTTCTCTTATCAGCACATATAGTCATGTAACGCCCTGAAAATACCCTAATAGTTTGATAACATGTTTAGGGTATAAAATAAAATAAATTATATTTTTCCAGAGCTTAAATGGTTAAAAATGAAAAATGATAAAAACCCGAAAATTGTACAGGAGCCAAATAAATATGGTAATTTGAGAAATGAGGACTCAAGGGTCAAGTAACATGTATTATATGCTGTTGTAAATTGAATAAGTTGGTTTGTAAATAGATTGAATAGGAAGGGCCAAAGGGTAAAAATTGAAAGTTGGGCAAAAAATTGTATAAGACCAAACCTGGTCTTATGAGAAGGGGTTTTTTTCTCATTTGTGATTAGGGAGAGCTAGGGTTACGGTGGAGAGAAAGAGAGAGAGAAGAAGGGAAGAAGAAGAAGGAATAAGGAAGAAGAGAAGAAGAAGAAAATCCAGGTTTGGAACTCATGTTTGGAAATTTTGTATGGATTTGTGGGTTATGAAACTACCCTAACTCTTTCTTTGTCTATGTTTGGGGCTGGGAAAACCCTAACCCTCAATAAATGTGTATTTTCTGCTGGTTTAAGCCAGTTTTGTGGAAGGGCTCTGAGGTGGTTTAGTTTCGTTGGAAGATTTCCGCAAAATGGAAAGAACTTGCCATTTCAGAGAAATCCCGTGAGTAATTTCTAGACTCAACGTGGTTTTTAGCCTAGATGATGTCGTAGTAATCCAGATCAAGGGTTGAGTATCGATACTCAAAGCTGTTTTTGGTCCAGATGATGTTAAGTATTGGTATTGAAAGCTAAGTACCGGTACTCAAAATGATTTAAGGCCTAGATGATATTAAGTATCGGTGATCGAAGTCGAGTACCTGTGATCGCAAACTCCGTTGGCCCTGCTTTATTCTGCTAATTTAATGAAAGGGTCAGTACATGCGTTAAAGTTATATGAAAAATGTGTTGTACCTCGTCGCCAAGGCGATCCCGGTCGGGACATGTCCACGTTCTCGCTCTTATGTACTAAGGTGATTAAGAAAAAATATCAAGCCTGAATACATATAATTGTATGCCTTCTAAGACCGAATAACCAGGTGGAGTGTCCCATAAAATTTCACAAATAGATTTCTCAAAATGAGGCATAATAATGCCTTAAATAAATGTTAAGGACTTTCTAAGGAGGAGGAATTAAGGAAAAAGAAAGAAAGAATGCATGGAAAAGGGGAGTCGGGTAGAAAGTAAACCTAAATAGAACTCCTAAAATACCCAACTAATAATATGATTGTTAATCGTATTGGAATAGGGGATGAAGAGGAGGAAAGCCCGAATTGATCGAGATTCCGAGGATCACTTCAAAGTGCAACAAGCTTTTGGTTTGTTCTTCTAATTCACTTTATTTCCATTTTGAGTTTGTTTCCACTCTTCTCTCTCTAATTCCAAAATGTTTGAATGATTACAAAATGATTTGAATTGCTGAAATGATTTATAATAAAAAAACATATTGGTTTGTTTTAATTGATTTGAGACAATTGATTGTGAAACGATTTGCATATGAAAAATTCCATGAGTATTGAAAATAATTTGTTTGTATAAATATGCCTACTATACTGTATTTTTCTATGAATGATTTGAACGCCCTTAATAGAATGTTAACCGTTAAATTCGAGTTGAAGATAGATTGGTATACCAATAAGGGTCAAATGAGCAGTACTGTGAACGAACATAATGATGTGTCACTCCGATCCGTGAGCTCCGGGACAAGACGTGAGTGTCTATGAAATGATTTTTAACAACTGGGCCAAGAGTCTGCACGGACAAAGATTGTGTTATAAAACTTTTCATATAATCAACAGAGCCCAAATGACCATGCCGATGATTCAAGATCCTCGCAACCCAAAGCATAGGTTAAATTCGCTTAAGGGAAAAATGAAAAGAAAATTATGAAATGTATGGTGATTTATTGCACATGAAATTGCATGATTGAAATGACCAATGAATTGTAATTTGAATGTATACGAAATGAAATATACATATATGTATTGTACCGCATTGGTCATTGAAAAAAATTATACAAAGGCATTGATTTAGAAACATTGCATGATTTGTTTTAAACTGAAATGAAAGAGAGAACTATATAGAACCACTAAGCATGAAAATGCTTAGCGTGTTGTTATATAATCGCGTAGGTATCGAGTGAATAGGTATGAAGGAAAAGACCGCAGCGATTCAGAGTCAACGTCAAGGTCTCACAAAGTTGAAGTAAAGCTTTGACCATGCATTCATTAAATATATTTGACACTTTTGTACAAACTTTGATTTTTTTCTATAAATATTTTGGTATTGAAAATGGCTTATAATGCCGTAATATTTAAATGTGGTAAATAGACCAAATGGGCAAGTAATGCCATATTTAATGGAAAATGTGTATTGAAAACAAAATGATGGGCCCCCTTTAAGTTGAATTAGTATATACAAATATATTTTCATAAAGATAAATATCGCTACAAAATGAGCATTTGAAATGTGTCTTAAATGAAAATTTGCAATTGGATTTGAATGGTATCAAAGCACAAGTAGCATAAAGCTACGGTATTGAAAACGTATTTGTATTTGTATTGGTGTTTGAATATATCATAAAAGTAAAAAGTACTGGTAGCGCAAGGGACGTTACATATTATTTTAGTATCAGAGAACAAGTAGCATAGAACTACGGTATTGAAAACTTATTTGTATTTGTATTGGTGTTTGAATATATCGTAAAAGTAAAAGTACTGGTAGTGCAAGATAAGGGTTGCAAGTCATGATTCCCATCTTATTGATGAAAAATATAATTTTTTTTAGGGCTTATACTATAGCAATGCATCTTGAGGGATAAGGCGGAAAATTGCCTAAGAATTTGATCGAGAACCAAAAAAGTGGCCCAGGTGTTGCTGGAGGCTTATCATTTTCAAATGGGGTTGCATTAAACAAAGATAATGATTTTGTTTTAGTTACTGAAACTACTACTGCCAAAGTCACGAGATATTGGCTTCAAGGTCAAAAATCTCAAACCAATGACACTTTTACACAACTTGCTGGATGTCCAAATAATATTCAAAGAAGCACTTGTGGGGGGAGTTTTGAGTTGTATTATTCAAAGAAACACTTGTGGGGAGTTTTGGGTTGCCCAAAATAATTGTGGAATACCAGAGCTCAAAGTCAAGCCAATAAGACTTGATGAGGAAGGAAATATAGTGCAAGAACTAAGCAAAGATGTTGACCTTGTTAGTTCAGTTCAAGAGAAAGATAGTAGTTCATGGTTAGGTTCTATGATTTATTCATATGTAGGTTTATTGAATTAGAATTTTTTTAGTAATTATCATTATTCTACATGTAAATTTTGGAATTTAAATTATCGTTTATGTGCTATAAAAAAATTATCGTTTATTTCTTATTTAATTGATTCAGAAGAGTTTCCTTATTTTAAAACTCAAGTATTTTAATTTTTTTCTTTCAAAAAATTAAAGTAAAAAAATATTATTTAAATTCAAGTATTTACTAAACACCATTGTTAACTTAAAACTCATTATTTAATTCGTATTTAAAGTGTTAAAATTATTTAATATAATTATGTGATAATTTAATAATTTATTCTAAATTATTTAATTAATTTACATTCCGTGAAAATTTTCAATAATAATTGAAGTAGCGTACAGAAAAAAACTTATATATAATAATTTAAAACAAATCAACTAAAAAAGTAAAAAATATTTATAAATTTACGAATTAATTAATTATTTTTATTTATTACTTAAATCATTTTAAGATATCAAATCTTTTTAAAAAATTTCTAAGCTGTAGATAGTGACTGTTACGTTGTTGAGACATCCTGGTTTGGATATTATTTTGGTTTTCATTTTATATTAGTAATTTTTTTTTAAAATAACCTATTTATGTTCAAAAACTTAAAAAAAGAAGAAAAAGAAAAAAAGAACCGTGCGTGCAAAACGTCAATTTTTACTGCTCATTGTGAAATTCTGTTTTATTTTTTATCTCTATTTTTCTGTTCTGTTGGGTGGTGCGAAATTCCGATCTGAATTAAGGAATAGGAAAAGCGAATCCAATTTGGGATTCTTGAAAAGAAGAATCAAAGAAGAAGCATGATAGCAAACGGCGGGACTGAGTTGGAAGGATCGGAGGGCTGAAAAGGGAACGGAGAATGGAGAATGGAGAATGGTGAAAGGTGAAAAACGAAGCCTTCGATTGAGGCCATTATTGAAGATCTTGGTGTTGTCGATGGTTGAAACAAGCGGGCGAAGATTAGATCTGCATGGAGCTGCCGAGGAATCTTCTTAAAGAGAAATGGCAGTGGGTAGTAGACATATTAAGAAGGGAGAGAACGTGAGAATGAGAATGAGAATACCCATCGATGAAGCTTTTATTTTTCATCTTTCGCAACCCTGTCTCATTTCCTTTTCAGCCCGATCCTTCCAACCACTCCAGTCCTTTCTATCATGCCCATGCTAAGTATTTTTCATCCAAATCGATTTTTTTTTCAAGCGTTATTCTATAATGCCAAGGATGTGTTCCATTGAGATAATTTACCATGCATAGTGCAGTTTTTTTTTTTCTTGTATTTTTCCTCTAATTTTGTGTTTGATTGATGTGTAATTTCAAAAACTATTCTCAAGAACCAAACAAGAACTTTTTGTTTTTTGTTTTTTTGAATGAAAGAAATATTTTTATTAATTTCTTGCAAGGACACAAATAAAAGGCTTTGTAGACTAATTTTTAAATCCTTCAACTATGTAATTATATTCTTAAAACATATGAGAATGTGAGAGTTTACTTTACACAAACGGAAGTTCCAATGGGATGATGAGAGGCTCAACGGTTACTTTTGTTTCAAAACTCAATCAGCTTTCTCTGTTTTGTTAATAAAATTCTGAGAAATCAAACACCAGATTTGGGGATAACGAATATTCATATATTTGGGGATCATAAGTATAGTCTTCTCATACACTTGTTTTAAATGTGAAAATCTGGATTTTTCTATTCAACCAATTTTTTTTTTTTTCAAATTCAACAATAAATCATAAAAAAATAATAATAATATAATGTTAGGAAAGAAAATTGCTTTAGTTAAAAAGGAAAAAAAAAAAAACTCCTAACGGCCTAACATTACTAGTTGTAAATAAAAAAATGTCATTATTTATAATAGTACTTTTAGTTGCTAACATAATTCTTTGAAATAAAAATGTCCTTTAACCTATCTTATATTATGATAATAATTTATTTAATAAAAATAATTTTTTATTTTTTCTTGTAATATCAATTTATTATGATAATTTGAAATTATTTTAAAGATTTAATTTAAAACCTACCTTCAATTATTCTTTAAAAATTGAATATTCTTAAAAAATGATTATTACTCTAGTTGAAGAAATGATAGGTATGTTAATATTTGTTTTTATATGCTGTTAAACAACAAATATCATAAATATCATAATATAAACAACAGATATATTTTTACATTAAAATTTTTTTTTTAGATATATTGAAATTGTGACGCTCCAAATCCCGGGGTCAATTTTTATTTTTTTTTCCTATTATGACTACTTCAGATTAAGTCTGCCGCGACAGAGAATTCTCTCGCCACGGTTTAACGCCTCGTCACACACGCGCGCCTCGTCACACCTAAGGCCACCGTCATGTGCATGCCAGCACGCCAGCCGCCGCCACAAGCAGTATCATTGCGCACGAGACCGCCACGAAGAGAAATTATGTCGCGCGACATGGGAAGTCCCTTGTTCTAGGATTCTCTATCGCGACGTGAGACGTACTTTGTCACGACAAAGATACCGTGAGAGAAGTCTCACGGCCAAATAATTTCTGGCCTCAACGGTAATCCTCATATGTCGCACGCACCTAGGTCGCGCCAGGCGTGGTCGTTGCATGCTCAGCCTCAAGATGCTCAACCCCGCCGTAGCAAAGAGAAGCCGCCACGATCGCCGCGAACAAAAATTGGCTGCGGACATAACAACGGCGGAGAAGTCCGGCCACGATAAAGAATTCTTCGTCGCGAAGCACGCAATATTGTCGCTGCGCCTAGGCCCCGCCAATAATCGCGCACTCCAAGCTTTGTCGTCAACTCTATCGCAACCTGATTGTGCTATGTCACAACACGATTCCCCCAAACTCAGTCACTACCTAGAATATCAGGTTGCGACATGGGAACCTCCTCCCATGACCCAACTCGCCGTGACGTAAAATTCTATCGCAACATACGGCCAATAACTCGCCGAAAGCACTCATCCCACCAAGGCTACACATGCCCAAGTGCGCGAGCCCAGGCCGGGTCATGTGCGCACCATAGTGCTGTCACCGTGCATACAGCCTAAGGACCATGTCGCGACACGTAGCCATGTCGCATTATCAGTGGGCCGTAAACCCATCGCTGACAGAGAATTCCTCTCGTCACGACCAAACCTCAAATTCAAGTACCAGCCCACCCTTTTTCCTTTCCTGCACTTCCAACTTTCTTTCAATGCATTTCATGCAATACTATTGCCTTTATACAAATTCTACAAGCAGTCTAAATTTGGGAACTCTATTAGCACCACATTAAACAAGTCCAAAAATAAGTTTTTACTACAAAACTTCTCATTTACATGTACAAAACTGGATATTCTATCCAGAATTTACAAAATATTAGGTTAGGCCACAATCCAGCCTTCTTCACAATTAATCTCTTGGACGTGTTCAATCCCCCTGGGTACCTCCAGTACCTGAAAATATTTTCTCACGACGGGGTGAGCAATGCCCAGTAGAAAATTTCTCCTACAAGAGCTACTCCCCACCTAAATGTACATGCAATGACACACATACATCAACCACATTCCATACAAATAATGCAATCTTACATGGAATATTTCATGTCATGAATGAGATGAAACTCCTTATCACTACAAGAAAATTGAAGAATAGAGATCTTTAAAATAGAGACGGAATTCGCTCTCTACTGAAAATGGGGAAATTTAAAATAGAGCATGAAATTTTCCGTCTCACTGGGCCGGTCTCTAAAAATTAGAGATCAATAGCCATTCTATTTTTAGAGACGGAATATTCATTCCGCTCCTATTTTTAGAGATCTTGAACCGAAGCTTCGCTCTAGAACAGAGACGGAATTCGAAGCTACTTATTTTTGGGAGACTAATGTCCATTCCGTCTTAAAAATAGAGACGTGACTATTCGTCTCAAAATAGAGACGGAAAATCAATTTCGTTGCTAAAAAAAAATTAACACATAAATATTATATAATACATAAATAAAATAACACAAAAAAATTGCAGAAAATTTTTTTACTCAGCAGATTCGTCGTCGACTGGAGGAGGGGGAGCAGCGAGCATCGGGCGTATGCATGCGTAAGGTGTGGGTGAGGAAGCCGGATCGCGCGTCGACGAGGAGGAAGGGGAGCACCGACGTCGACGACGGGGAAGAAAGGGAAAAGGGAAGGGGGCCGGCGGGGAGTGGCGGAGGAAGTGGGGAGGCCACGAGTCGACGTGGGCGAGGGGGACGGATCGCTCGTCGGGGGGGAGGAAGGGGAGCACCGACGTCGGCGACGGGGAAGAGAGGGAAAAGGGAAGGGGGACGACGCGCGGTGGCGAGGGAGGAAGGGGGAGCACAAGGTCGGAGAGTCAAGAGGCGAGGGGAGGAGCCCGACAAGACGTCATGGAGCACCGCGCCGGCAAGGAAGAGAGGCGACGAGGGGAGTGGAAGGGGAGAAAGGGGGAAAATAAAGAAGAAAGGAAAGATGGAGGGGGAAATCTGAAAAATAGAGACTTAAATGGGATTCCGTTCTTCATTTAGAGATCTAAAGCAACACCGTTTCTATTTAGAGACTAAAAAAACTGGGTTTCTATTAGAGACTAAAATAGTTTCCATTCTAAAATTAGAGACGAAAAATATTCCGTCTTTATGTCATTTAATGATTTGATGGTTTTCTACTTATTCAAAAAATTCTATTAATGAGATCAATAAAATTTAATTTTTTGAGACGAAACTCTAAATGTTTCTAAAAAAGGAAAAATTTCAGGGGCGCCGGTCCCCGACCCGCGAGGGCGTGCCCCTCGACCCCGTCTGCTAACTGCTAGCGGAACCGCGTAATGTGCTCGCGTAGCGCTCTTATGAATTTAATTGGTTTTAAACACGCCTATTATAATTTATTTCTTTAATGCAAATTGTTTATGCTATATGATAAATGATATATTTTGCATGTTGTGTTGCTTCACATGGTGCAAGGCAAGATGCGCCTTTTTAACCAATGTACGCAGGTTATTATTATTGTTTTTACAAGGGTTGTAATTATTAAATATGTCTTGCATGCCGTTTTTGTTTTGTTGTAATTTTATTTTACTATTAGTAGTATTTATTTAATTGTTGTAATAAATAAATACAATTATTGTATGCTTCTACAAGAAGTGAATTGAGGCCCCTTTGGAGCCTTGGGGCACTAAAAAGCTGAGGGTGATGGAGGGGGGAATGGGATATAATATATCTATCATTTTCTTGATACCCAAGGCTAATTGAGTACTTTCACACAATCTAGGGGGCACCCACTTGTGCTCTCCATCAACCATTAGGAATGGAATCAAGAAATACATCCTCTCCCCAATGTATATTTAAAACACCACACACCCTTCACATGGCTAAAAACACCGAACCGAATAATCAAACAGTCATGGCGCCTCCAAACCGCACCCGCCAGCAACATTTTCTTCTCCAAGTACCTCCATTCCCTCTCCTAATTCCCACAAAGCCGAGGAAGAGAATGCTAGCTACATGGACTCAGCACCAAGAGCTCAACCAAGTCGCTCGTGTCTTGCGCGTACATGAAGAGGAAACTTGGGTGGTAGGTCTTGTTCAACGCTGCCGTTGCAAAGGTTTCGCACTACCTCTCGTTGTGCTCTTTCAACGTAATCATGATTCACGGAGAGTCAAGTCCATGGATTCATGAAGCGTTTCAATATGTCGATTTTCCCACGTTGCTATTATTCTTTTTCTCACTCTTTGTCTTTGTCACAGGCATGATCTCTTTCTACCACAACACTAATATTATTAGTATTATATTTTTCAAATCATCGTTATGGTGTTTCTGTTGTTTTTATTTTATGACAGTTTTAAAATCCCATTGTTGTCACTAGTGTTACTATTATATCATGGTTATTTTATTATTACCACTATTCCTTACAATCTTATTGTGTTGGGATTTTTTTTGTTCATTCTTCTCGACTCGCGGTACGTTTCGTTTTCGTGGATTGAAAAGTGATGTATGCTTTCTTCGATTGGCAAAGATAAAGGAAAAGCTCTATACCGAACTTCAGGATGACAATCTTTCATGTGTGTTTTTCTTTTCAGTTCATTATGCTATAAGGATAACATGATATATTTTGCATGTTGTGTTGTTTCACATGGTGCACAAGATGGCCTTTTGGACCAATGTGATTATGTACTATTATTATTGTTTTATAAGGGTTGTAATTACAACATTTCCGCCTATGCCGCTTTTGTTTTGTTGTACTCTTATTTTACTATTAGTAGTATTTATTTAATTGTTGTAATAAAACAAGAGATGATATTTGCTTCCCGTCTCTATTCTGGCCTCTATTTTCTGCCTCAAATTTGAGGGAAGCTAACGCTAGAGACGGAAATTAGAGACGTAAATTTTTCCGTCTCTATTTAGAGACGTGAAACTATTCTGCCTCTTAAAATTAGAGACTAAAATATTCCGTCTCTATTTAGAGATCGAAAACTATTCCTCCTCGTCTCTAAAATTAGAGACAAGGGAATATTCCTGTCTCTATTTAGAGACGAAAGTATTCGGTCTCTATTTTCATCCTCAAAATTGAGGAACATATCGCGCCACTTTCTTTAGAGACTTTAGGTCTTAGAGAGACGGAAATTTTTCCGTGTCTAAATAGAGACGAAAATAATTTTCCTCGTTTTCTAAATAGAGACGGAAATAATTTTCTGCCTTAAATAGGAGATCGAAATCAGCTTTTCTCCGCTTCTTATTTAGAGACTCCGAAACGTTTTCCGTGTCTAAATAGAGACGGAAAATTTTCCAACTCTATTCTTCAATTTTCTTGTAGTGTATGCCCACAACCCGAATCCTGACCGACTCCCTTACACATGCAACACCAAGTGTGAAAACTAGTCATTGTTGTTTCACTCAATGACTCTTTTCTTCAAACAAAATCTTTTTATTTTTAAAACTAAGACACATTGGAAAATCCTCCAATGTTCATTTGATTTCATCAAACCCGGTGTTACATTCGCGCCACCGATTTTTCTGCTTACACCGTAGATGCCGCACCTTTTCAATATTTTTATGGTATTTCACCGTCGATGATCATATCAACCGTGAATGAATTTGGGTCTTTCACTCTAGAGGGGTGGGGGGGATATACCCCCATCTTCGCTTCTTCCAACACACGATATATATATATATATATATATATATATATATATATATAGTATATATATATATATATATATATATATATATATATATATGTTCATGTTATGCAATCGTGAGTCTTCGAGCTGGACATTAACTCATTTTCGAAGCTCACTCAATATTCACCAAGAATAGTGACACTACCACATATCATATTTTATGCAACAGCCGGTTATTTAGCAACGGTTAAGAAACCTTTGCACAGTTCCTGAGGCCGCGGCTATAGCCGGGGTTTAAAACCACGCACGAAAAATAAAAACATTCACTAACCACTCCGCACGTAAGTTTTTCTTATGCAAATGTTTTTAGAAAGCGTGATAGTTTGACTTATGCAAATGTTAGAACCGCCGCATAAGCTAATCCCTTTTTCTTCCCGGGTTTATTTTTAGCCTACCGCCAGTCCTCAAAATTTTTGTACCACAATCCTTTGCTACAAGCACCCTCTGGTCTGGCCTCCTAGGATTAAGGTTGCAGACCTCCCTAAACTTCTCTCTGTTGCTCTCATGGCAAGGAAGTAAGAGAAAGAAACAGGTTTGTGAATTTGTGTTATTTGTTTGTGATTTTCAAGTGGGTTAGCTTGATTTTTTGTCGTTTAAATTGGGTTTGTGGTAGTTTGTGATTTTAAGGTTATTCGTGAAGTGGAGTCGGTGGGATTTTTGAAGATTCAAGTGGGTTTTATTTTTTGGGTCATTATTTTTCTTTGATCTGAACTGTGTTTATGAATGACTTGCTTTTTGGAATGATTTTAGAGCTATGGATGAAGAAGATCTTTAAGATCAATTAGTTGGTTTTTTTTTTTTAAATAATCTTTAAGCTCTTGAAGATGAACTCGGGTTTCTCGATTTGGAGCCTTCAGCCTTCAGTCTTCAGTCTTTCGGCAGATCTTCCTTCTCACGCTCGCTACGGTGCTAGATCCGGCTTCGATCTACTTTCTTCCAAGTCGGCTGCGGTTCCGCCCGCAGCCGCGACCAAGGGGTGGGGATTTCCGTTTTTTCTTTGGGTTTTGCTTCGCAATGCTCAGTTCAGATCAAATCCGAGTTAGGCCGTGCTCTACATGGGTTCCTCTATTTGGATCCCTCCCTATTCGACAAGTTGCGGATCGGGGTTTTCCGGCAGTTTTCCGAATGGAGAATGTTTTTCACGCCGTCAGCGATTGTAAAAGCTCCGGTATCGGATCTTCTATTTTCCACTTCGTCGACGATGGTTCCGGCTCCGGCAGCCGCAGATTGAGATGCCATCAATTTTATTTTACTTTTTTTTTACTCATCAAAGGCTTTTTTTAATTTTTTTATCACTCTTTAAAGTGTTTAGCAGTGGTGGCAGGGGGGAGTGGGGAGCATGGGCGTGGGGGGAGTGGGTTTTTGTAACCTTTATATATTCATACACTCGTGGAGATATTAATGGAAGTTTGTTATTTACATTGGTTGAAAGAATTATGTCCTGTATAGTACTTTTGCATGTGTGAATACACCTAAGTAGCAAGCTCCTTGAAAACTCTCAAATAATTCATCATCTCTAGATGCTTCATTCAGTAGTGAAAAAATCTTGGGTTCTTTCCCAATGTTGGTGGTGCCACAGAAAAGCTGTTGTTGCTATAATGTCGGGTTTGACATTCATATGTTTGATATGTTGGTCTCTCTCCTGCTGATACGGGTGCTCCTGGGTGGAGTTGTTACCCTGTTTCAATTTATTGAACTTCTGATATTTGCTTGAGCATTCATAAGTTAGAAGGTGATTTTTTGGTTTTCCTGATTTTCTTCATGCCAGGATGCTTAGGACATACTTGCAGTCGATGCCTTGATGAAAGCTGGAAGGACAAGTAGTAGGGTTTGAAGGGAACTGCAATGTTGTTGGCCTAGACCCAGGGGCAAACCTAACGTTTGAGTCTTTAAGTTGGGTTGGGCTTTGGATTGAATTTCTATAAAACTTAAATGCCGCTGAATGCTATATAGTAAGGACACTTGTTCATTTGATGCATGTTATATGATTTACTTATTTTTATGCATATTATTTGATAATATCAGTTATAGTTAATAAACGTGGGAAATGGTAGTTGCATTATTACTGTCTAACATTGTTAGTGCTCGTTGGAAAGAAAAAGGTCTAATAATTTTGGAGATAATTTGAGAATTTTTTTTTTTATGTATCTAATCAGTTATAAACTCCATGGGCATGTTTGGTGCAGATATCCTAAAAGGAATTCCTATCCTAATTTAACTATTGCTTTCTTAACAACTAAGCTCAATAGGCAAGGAAAATTCAAGATAGTTTCGCCATTCACTTTTTTATGATCCTTAATTGAACCAGAATTTAGGGATTTGGTTGGTTTCTGTTTTTGAAAACTATTATTGAGAACAATTTTTAAAAACACAGAAAACACCAATGTTGTTTTATGAAAATTGCTTTTGTTATTTGAATTTAGTATTTTTTATGTTTTATGTGTTTTTCGAAACAAAAAAAGCAAGGGTCTGTTTGGTTCATATTTTTTAAAACTATTTTTTGTTCTAAAAAACAAGGAGAATAATAAAATAAGAAGAAAATATTTGTCTTCTTTTTTTTTTTTTTGTTCTTAAAAATGTGGAGAATACATAAAATACTAAATTCAGAATATAAGATTAGTTTTTTGGAGAATACCAAAATGGTGTTCCCTAAGTTTTCAAAATTTGTTCTTAAGAATCGTTTTAAAAAACAGGAACCAAACAAGCCCCAAATGTGTTCTTTTTATTTTCCATGTTTTTCTTATTTTTTAGAAGAAAAAGCAATTTTCATAATAGCCCTAGATTTGCCATGGGGAGGGAAAAAAAAGGAGAGAGAGAGATGATGAACATGTAACGTGAATGTGATTCCTCTACTGAGATATGCTATAGATGGAAAATGATTTAGCACCCGGGATTGGGTATGGTGAATACAAATGATTTTTGTGGAGGACGCCGCTTGGATTGCCGGCGATTTAGCTTAAGGCCATTTGAATTTTATGATTATCTTACTTTTGCTTTCTTGTTATGGTGAACCACGTTTGTTCTATGGGATGTAGATTACATTTGAATAATTGGCATGGTTTTATCGATTAGATACTTTTTGTGATAAATTTTAGGTGATGAGCTTCTCTCAAACTCATTCTCATACAAGGAAATTGAAAAGGAGATGTAGTTGGAACCTTTTTGTTTAGTTCTTTTAAAGGAAAACAAGGAGGAACCAACCCGTACTGAAATGTTTATTGAGACTCGAAAAATTAGGATCGTACTCTCACAAGGGAATCGGGGAGTGAGGATACTTAATATATTTGTAAGACTTCTACTTTTAATGATTTAATTTTTTTGGATGTTTAGATCAGTTAAAGCATTTAAACAAGACACACAAATAAGATCTTTCGTAGTTATGATCTTTCACTCTATTGCGGTCATCTGAAAAAATGTCACTACGATCCTTTTCACTTCTCCTTTCTCTTCTCCTCTACTTGTTTGTTTCATTCTCCACTACAAGTAATTGCTATATATCCAATTCAAACTTCAGGGATTATGGTTTTGCTAGGGTTTTACTGTAGTTTATTTATTTATTATTAATGACATTACTCTTCAATTATAGGCTCAAATGCACGAGGTGCGCTCAACACAAGTGAGCAACTCATCCGTTGATCCATTCTCCGTAGCGATCGTGAGGATGCGACCTGGACGCGCCATGTTATATGGGAGGGGTGTCACACCTACCGATCTTAAACACAAGCCAACATGACTGAAGTCAAAGGAACATTCCTGAAGAACTAATACAATCGATGAAAAGAAAATGGCAAGAAGAGGTGAGAACATAAATGATAAAAGAAATGGAACAAAGACAAGCAACTTGGAATCAAGAAATGCTCTCGGTCTTCTCCCAACTCCAAAGTTTGAACCCTGGTTGAATTTGGAACTTAACTATTAGCATTGGTTTCTAGCTCTTCTACAAATGCTAATAGTGCTCTAAATCAAGTGAGTCGTGCTAGGACTTCACCGTCATCAAGTAGTTTACATGTGATCTTTACTTAGATACTAATTGTTGAATCAATATTTTGTACATGATCTTTTTTCTTGCCCCTTAGTGCTTCGTCAGATTTGAAAGTTCGAGGCTTTTAAGTCAAAACAAAAGATATTTACTCTTTCTTTCAAGTTTTAGAGAGTTGTTGCTTACATGGATATTATATTTGTTCTCACTTCAGAATCTAAGTATGTAAAAGAATCATTGCTAGTTTTTTGAAACTTTGGATTTTGGAAACTAAGGTCACTTATGTTCATATTATTAAATTTTTTTTTTTGTTATCAAACTCTCTTTTCGATGATTCTTTGCTTACTAAGGAGCCGCCTTGCACAACTCAAACCGTACAGATTAGTTTTGCCGCTTGTCACTTTATTATTTCATTTGTTTACACGAGTTTCGTCAACAGAAGAGAGTGATGCAATTCTCGCCAGACTGGCGTGTCTCGTGCACACCCAGTTAATAAGATAACTAATGTGCCGAATGATGCCTCTATTTCCAGCATGATGGAGAATTTGGAACAATAAACAATTTCCACTGGACGACTTCCTAAAATTCCAGCAATGTAAATCCTAGTCCCTAGTCCGTTTAAATTTCGAGATGAGGATGTCGGATGAACAATTTCAACCGATATATCTCATGATTCGCCAATATTTGTATATGTCAAATAAGAGGTTAAAGATTGCCGTGACAATATTTTAGGCTAAATCAACCTTAGTAGTTTGATAACCCACTCAAAGATAATGTTTGGTTATGTTTTTGTAAACCATACCGACTATTCCATCTGGTGGACAAGATATTGTGGATCCGTTGTTCGGATATTTCCTGCATAAAAATATCCTTTCCATATTACATGTATGGTTTAGTAAAACTTATTTTAAAATATTTTCTCGATATTGAACTAAGGCTCACTAAGAAGTTATGTGTGCCGTGGAAACATTTAGGTTGAATTGATGAGATCACGCCGCCTCGGGCTAAGCTCGCTCTTCTTTCTCCACACAATGGCTCAATATTTCCGGCCAAAGATGGAAACTACTGCGTAAAATAGCTATTGAACCGTTGCATTAGACGCTAAAAACCCCTGCATAAAATCATGGAAAAAAACGCTGCATAAAAAATTCAAACCGTTGCATTAAATAAATACTAAACCACAGATCTCGAGGTAAAACCCGCCGTTAAAATAATTGATAAACCGCCGCAATAGATTAAACAAAACCGCCGTAAAATTTGTAGGAAACCGCCGCACAGATGACCTATTGCACCGACATCCAAACCGCCGCACCGCACTCCAAACCGGCCGCAATACCCTTTGCAACAGGGTCAAATGCACGGCCAAACCGCCGTATTAGATCTAATGCAAGAAGCATATCTTTGCGCCGTATGTAACCACGTGATATGAATCGATATGTGGTAGTGTGAACATTACCATGCACACACACCCGACTTGACGCAATGTTACCATGCATATGAAATGCAAATATGCCATTCCATACCATATCATGTGACATGCAAAATCAGAGCTACATGCAACATTATCAAATCATGGCAAATAATTTTCATTCACCATATATCTCATGTCAATACATCAACCAAGCATATATTAACATGATTTTCACACAAACATCAAGATATTCATTTTTCTAGCAATACCCCATAAATACAGCTCATAAAATCAGTTAACAGTCCGAACATTCAGTCCCGGACCACATAAATAGCATGTTATTCATTTTTCCAACAATAACACACAACAAAACCCAAGACCATCAGTCCTGGGATCAAAACCAAGCTTAAAACACAGTCTAGGACTGCCCGGAACAGTCTCTAAAATTTAAAATATTTAGTCCCAAAATCTCATACTGAATCCCACAGCCAGTTACGGCCCCGAAGAATGCCCATGCCATTAAATGGTCATTAGGCTAGAAATAATTCGAGTAGGAAAATTCCCTACATCTTGGAGTGTGACGAAACTCCCAGATTTTGGTACCCACGCGTAGCTCTCATTGCGTGGATCGACTTTAATTCTCGGACCGTCGAGCTTCGACCGTCAAAACTTCGGGAAAATCTCTCTCCCTTTATCCTCCTTTCTTCCTTCCTCTCCTACATTTTTCCTTCCTCTCTCTTCCTTTTTCCTCTTTCCTTCTCCCTTTCTAATTCCCTTCATCGAATTGATCAAAAGTGGGGGAAACTTCCCCCCACTTTCCTCCACCATGCCATGTCTTCTTTTTCATTTTCCTTATTTTTCTCTTTCTTCATTTTCTTTCTTTCTTTCTTTCCCATTTTGGTCTTATCCCACCGAATTCTTTTTTTTTTATTTGCTCTCCATCATTTCATCATTTTAAATTTTCCTTTTTCTTTTCTTTCTTTTCTCTCCATTTGACACATAGCTCAAATGAGCCACTCATCCAAATGCCATGTGTCACTTGCTACACCACATGGCTATCATTCCATGTGTCCATCTCCTTAGGTGTCATGTGGTATCCACATGGTCATGCCATGTGTCACTCAACACCCTAAGGCTCGAAATATGAAATTCCGACCGTCTTCATTCAACGGCTCGACCGGGTAACTAGATTTCATGAGACAAATTCAACAAAGGAAGTCCATTTCAATATCCGGGATATCTGTAGAAAATTTCCTGCTTTCCAACGTAAATTACGTTTTTACCCTTGTTCAAAAAAATTGAATTTTTTCCCAGGTTTTACAAAAATAAATTTGAAATAAAAAATTAAATTTATTGAATTAATATTATAATTAATAATATATATATATATATATATATATATATATATATATATATATATATATATATATAATATTAATTAAGTCAATTTAACAACGTAGGAAATATGGAGGATAATTAGTAGCATCAAAGGCTTAAAACATTAAGACTCTTAAGAGAGACCATTAATTTAGTACTTAATCTAATAGTTAATATTAAAATATAAAAAATAAAAATCCGATACATGGGTATGAGTCCATATACCCTATAAAATCATACAAAGACAAGTTAAATGTAGATCATGTTGTTTCCTACCTGAAATCAAACTCCTTTTAAATATTAATCAAAGTCATAAATCTTATATTTATAAATTTTAAATAAGATTGTGTTATTATCACATTTTTATTCTAATTATGACACCCTCATCTTCCCTCATTATATATAGAGCCATGAAGATTAAATCTTTACTTTCAATTTTAAAGAAAATTTTGTGTTATTTCTCTACACCATGAAGTTTTTGCAACTTTTTATCTTATCTTTTATTTTAATTCCTCTTTTCAAATGTGTTATTTCACATCAAAACTTGAAATATGAGAAGCTTGAATTGCCTTATGGGGCGTCCAGCCTTGAAAGCACTACCTTCGATTTTAATGGTCAGGGTCCTTATACCCGTACATCATAAATTAGAATTTTTAAATGGCAAGACTCGACATATGAATGGAAGGAGTTTGCATCACTTCGCCATTTAGGTATAAAGTGTTCTTTTAATTTTCAATTCAATTTTCTTTGTGATTGTATTTTTTTACATTCCATTAAAATTTATGAAAATTGCTGAAAATAATTGATTTTTTTTATCATTCTCCTTGACTAGGATTCCTAAATTTTGTGATGGATCAATCAACTCTGCTATGGAACAACTATGTGGAAGACTATTAGGTCTTAAATTCAATGAAGCAACATGCGAGCTTTACATCGTCAATGCTTATTTTGGGTTGATGGTTGTTAGGCGCAATGGTGGAGTTGCCAAACAATTGGCGATTAGTACTGAAGGAGTCTCATTTTGATTCACTAATGCCTTATATATTGATCAAAATACTGGAGTAGTATATGTTATTGGTACCAGCAATATGTTCCAAAGATGGTATGTATAATAAATTTACTCATTAAAAGTTTTTTTTTTCTTTTATTGGCACATATAGTCATGATTCCCATCTTATTGATGAACTATATAATTTTGTAGGGCTTATGTTATTGCAATGCAGACTGGGGATAAGACCGAAAGGTTACTAAAATACGATCCAAGGAATAAAAATGGTAACAAAGATAATGATTATGTTTAGTTAATGAACCACTCCAAAGTCACAAGATATCGCATCGGGAGGTGAGAAATTCAAACTAGAGTCACTTACACAACTTTGTCGGATGTCGCATAATATTCAAAGAAACACTCATGGGGAGTTTTGGGTTATGCAAAATAATTGTGGAATATCAAAGGTCAAAGTCAAGCCGGTAAGGCTTAATGAGGAAGGAAAGATAGTGGAAAAACTAAGCCAAGATGTTGGCCCAGTTAGTGAAGTTCAAGAGAAAGATAATTGTAAAACCCTGGAAAAATTCAAATTTTCTCAACAAGGGTAAAACGGTAATTTAGGTTGTAAACCGGAAATTTTCTAGATTTTGGATAACAAAACGGACTTCACCGTTGAATTCGTCTCGCGAAATCTAGTTATCCCATCAAATTTCGTCGGATTCCGAGATAGTCCGAATTTAACGTTTTTCAAGGCATCGGGGGTTAGGTGACACGTGTGGATGCCATGTGGCACCCAAAGGGAGTGACACATGGCAAGAGCCATGTGGTGCACTTGGAATAAATGGCTCACATTGAGCCATGTGTTACATGATGTAATAAAAGGAAAAAAGAAAATAAAGAAAATAAAGAAGAAAAACATGGTGACGACAAGTGGCTAAGGAGGTGCGGGGGAAGTTTCCACTTGGATCAATACTGCAGAGAAGCTATAAGGTGAGAAATAAGAGAAAAAGGAAGAGAAGAGAAAATTAGAAAAGAGAAAATTGAAAGAAATGAAAAGAGATGAGGATGGGACAAACAAGAGAAGGAAGTGCAGGTGGATAAGGAAAGAAAGAAAAAGAAAAGAAAAGGATAAAGAGAAGGGAGAGCAAACAAGGGAGAGAGAGGAGAATCGGATAGAGAGAAAGAAATGAGAGAGAGAAACAAAAGGGGAGATTTTTCTGGCATTCTAATGGTCGAATCTCAACAGTCTGAGAGTAAAGGTCGATCCACGCATCGTGGGTACCAAAATATTGAAGTTTCGTCAAACTCTGTGAAGTAAGGAATTTTTCCTACTTGGATTATTTCTAACCTAAAGGTCATTTAATGACATAGGCTATCTTGGGCCTAAATCGTTGCAGTGTTTCGGGCCCCAAAATTTAGGACTCGAATATTTGGAAATTTTTTTTTTGGATCAAGTTTCGAACAAATAACCGTGTTAACGGTTTGAGCCGATCCGACTGATGTCCTTGCTTGCTGTGAAAGGAAGGCCCCAAGAGACAGGACAAATGAACCAAAAAAATTGGTTCATAACAATGAAGGGATTGTATGGTGCCCTGTTTTTGTGGGTCCAAGATTGGTCCATTTTGTGTGTTATTGCTTGATCGAATAACGTGTGAAAATATTGTGTTGAGATATATTATTTTGATGGATGTAAATTATATGTAGAAAATCTAATTATCCATGTTTTTGAAATATTGCATCTAGCTTTCATTGTGCACGGAACATGGTACAACATGAGATGGCATAAATGCATTTCATATGCACGGTAACATCTCGTCAAGTCGGGTGTGTGCATGGTATTGATTATTCACCATTCTTGGTGAATGTGTGGTGAGCTCAGAAATGGGACAACATCCAAAATCGAGACTCACAGTTGTATAAAACGATAATAAATATAAATCGCATGTGTTCGGGTGAAGCAAGATGGGGGTAGATTCCCCCCTAGGGTGAGAGACCCAAATTTTATTCTTGGTCAGATATATGGATCCAACGATGAAAGTTCGCGAAAGTGCTCTGAGCAGCGCATGGGTCACAAGGTAACTCTCGAATGCAACCCAAATAAACACACGGGATTTGGATAAGTTAAATGAAAATTATAGGTTGTCCAATGGTTTAAGTTTATCGAGTGAAAACACCAATGACTCGGTTTTCACACTTCATGCCTAGAGTGAGGGAGTCGATTCAGACTCGGTCATAGGTATGAGGAATCTCATCTCATGTATGATATGAAACATTCCATGTAGGATTGCATTATTTATATGGAATGTGATTGTACGTTTTCTTGTTTGTCCTTGCATGTGCATTTTAGGTGGGGAGTAGCCCTTGTAGGAAAATTTTCCTACTGGGCATTGCTCACCCCATTGTGGGGAAATATTTTTCACGTACTAGAGGTAAACTAGGAGCCAAAACTGGTCCAGGAGTTTTGTTGTGAAAAAGGCCGGTTTGTGGCCTATTCATATTTATATTTTTTAATATTTTGGATTGAATATCCAGTTCTGATTATGTAAATAATAGGTTTTGTAATAGAAACTTAGTTTCGGGATTGTTCAAGTGCAGTGTTAATATTTCTGACCTTACTGTCTCAGAGCAAATTTTATAGAGGCAAAGAGGGATTAAAGAAATATATGAAAAAAATTGCAAGGGCAGAAAAGAACAATAACAATGGGCTACTGCCCATTTTCGGGCATTGCCGCGATTAAAGAATTTCGGGTTCTCTATCACGACGAGAATTATGGTTATCTCGTCATGAATAAAAGACCTCGGGGCTCTTATCGCAAACGTAGAGCCCGTGCTGTGAAGGAGTCGCTGCAGCGCGGGCGCCCTAGCTGCCACAACACGCCCCGCGACGAATTAAGCGCCCCTACGCCCGCGATGTAGGACGTGGCGTCGATTAAGAGGATTCCGCCGGCACAGAATTCTTCAGCCGCGACAATGTCGCCGCATAAGGTCGGGCCAATGTGGCGAGGCACCTACACACCGGGCACGCGCTGGCGACAACGCGCGGGAGCCGCTGCAGACGACGCGAGCCGCGCGCCGCACCGCGTCGCGTAGTGCGCGGGCTGTCATTAATGCCGATGCGCGCTTGCACACGCCGCTTATCAAGCCTACTTCCGACAAAGTTTCCCTCTATCACAACAAAAAGAGCCAGCCCAACAACTCACCGCTTGAGCTACTGTTCATGGGCACTGTTCATGGACACTGTAAACATGAGGTTTCCGAATCCGGTTTTTCAGTTCGATGGAATCTCGAAAAAAAAATGACCCCCAAAAATTGGGATGTTACAATAATTGTTTATGGTTAGGTTTTATGATTTATTAGTATGTAGGTTTATTGAATTAAAATGTTAATAGTAATTATTAATTATTTTACATGTAAATTTTCAAATTTGAATTATCATTTATTTAGCTGTCAAAAAAATATCTTACTTAAGATTTTATTGATGAATATAGTTTCTGACTTAAAACTCACCTATTAATTTTTCTTTCAAAAAATAAAAATAAAAAAATATTTAAATTCAAGTATTTACTAAACACCCGTTAAATTTTTCACTTAAAACTCATTATTTAATTCTTATTTAAAATGTTAATATTATTTAATATATTTATGTGATAATTTATTGTAAATTATTTAATTAACATATTTATATTGGGCGAAAATTTCCAATAACAATTCAAACAATGTACAACAACAAAATTATATAAATAAGTAAAAAGGTAAAAGAAATTTATAAATTTAAGAATAAATTAATTATTTTTATTGATTACTTAAATCATTTTAAGCCCAAACTTGGTATAAAATAGTATCTTTTTTTTGTTAAAAAAAATCTAAAATATGAATTTTGAGTTCCACGAAACAAATATCTCATGACTTAAAAAGATGGGTCGGTGTCAAGAGTTAATAAAGAGGAGAAAAGATAGTGAAAAATTACATAATAATGTAGGTTGGAATTATTATTTTATTTCATTTTAAAAAAAATTATTATATTTATAAATTTGAAATAAGATTTTATTATTGTCACATTTAGATTCTAATTATAACACCCCATCTTCTCTCCTTATATATAGAGCCAATTAAGATTATATCTTTACTTTCAATTTAAAAAAAAAAAAGAAGTTGTTATTTCTACACCATGGAACTTTTCGCATCTCTTTATATTCCCTTTATTTTACCTCTCTATTGTTATTCACATCAAAATTTAAAATATGAGAAAGTTAAACTTCCTTCTAGAGTGTCGGGCCCCAAGAGTGTTGCCTTTGATTGTAAAGGTAAGGGTCCTTATACCGGTACATTAGACAGTAGAATTTTGTAATGTCAAGGTTCAAAGCATGGATGGAAGGAGTTTGTGTAACACCCCATCCCGAGAGGGTGTACTCGTGACATGTACCGTGAGGCGATGCTGCTAATTCAAGTGTTATTGTAATATTTTTGGGAAGTTGTAATTTGCCAAAAAGGATATGAAAGGAATAATATGAGAAATGATAGGCCATTATAAAAATAACATAAGTTGATTTCAAATACTTGAGTGATTAAGAACCAACTTGTAATTAGAGGAAAGATGATAATATAAAAGGTGAGGAGACAAACAAACTTCTTATTTTTGGTCTCACAAAGATAGGGCTTCACGTTTTTGGTGAGAAGAAGAGAGGAAGAAGAGGAAGAAGAGGAAGAAGAAGAGGGAGAAGAACAAAGGTATGGATTTTCTATGGAATCATGTGTATTTTTGGTTGTCTAGGGTTTTTGATATCGAACTCCATGGGTGTTGGCTTATCCTAAACCTAGGGTTTTGTTGAGAGATCATCCTAACCCTAGAATTGTTGAAGTTATGTGGGTAAAACCCTAGTTGGTATGTAATAAACATGGAATCCTTCTATTTATATGGTTTTATAGGAATTGGTGGACCTTAGGTTGAACTCTTGGGATTTTTACCTAGGGTTTGGTTATAAGAAGTTCTAAACCACCAATACAAGTGTGGTGGAGTTGTTTTGGGTAAATTCCATGTTGGTTTTGAGGAATGGTTGTAAAAAGGAGAATGTTGGGTTTTTAAAGGAAATGCTGTCAAAATTTTGTAAAACCTCTGTTCTTGTTTTGGCTATAGATTAAGTTATATTAATCCAAATGAATTGATTCCAATTGGTAAAGAACCATAATATATAGGGACACAAATTTATATAAGGGACCAAGAGCAAATTGTAGCTCTAAGGCTCCCAAATACGGACTGAAAGGTGAGCTCGTGTAACTCACTGGTTATGCTCTGTTTTGGGTATTGTTATAGTGTTTTGGCCATAAGTTGAGTTTCACTCATCCAAATTGAGTGATTAAAAATTCTGGGTAAAATATACTTCTAGGGGAATAATTTAATTGAAGGAAGTATAGGAAAATTGTAATCCCAAATTTCCCATAAATCTGTCAAAGTTGAGCTATGTGCGCATTCGACCGCCAATTAAGGAATCTATAGATGTAAAAAATACACAACTTGAGTTTTGGTAATCCAAATTGGTGATTCCAATTGGAGAAGGAACCTTAGAACCATAGCTTCAAATGAGTGAAGAAAAATTCTCCAATTTATGGAGTTAAGACCCCAGAAATCAAGGATAACAAAGAGGTGATCCAAAGGAGCTAACCAATTTGGCATCAAAAAATGTTGCACCAGTTATGGTTGAGACCTAGAAAAGGAATTTTAAATTGAAATTTTAAATAAATGTCATTGGATATATAAAGGACTGATCTGGAGAGTTTCTATAATTTTTGAAGACCGTTGAATAATTTTTTGGGTAATAAAGTCCAGAGTATTGTTAGAAAAGGTTTGCCAAAATCGCTGGTTTTTTGGTGGGGCTTTATGCTCTCAAGGTAATTTGTTCATTTGGCTTTATATGAATATCAGACCCTAAAGTGACTTGCATGAAGCACGTTAAGTTTTTACGCTTATACGCAGGCTGACACGTTTTCGCCAGACTGCTTGAGTGTGTAGGCTAAAAGCAAAGGCGGGAAAGTTGTGGAGTCGTGCTCATGGTAAACAAAAAGGTGATAAACAAACCTATTTTTCAAATACTAGTGTATTATTATAAACTGTTTTACACTGGTATTTAATGGTTTTGATCAAACTATATTTGGCAAGCAAGCAATATTGAATTATCAAACTATTATTTCAAGCAAACAATGGTTTTGAATTATCAAACCATATTTCGCTAAACAATGGTTTTGAATTGTTAAACCATGTTTCAAGCAAGCAAAGTATATTTTATAAAACAGGCCTAACGAAAATCTCTAGTTTTAAGCAAGCATACCGGTCAGAGACCTCACACGCGCACCTGGGTGTGGTGTTAGGGACATCATTTCATGTATTTTAGATTTGCCTATCGGCAAACTTAGTTCATGCATCATCATGGAATTTAAAGGAGATCAGTGGCACTTTACCTGAGATATGTGGTTAGTGCGCTAGCTAGATTTTCAAAAGGACGTGCACCAAGGTCTTTCCACCATATTTACCGAAAAGGTGATAAAATAAGGCCCTTCCACCAAAGATGCGGACCCGTGTCCTTCCACCAAGACGCTTGAGCCCTCAAGTTCTGCTTACTAGGGTACAACAAGCAAGAAAGACCTCCAGTGGTTGATCTTGATTTATAAGCATTTTTCATACAATTTTAAAATCAACCACTGGTAAGCAAGCAAGCATTTTATGAAAAGTTTTTAGAAACTTTTACAGCAAAAGCAAACACGTAGTTTCTAAAAATTTTAGAAACTTTTAAAGCAAAGCAAAGCAAGCAAGCATATTATGAAAAGTTTTAGAAACTTTTAAAGTAAAGCAAGCAAGCATATTATGAAAAGTTTTAGAAACTTTTAAAGCAAAGCATGCAAGCATATCATGAAAAGTTTTAGAACTTTTATTGTAAAGCAAGCAAGGGTTCTGAAAATGTCTTCAGAAAAGATAGTTTTACGCTTGAGATATTTTCATAAAAGCAAAGCATTTTATAAAAGCATACACTCAATCGAGCTCGTTTAGCTCATTATTTTCCTGTTTAAACTATTTTCCAGGTAACAAAGTAAAGCCGGAAGTCGGGACATAATAGGATTCCTTACTTATAGCTTAAGTGTCAGACATCAAGTTTTGTAAGGAAATACTTGGAATTGTAATAGCTTGAGCATATGTATGTGCATAGTTTTGTTTTCAGGAAATGTGATGAGCCCGAGGCTCTTTGAAAGATTAGCATATTATATTTTGAAAAGTGTAAACTGTATATACACGTTTTGGGATATGTTCTGTATGCAGCTGTTATGCTACCGAAATTTTGTAAAATTACAAGTTTAGAAAAGAAAACTTTTTATACGGCCAAAGAACAATACGCTTCACTTCACAGATTCTCTAGTCAAAGTAATGACCGTTTTCTGTGTCCACACACTGCCTCGCAGGGAGGGGGTGTGACAAGTTGGTATCTCGAGCAGGTCTTGTGAAACCCGTGTTGAGCAATTAGCTTTTCTATACACTATTTTACACTTTTGGAAACCATGCATTTTCAAATTCAGTAACATACATATTAAGTGTTTCAAAGTATTAAACAATGGATTTTGTCGAATAGCACTATAAACGTGCAGGGACGCCGAGGTCGCCCTAGAGAGCCATACTGTGAGGCTTTCGAGCGTCCTGTAGTACCTAAGAGAGTTGAGCATGCAGTTGGTTCTACTACCGCCTCCATGAATCGCCCTAGCAGGTCGCCGACCATCCGAGCCACCAAAGGGAGCCCGCCTGTGGATGGTTTATCAGAGAGCAAAGACAAAGGTTGATCAAATAGTGCTTATAGCGACCGCCAGCTCGTAGCTCACCCACCTCCGCCGCCACTCCCGAGAGGTTCCTAAAGGTTTCAGGAGGTCTATAGAGAGAGCATAGAGGTGCCGGGCGCCACGCCATATGATGGCAAGTGGGCGATCCAGACCCGCCTATTAAGGCCGTATGAGAGTTTCCCCTTCCATCAGAGAGATCCATTATTCTCGCATTGCACAATGAGATAAGTAGAAGTTCTAATTGGGGACAGAGTTCCAGATTCAGGGCCCTTTATATGAGGGATTTTTGATGTGGTTCTCGCATGGATCGCTTTTTCGCCATGTAGCCACGTTTGATTGTTATAAAAGGAAGTAAAGTTCCATGTGCCGTGGAAATCGGGAGGTAAATTTTGTGTGGGAATACGCAGAGTTATCTTCCAGCATGATCTCCCTGGGTAAAGGCAGAGATCCCGTGATAAAGGCTCGCAGGTTATCCGTTTATGCTGTGGAGACAAAAAGGAGGGACTCTAGTGGATGAGATTCTAGTTGTTAGAGGTTCCTGCATGTATTCCCAGATGATATCAAGTAGATTACCTCCAACAGAGGTGGAGTTCACCATTGATTTGATCCCAGGGACTGAGCCCATTTACATTCCTCCCATAGATGGCTCCCGCAGAGTCAGGAGCTTTAAGGCCTGGCTGAAAGAATCGGCTGGCAAGGGATTCATTCGTCCGAGCATATCCCCTGGCTGGAGCCCGCCTTCGCGGAAAAGAAAGACGGGAGCTCGTGGTTCCAGATAGATTACAAAGTGAGCCGAATGTGTTACCATCCGCACCGTCCACTCCCTTTGATCGATGAGCCATTCGGGATCAGCCTGTGGGTCCCGAGGTACTTCAAGATAGATTGGAGGTCGAGGTATCATCGCCGAGGGTGCGGTGAGGGTGATGTTCCTAAGATCGCACTCAGACACGCTACGCATTAAGGAAGTTTCTAAAGTGATGTCATTTGCTCACTAATGCCCCAGTTGTTTGCGGATTTGATGAACTCGGGTCTTGCAAATCGTATTTCTGGATGCTTGTCATAGTCTTTATCGATGATATCCTAGTGGTCAGTAGCCCAGAGGAACACCAGAGCACCTGGGCGATCGTGGCCGCAAACCCAGGAGTTTACGCTTGTACGCCAAGTCGGGAGCAAAGGCCAATTTCGCTTAACAGGTGGCATTCCTAGTCATGTGATCTCAAACCCGAGGGCCGAGTGTGGATCCCGTAGTACTGTAAGTCGGGTAAATTGGAAACCACCAAAGAATGTGTCATAGGTTAGAAGCTCTCGGGTTTAGCAGGTATTACAGAAGTTTGCTGAGGGGGGTTCTCCAGATAGCAAATTTCCACCGACCAAGTTGATAAGGAAAGATGTCAAGTATGATTGGGCGGATGCCGCCACCGTAGTTTCGAGGAGTCAAGGGTAGATTGACTTTAGCTCCAGTTATAGCTTTGCCCACGTGGAGAGATGGGCTCAGGGTTTACAAGATGCTCCTGTGCAATTTTATTGCAGCTGATGCAGCACGATTAGGTGATTGGTATGTTTCTAGGACAACCCAAGAAGCATAGGAGACAATATCTCATAGACACACAGAGCTATAAAGAATATGGTTTTCCCTGAAGATATGGAGGCATTACTTATATGGTGCTCCTTGCAGGATCTTTACAAATCATACGAGTCTTCAATATATTTTCACCTAGAAAGAGTTAAACCTGAGGTAAAGAAAATAGCTCAGCTGCCATGACTACGATCGTACTATTATACCATCCAGAAAAGCTAATGCTCACAGCAGATGCCTCGAAAGTAGGCGACCGAGAGTTCTCTTTGTCTCATATGAGACAAAGTTATCTTCAATCGCTATCGATCCGAGAGCTTTAGGGGTGATATCGAGGTCAGGATTCGGGAGCATTGTTAGCCAGCATTTCACGTTAGACCTCGCCTAATGGATCGTGATTCGAACAGGCACTGGGTGATCCACAGATGATTAAACTTAAGGAAGAGATAGAAAAGGAAAGAAAGGTAGTTTTGAATCGAGATGACTAAGATGATAAAGGAAAGGGCGTGGAATGTGTGTGCCGAGTATGGCGAACCGAAGAAAGACATTGCGGAAGAAGCACATTCATCTCTGCGTATGCACTGTGCAGTACCAAGATGTACAAGACTTTGAAAGAACATTACTGGTGGAATGGGATGAAGAAAGAGATCGCAAATTTTGTCTCCAAATGCCTAACCTGTCAACAGGTGAAGGCAAAGCATCAAAGGCCCATGGGGAAGATACGCTACTCTCATTCCGCATGGAAATGGGAGAAGATCACTGCGGATTTTAGACAAGCCACCACTCGCACGCAGCATGATACTATATGGGTGATAGTTGATCGACGACGGGGTTCACTCATTTCAACCAGCTAATGCCGAGGATCTTCGAAAAGTCGCCCGCTAAAGGGGGATGAGATAAGAGACTTCGCTGGTTCCACTTCAATATTCGCATCGGCGGATCCCGTGTTCATATCCGTGTTTCTCGGGGCCCAGCTTGAAACGTAGTTTTAGGTACTCGCTTCATTTTCAAGACAACATTTCATCCTCGACGGATGGCTAGTCGAGAGGACCATTCGGGACATTGGGGAGGATATGCTGAGAGCTTATGTGATGGAATTCAAGTGGGAGTTAGGATAATTACTCGCACCGATGGGAGTTCGCCACAACAGATTTATCAAAGCCAAGATAGAGATGGCCCATTCGAGGCGTTGTATGGTAGGAAATGTAGAACTCGACTGTGCTGGGATGAGGTTGGTAAGAGAAGACCGGTAGGCTCATCAAGGCATCACTTCAGAAAGTGAAAGTCGTTCGTGATAACTTGAAGACAAGAAGATATGCATTGTGGAAGGCGCGAACAACCGTCGTGACCATAGCCGAGATAGGTGACCGAGTCTTTTTGAAGATTTCCCCTTGGAAGGGTGTTTTGAGATTTGGGAGGCGAGGCAAGCTCAGTCCAAGATTTATAGGACCTTATGAGATTGTGAGCAAGGTGGGGCCAGTAGCTTACAAGTTGAAGTTACCCCCATAGTTATCAAGGATTCATGACACATTCCATGTGTCGATGTTAAAGAAGTACATCCTGCATCCTTCATAGCCGAGAGAGCAAATGCAAGGCAAATGAAGAAGAATTTGACTAATGAGGAAACACTCCGTAGATTTTAGATCGAAGGAATTGTGTGTCGAGGAGTAAGGTGATTCCTTTGGTTAAAGTCCCAGAAGAATCAGAGATGAGGTAGCCTACATGAGAGCCGTAGGCTCAGATGCGCCGTCAATATCCTCAATTATTTTCCGAATGATGTACTTTCCTTTCCTTTTTGAGTTCGCTTGTTCATTTCGAGACCTAAATGTTCTAAGGATGGAGGATTTTGTAACACCGTCCTGAAGAGGGTGTACTGCACATGTAAACTGGGTAGGCGCGCACGCACCAAGTGTTATTGTAATATTTTTGGGAAGTTGTAATTTGCCAAAAAGGATATGAAAGGAATAATATAAGATATGAGAGGCCATTATAAAAATAACATAAGTTGATTTCAAATACTTGAGTGATTAAGGACCAACTTGTAATTAGAGGAAAGATGATAATATAAAAGGTGAGGAGACAAACAAACTTATTTTCGTCTCACAAAGCTAGGGCTTCACGTTTTTGGTGAGAAGAAGAGAGGAAGAAGAGGAAGAAGAGGAAGAAGAAGAGGGAGAAGAAAAAAGGTATGGATTTTCTATGGAATCATGTGTATTTTTGGTTGTCTAGGGTTTTTGATATGGAATTCCATGGGTGTTGGCTTATCCTAAACCTAGGTTTTGTTGGAGAGATCATCTTAACCCTAGAATTGTTGAAATTATGTGGGTAAAACCCTAGTTGGTATGTAATAAACATGGAATCCTTCTATTTATATGGTTTTGTGGGAATTGGTGAACCTTAGGTTGAACTCTTGGGATTTTTACCTAGGGTTTGGTTATAAGAAGTTCCAAACCACCAATACAAGTGTGGTGGAGTTGTTTTGGATAACTTCCATGTTGGTTTTGAGGAATGGTTGTAAAAAAGAGAATGTTGGGTTTTTAAAGGAAATGCTGTCAAAATTTTGTAAAACCCCTGTTTTTGTTTTGGCTATAGATTAAGTTATAATAATCCAAATGAATTGATTCTAATTCGTAAAGAACCATAAGCAATAGGGATACAAATGTATAGAAGGGACAAAGAGCAAATTGTAGCTCTAAGGCTCCCAAATACGGACTGAAAGGTGAGCTCGTGTAGCTCACTGGTTATGCTCTGTTTTGGGTATTGTTATAGTGTTTTGGCCATAAGTTGAGTTTCACTCATCCAAATTGAGTGATTCAAAATTCTAGGTAAAACATACTTCTAGGGGAATAATTTAATTGAAGGAAGTATAGGCAAATTATAACCCCAAAGTGCCCATAAATCTGTCAAAGTGGAGCTATGTGCAGATTTTGTTCTCCCAATTAAGGAATCTAGATGTAAAATACAATAACTTGAGTTTTGGTAATCCAAATTGGGTGATTCCAATTGGAGAAGGAACCTTAGAACCATAGATTCAAATTAGTGGAGAAAAAATTTCCAATTTATGGAGTTAAGACCCCAGAAATCAAGGATAACAGTAGGTGATCCAGTGAGATAACCAATTTGGCATCAAAAAAATGTTGTAACTTGTGTTATGTGGTTGAGACCTTAGAAAAGGAATTTTAAATTGAAATTTTAAATAAATGTCATTGGATATATAAAGGACTGATCTGGAGAGTTTCATAATTTTTGAAGACCGTTTGAATAATTTTTGGGTAATAAAGTCCAGAGAGTATTGTTAGAAAAAGGTTTGCCAAAATCAGTGGTTTTTTTTAGGGGCTTTTGGTGCTCAAGGGTAATTTGTTCATTTGGCTTTATATGAATGTTGTGTGACCCTAAAGTGACTTGCATGTGAAGGCGTGTTTTGTTCCTCTATAATGCAGGCGACACGTTTTCGTCAGATTCGCTTGAGTGTGTAAGCTAAAAGCAAATGCGGGAAAATTGTGGAATCGTGCTCAAGTTTTATGGTAAACAAAAGGTGAGTGTTCTAAAACCTATTTTTCAAATACTGTATTATTATAAACTGCTTTTACGCCTATTTAATGGTTTGATTGTAAAACTATATTTTAAAGCAAGCAAGCAATGAGTTTTAGTAAAGGCAATGGTTTTGAATTAACAAACCATATTTAAGAAATCAATGGTTTTGAATTATCAAACCATATTTCAAGCAAACAACGTTTTGAATTGTTAACCATGTTTCGGGGCAAGGCAAGAAGTATATTTTATAAAAATGTGCCTAACGAAAAATCCGCTTAAGCAAGACACTGTCGAGGTATTCTCGCACGTGCATGGTGGTGTTAGGACATCATTTCAATCATTTTAGATTTGCCTAGTCGGCAAACTTAGTTCATGCATCATGGCATTTAAAGGAGATCATGGCACGTACTAGAGTATATAGGGTTAGTGCGCTAGCTAGATTATGGTGACGTTGACCAAGGTCTTTCCACCATATTTACCAGAAAAGGTGATGTGGGCCAAGGCCCTTCCACCTAGGTGATGTGGACCCAAGTCCTTCCACCAGCACGATTGAAGCCCAAGCTCCCGTGTTTACTAGGGTACAACAAGCAAGAAAGGCCTCCAACGGTTGATCTTGAATTATAATCATTTTTCATACAATTTTAAAATCAACCACTGGTAAGTAAGCAAGCATTTTATGAAAAGTTTTTAGAAACTTTTACAGCAAAAGCAAATGCTAGTTTCAAATTTTTAGAAACTTTTAAAGCAAAGGTTAAGTGTTATTATGAAAGTTTTAGAAACTTTTAAAGTAAAGGCATATTATGAAAAGTTTTAGAAACTTTTAAAGCAAAGCATGCAAGTTATCATGAAAAGCTTTAGAACTTTATTGTAAAGCAAGCAAGGGTTCTGAAAATGTCTTGTAAAAGATAGTTTTTACGCTTTGAGATATTTTCATAAAAGCAAGCATTTTATAAAGCATACACATTCACCGGGAGTCAGTTAGCTCATTATTTTCCTATTTTAAGACTATTTTCCGTGTACAGCACGCCTGAAGCTGTGACATATTAGATTCTCCCGACTTATAGCTTATGTTGTATATCAAGTTTTGTAAGGAAATACTTTGAATTTGTACGCTGACATGCTGTATGTACATAGTTTTGTTTGAGGAAAATGTGATGAGCCCGAGGCTCTTGAAAGATTGTGTTGGTTGTCATATTTGTGTATAAAACTGTATATACAAAGTTTTGGGACATGTCCTTTATGCAGTCGTTATGCCGCGAAATTTTATAAAATTACAAGTTTAGAAAAGAAAATTTTGTACCGCTTTCGCTGAAGGTCGCTCTTCACAGATTCTAGTCGTAAGTATTTAGTTTCGGTAGGTGGCTGCACCGCCGCCAGTAGGTAGCGACGCTTGCCATCTCTTCTGTTCGTATGAAGTATTCAGTTTTCAATTCAACCTTCTCGAACAATTTTTTGCTATATTCGATTAAAATATATTAAATTATCATAAAATAATTGAATTTTTTTTATAATTGTCCTTGACTAGGTGTGAAACCCTTAAAATCCGAATTGTCTAAAATGCAGAAATGCAATTTCAAGTAAAAACGGAATTTTTTCTAGATCTCGATGACGAAATGGGATTTTCATCGCTGAAATCGCCCGCGAAATCTAGATACCACGTTGAATTCTCAGAGAATTCCAAGACGCTTGGAATTGCATGTTTTCACACGTAGAAATTGGGCCGAATATTTAAGATGATCATGGATGCTACATGGCACCTTAAGAGAGTGGACACATGGCAAGATCCATGCAGGCACTTGAAATGTTTGGCCTACACACACATGATTGATGATACAATAAAAGGAAATAAAGGAACTAAGAAAAAGGAAGAAAAATTGAGGACCACCCAAATGGCATGAGGAAAGGGGGAGGAAGCTTCCTCCCTTGACCAACCAGTCTATGATGATCCAAAAAGAGGACAAAATGCCAAAAGAAAAGAAAAAATGAAAAGAAAGAAATGAGAAAGAGAAAATGAGGAGAAGAAATGATGAGAAAAAAAGTAAAAAGTTAAAAAGAAGAAAGAAGGCTAAAAGAAAGACCATGTAGGAAAGAAAAAAAGAGTTCGTAGGAAAGGAAAGGAAAAGTGCGGAGGATTTCGCACCTCCGACCGGCCTGACATCCAGTACTAAAGCCGTACACGCAGCGCATTTACGTGTGGACTAAAAACTCGGGAGTTTCGACAAACCCATAAAGAGTGGATTTTCCTACTTCTAAGCATTTCTCAGCCCCAAAGCGCTATAAAAGGGTATGGGTTGTTTATGGGAGGCCATGAGAAAGAAATTTAGTTCCAAAATTTAGACCGGATGGTAGAGATTTATGTTCTGTTTTCAATAATCGTCGACTGTCGTGGGTTTGGTTTGGAGCCGATTGATGTCTCCTGGTTCGGGCGTTTGCTTCATGATGAAATGATGTATGGATGCATGGAACTAAACTGCTTTTGCTGCGAGGGACTGCATAGCACCTAATATGGGTCCAAGATTAGACCTTATGTGTTATTGCTTCTATGAATAACATGTTGTGTGAAGAGTATCATGTTAGTATATGTTATTACCAAAAACTTGTTGACTTGAACCAAAACACATATACAAATTTATATGTCGTTATTACCAGAGGACTATTGTCTAACTGAATCGCCATAAACTTACTTGAGACCAAAGATCTCCTATAATTTATCATTTTCAATTTTGCTTCGCAAGATACACCGCAAAGGCCAGGCCGACAAGTGATAAAATGGATTAGCTCGTATATCGATCCTGGGCTGTAGATCTCAAAGGCAATTTTTCATCAACTACCTCTACTTACCTAAATTATACTATTTGACTATCATTGATAACGGTACCCACAGAAAAGTCAAAATAAACTAATCTAAAGAAATAAAAATTAGAATAAACTGAAATAAAATGAATAATAAAACTAAGTTCTATAACAAGAAACAATGAACAATTATCATAAAAGAGACACATCAAGAGAAAACAAATAGTAAACGCATCACCTCGTAGTAGAATATTGATTAAATTTGATTATCTCTAAGTTCAAAACTGGGTCTATGCAAATTGAGTACCGGATCTTCCATGACTCCACATTTTACATCTCATTTTCCCTCATTCTAATTTGGCTGTGGATTTAGATAACTACTTTATCAAGAACTTCCTAACCTGTATTTTTCTTTTGCAATACTTCGTACCATTTTATGACTGTACACCTGGCCCTGCTACCTGGCCAAGGCATATACAACTTCAAATTACTCTTTCCTCAAATTAGAATAGATCAAACTTTCCTGATGATCCTCACCAATACCTGATTGGCCTCGTCACCATCCGAATTGAGTGAAATCTCTCGCTGCTGAACAGATAAGTTTCCGTCAACCTGCTCTGACTTCAAGTGAGAAGAGGATTTCGACCTATGAACTTGCAAAGCGCAAAGGATCCCTAATAGCAAAAGTTAGTATACCTTCAAAGAACTAGACGCACCCCAGTGATTGTCTTCCCGTGTCACTCGTGAGGACTTCCTTGAAATCAGTGGTAACACCAATTTAATCGTATAGGAAACCTATATTCAGACTAAATTCACTAAAACCACAATCATAACCAGAACCGAAAAATGAACAAGATATCGAAATACCACAGAGCATCAATTCTAACTAAAACGTTTCCTAATGGAGGCCGAAGTTCGATTACTGACCACGACTACAATGCTCCACTCAACAATAGAACGATCAGATTGAAATCGGAACAACCACTTAATTGTATTCCAAATTCCATATGTTCCGTAGTAATTTGAAAGAAATGATTTCAAAGATTCAAATGCCAACGATAACATTCCGCATCCAACAAAACAAAACTAAAAAGAAAATACGAGAAACAATCTGTCAAATGAATGTATGGAAAGAAAAGAAAGAAAAGAGCAAGAAAAGAAAATAAGTGAAGTTTGCCACCATCTCTCTCGACAAAACACGCGACTCAAGGCTGATCCGGTGTTTTCTATTTATGTGGTTTCGTCGCTTAAACCCAATGTGACCCGGGCCAGGATTTCAAAGTACCTGTGCCTGTGTCATCGCTTCATGTCAGGACCTTCCCGCTTCTTTTGTCGATTAGCCTCCATGTCGCGACATCTATACCTTCATGTCGCGACATCACCCCTCGGTTACCGCAAATTGCGAATGGTCGTTTCGGGCGTCCCGACATCGAGCCACCGCTCGTTTAAACATCGTCGATGTCGCGACTTCGCTTTCTGCCGCGCCGCAATAACAGCCACATTAGCTCCTTCTTGTACCGCATCTTTGAATGAGTGGTTCTGAGCAACGGACATCGCCTAAATTCTCTTGTACTCTTCATCGTTGGTTTGCGGGTACGCCGACATCGCCTCTTCTCGTCATGTAATATCAAGTGAATTAACCCGCTGTGAATGAGTGCTTCTGGCGCCGCGACATCAACTCACAATAAGCCTCGGGATGTTCTCTTTGTGATGTCTTGACTTCATCCATAATCACGCAGATCAATTGGTCAGACTTGGTGTCGCGACATCGTTCTCTGTCGCGACATCACTCGATGTCACTGGAAGTCGCGACCGGTTGTTTATACGTTCGCGACTTCGCACTTCCCTGGCCGCGACATCACTCTTTTTACCCCTGCTCATTCCTCGCCGTTTACGCCAGGATCCCCGTCACTAATTCGTATCAAATTTCTTTAATCTTCCGATGTCGCGACTAAACTGACTGCGGTAGACCTCAAGACCATCAATAGTTCAAACAATTGCTTTTATTTCGCCTCTACTATTGACCGTGATTTTTATCCACTTATTTGCCGCATTTTTCATCTTTCTTGCTTCTCTTCCTCGTGCTAATGACAAATCATGAGTTTCTTCATAATTCAGATATTAAATATTCAATTTTAACTGAAAATCAAACAGAAAAATGGACTAAAAAGAGATGACTTTTAAGCTCATCAATGAATAACATGTTGTGTGAAGAGTATCATGTTAGTATATGTTATTTGATGTATTAACATGGATTGCATGGATGTAAATTATAATTGTCCATGGTGTATTAATGTTTCATGTAGCACTCATATATACATGTAACATGAAGGAAATGCATTGGCATCATGCATTTTATATGCACGGTTACATTGCGTCGAGTCGAGTGTGGGTGCATGGTATTGAGTATTCACCAGTGTTGGTGAATGGGTCATAAGCTCGAAAAATGGGACAAAGTCCAAGGTTAAGACTCACGAATGTGTAAATTGATCACAATGATAAATTACATGTTTTGGGCGGAGCAAGTTAGGGTAGATCCCCCCCTTAGGGTGAAAGACCCAAATGTTATTCACGGTTAGACATGAATCCTAATGATGTAAGTTCGCAAAAATGTTGGAAAGGCGTGTGGCGTCACAGAAAAACCCGCAAACTGTGGGCCCACAAAAAAAAAAAGAAAAAGAAATCATGAAATGATAAATTAAAATTGGAGGGTTGTCAAATGGTTAAGTCATCAAGTTAACTAATGGTCGGCTTCCACACTGCACTGCGTGTGGAGCTCCACGACTCAAGCCAGAGCATGAGGGGTCATTCATGCATGATTACCTAACATTTCATATAATGCTGCATAAATTGTATGAAATGTGATTGATGTTTATGTACGTCATTGCATGTGCATTTTAGGTGGGAGTAACCCTTGTAGGAAAACTTTCTAATGTGCATTGCTCACTCCTGGCCATGGGACTCCCTTGCGTACACAATGTGTCCTAAAAGGCCTGGACCGCATGAGAGATGAGAGTCGGATGAGGCGTTGTTTGGTTTTATTTTTGTCTTATATTATATTCGAGCAGAACCAAATACAAAAATCCTGACAACATGGCCCAATATAATATAATGACCTTACTGGGTCCAATTATGAGTGAAAGTGGTCTAACCGGGCCCACTCATCCACACTAAGGGTATCATACCGGGACTAATTACCATAGTCCTTGGGAGTTTAATTACAACACTCTTACAAATATTACAAATTAGAACAAGGTTGTTCCAAAGTATTTTTACAATTCTTTTTACACAAAATACAAGCTAGAACTAGTTTGTTCCAAGCTTCTTTACAAAAAATTAATTACAAGCCACAACCCAACTTTCTTCATAAACGCGGTCTCGAGTGAGAGTCGTCCACCTGCATACTCCCTATACCTGAAAGGGGGTCCCACGATGAGGTGAGCAATGCCTAGTAGGGTAAACTCCTATAGGGGCTACTCCAGTAGCATCCATTGCACTACCAATACTTTTACATTTAAGATATATTCAAACACCAATACAAATACAAATACGTTTTCAATACTGTAGCTCTATGCTACTTGTGCTTTGATACCAAAATAATATGTAACACCCTTTTCTTTTTTTATAGAAATTTAACTGTAGCTCTGATACCAAAATAATATGTAAAGTCCAGGGCTACCGATATAAATACAAATACGAATTCAGATATCAGAATATATAATAATATGCATCAAAACATTTGCGATAAAGCTCCATCATTACTCTTGTGATAAATCCCACATTTTTACAATATGGCATTATATGCCCTTTTCAATCAGATCATTTACAAAATATATTAGAGTTTTCAATATCAAAACATTTACAAAATAAAATCAGAGTTGATACAAAATGGTCAAATCCATTTTATGAATGCATGGTCGACCTTTAGTTCGACAATCGTAAATGCTGACGCTGACTCTAAATTCGCGTTCCTTTGTCCTCGCACCTGTTCACTCAATACATGCGCGATGACAAAAACAACGTGCTAAGCATTTTCATACTTAGTGGTTATATACAATTATCTCTTCATTTCAATTTAAATCAATTCATGCAATGTTTATAAACAATGCTTTTTGTAAATTTTTCAATGACCAATGCATTACAATACATATATAGGCATATAGTATATATATATATATATATATATATATATATATATATATATATATATATATATATATATATATATATATATATATATATATACATTCATTTACATTCACTATACCATTGGTCATTCCAATATGCAATTTCATATGCACCCAAATCATTTAAATCACAAATCATGCCTTTTTCAATATCATTATCATTTTGCCCTTATCGAATTTAACCTATGCTTTTAGTGCACATGATAACGAATCACCTGGCACTACCCGCGTGGTCGCAAGGGATGGGGTATAAAACTACTTTATAACACTCCGCATACCCCACTCGGGTCGCTAATTGGTTATTAAAAATCAATTTTATGAACAGTGTCGATACTGTCCCGTTGCCCTCACCTTTGCTCTTATCATAGTAGCTCAAACTTAGTTGCAACATGCCTTAATCGCTCGTACCATTTTCATGTCACTTAATTCGACCGGTGTCTTCAAATTTTGTTTCTTTTTTCGCAACATCAAATTTGTAAAACCCAGGAAAATTCTAATTTTCTAAAAAATGGTAAAATGGTAATTTCGGTCAAAATATGAAATTTTTCTAGATCTCAGATGACGAAACCACTTCAATCACGGAATCGCCTCACGAAATCTAAATTTACCACGTCACCTCTCACACTCCGGTACGTACTAATTTCACATTTTTCGAGGCACCGAGTGTCAGGTGCCATATGACAGCTTATGAGAGACATGTGACATGACAAAAATCACCTACTACATGTACCCATGTGACACATGTTGCATGATTAGAGAGATGATGGAGATGAATGGCTTAGATTAAGCCATGTCTCAAAAATCAAAACTAAAGGACACAAATGGAATTAAGCAGCGACGGCAACAAGACAAAAAGGCAACTTCATCTTCTCCATTTTGGAGAAAACAAGAGGTGTGAAATTCGGCTTGTGAGAGAGAAAGAGTGATTTCTCTCAATTTTCCCTGGGCTGCTCGACCATCGATTCCGCTTCTGAGCAAGAAGAAAGCTCGATCTACGCCGAATGCTGCGCGCGGCATCCGATTTTGTGGAGTTCCGACAACTCCAAGAGGTATGACTTTTTTCCTACTTTGTTTATTCTTTGGCTAAGAGCAATTTTATGGATAGGGATTTGTTGAGGCCTGGATGAGCGGTTATCTAGCCTCAAAATCTTTGAACCGGTGAGAAAACTTTGTTGTGTGGTCGTGAACAAAGGTTTCCAATTCTAGGCTCTCATTGTTCACGTGATATATGTAATTTTTGTGTTGTTAGGTGATTCAAAATAAATTGTTTGGATTGTTATTACTCCATGTGGAGCTAATTTGGTGTTATTGATCAGAATCGAATAACATGAATTGTGTGAATTAATTTATGTTAATATATGCATGTAAGTATACTAAAGATGAATTGTTTGGAATTACATAATGCATTCCATAGCGCACCGGCACCCTAGATGGTAGGTGTGAGTGCATGACATGAAAAATGAAAGAAAAATGAAAACTGGCTAGAAAGGAATTTCAAGAAAGATTTTTCAAGAATTGCCTGAGAGTGGTCCAACAAGCTCATCTCGAGGCGACTCCATGACTGTTTAAAAATGATCCAAAGAATTCATTTCTGAGGGTATTGTAATATATTTACCGAAATTCAGAGTGTTTTAGAGAAAAAAGCTTTGTTTTGAAAACCTATTTTTGCTCGCATTTGGCTTAAACATGTGTGAGGGAGTCGATGAGGACTCGACATTACTGGTCAAAGTATGTAGACATTCAAGTAGGATCATGTATTTTCTTAAGTGTGTTTGGTTGTCATGATATGTGCACTTAGGTGGGGAGTAACCCATGTAGGAAATTATCACCATTGGGCATTGCTCACCCTGTCGAGGGATCATTATTTCAGGTACAAGGAGTGTACAGGAGGACGGCGCTTATTAGAGGTCGCGTTTTAGAAGAAAGTCGGATTATGGCTTTGGTATTCATTTTGTATAACATGTATTAAAACTTTAAATTTTGATATATGTTTTGGTTAAGAGTAAAGTAATAACTCTTAAACTATTGTAATATAGTTGATGTATTTGGTGAGTATTGATGTATGGGCCCAAGTGGCCATTTTTACTCATGTATAGGTCTCATAATATGAGACACAGGTATTCCGGGCAGCTGATCTGCTGTCAACAAGACACCTCGATTTGGGGCCAAAATTTCTGGTGTAGGCTTACGGCTCATTCATCACCATTCGCCGTGGCATCAATTATCCGTTGCAACCGTGTAGTCGTTTCTTCGTGTCGCGACATATAGAAATTAAGACGCGACAAAATCTTTCTTTGAAACTTATTCTCTATCTCAGAAACTTTTCTCTTATCGCAACAGCTTTCGTTTAGCCTAGAATCCTTTCTTGTTGCTACCTCAAGTCTTCGTCGCAACCTCGAATGATATCTCCATCTCGTCATCATGTCGCAACTTGAAAATCCTTTGTCGAGACTTGGTCGCTTTTATAAAGAGGTCATTCTTTGTCACGACATCATTTTTCCGGGCCATGACAAGAGTTGTCTTCTTTCGCGTCGAAATACGCGTAACGACAAGTCGTGACAAGATCCTTCCTTGAAGCTTTTTCTCTGTCTCCGCATCCTGTCTCTTGTCGCAACATTCTTCTCTTAGCCCTAGTATCACTTCTTGTCGCGACCTTAATTCTCTTGCAGCAACATCATCACGCAGGTTGTGACTTAAAACTAATATGAGGAATCCCTTGTCTCAACCTCACAAGTCTGTCACGACCTAGCTGCCTTGACCATATATATCTTTTTCTTGCTGGAATTGCCAACTCTTCTATAAAAATCTGCAAAACATAAATTTGGTAAGGTCACCATATTTCTGCATAATAATAAGCAATTATCTTGTAACACAGGTCAGAAAAATGGATTACAAATCAATGAGTTTTTTACTCATCAGTTGTCTCAAATCAATTTAAAACAAATAAATATGCAATTTATCATAAATTATTTCAATATTTCACAATCAATTTTGAAACAATGAAAGAAGAGTGTAGAATAAACTTTCACAAATTTGAAACAAGAGAGAGATTGAAGAACAAACTCAAAAAGGTTGTCGCTCTTCGATTCCTATCATCGGAATCCTGTTCTTGGGTCAAGATTCCTTGTCACCAATCCCTAATCCATCACAAATATATCACAATTAAAGGACAACCCAAGAAAGAAAAATCAATTGTGCATTCTAAGATTTTTGGTTAGGGTTGATGTCTACCCAATACTCCTTCACTTGAAAAAAAATTTGGGGACACATGAGCTATATTTTTCTCATGATTCCTTCAATAAAATGATATCTATATGAGTCTATTTTCAGTAGGAATTGTAATAATCTCATTTGGATCACCCAAACTCAAGTTACGACATTTTAATGCCAAACTAGTCGATATGCCCAGCTCACTGGATCACCTACTGTTATTTTCGATTTCTGGGGTCTTAACTCCATAAATCGGTAATGGTTCCTTCACTCATTTGAATTTATGGTTCTAAGGTTTCTTCTCCAATTGGAATCATCCAATTTGGATCACCAAACTCAAGTTATTACATTTTTACATCTAGACTACTCCATCTTGAAAATGTAATCGCATTACAGATCCACTTCGACTGCATTTCGTACTGGGGTAAAAATTTACATACACTTCCTTCGAATAAATTATTTCCCTAGAAGTTTAGTTTACCCAAAATTTTGAATCACTCAATTTGGATGAGTGAAACTCAACTTATGGCAAAAACACCACAACTACACCCAAAATAGAGCATACCCGTGAGCTACCCGAAACTCACCTTTAAACCCATATTCAGGAGCCTTAGAGCTACAATTTGATCCTGGTCCCTTCTATAAATTTGTAGCTCTAGATATTATGGTTCTTTAACAATTAAAATCACTCAATATGGATGATTATAACTTAACCTATGGCCAAAACAAGTATAGGGTTTTTGAAAAAAAATTGACAGCAACTCCTTTGAAACCTTACCATTTCCTTTATACAAAAATTCCTCAAAACCAATCTAAACCAATTAAAACAACCAAACACAACTTAGTGCAACCCCCAAAACTTGTTTACAACCAATACAAACACTTTCATCCAAAAATTTTGGGGTTTTCATCAACCCAACACAAGAAAAGAAAAGCAGGGGCTTGGTTTCATATCTTTAATCTTTGATTCTTCAATACCAAACATCCTTCTCTTTCCTCTTGATCTCTCAAACTCTAGTTACTGGAGAAAAATCACCAATCTACTTTCTCCACAAGCCCTAGCTCTCTTTCTCTCTCAAAACGGAAATGCCCAAATGTGAAATGGCTTTCTAAGACCAAAATTGGTCTTACTACCATTACATGGCTAAGGCCATGCTTGGCTACTCCATTAATTCCTCTATTTCATTTTTTTTTCCATTTTAACACTTCATTTCACTTTCATTTCATTTTATTCACATTTTTAACATTACACTCCTCATTTAGGACATTTGGGGTCCTCATTTGACATTTTTACTAAATTTATTTGGCTCTTGTAAAATTTTTGGATTTTTATCACGCTTTAGTCATTTAAACTGCCAGAAAATGAGATTTAATTATTTTACATCCCGAAGACAAGAGTAAACTGTTCTGGGTATTTGTCACATGGATACATGCACTGAGTGGCAATTGTCACACCACATGTCTCTCATGTCATATCCACTCCTCTAAGCTTGCCATGTGGCATCCACATGGTCACGCCACGCCAAGACCATTCCACACATCCGATACCAAGGTTCGAAATACGGAAATTCGACAGCTCAAATCCAACGAAATTCGACTGGGTAGTTAAATTTCGCGAGAAGGTTCCAACGATGAAGTTTGTTTTGTCATTCGAAATATAGAAAATTTAAGGTTTTCAACCTGTACTACAACGGAAAATTACAATTTTGCCATTTTTTAGAAAATTTGCATTTTTCTAGAGTTTTACATAAAAAATCTCAAACCAACGAGTTACACAACTTGCTGGATGTCCGGATAATATTCAAAGAAACACGTGTGGGGAGTTTTGGGTTGCGCAAAATAATTGCGGAATACCAAAGTTTAAAGTCAAGCTGATAATACTTAATGAGGAAGGAAAGATAAAGGAAGAAATAAGTCAAAATGTTGGCCCGGTTAGTGAAGCTCAAGAGATAGATAATAGTTTATGGTTAGGTTCTGTGGTTTATTCATACATAGTTTTATTGAACTAGTATGTGTTTAGTAATTATTGTTATTTTACATGTAAAATTTTTAATTTGAATTATCGTTTATTTGCTGTAAAAAAAAATTATCGTTTATTTTTTTTTTTATTGATTAAGGAAAGTTTCCTTATTTTAAATTCAAGTATTTACTAAACAATGGATAAATTGTTCACTTAAACTAATTAATTATTAATCATATATTTAAAATTTTAATATTATTTAATATATTTATATGATAATTTATTTTAAATTATTTAATTAATATTCTATATTCAAATAAAAATTGAATGTGCTATGTACAACAACAAAATTATATAAATAAGTGAAAACAAATCAAGTAAAAAAAAGTAAAAGAATTTTATAAATTAATTATTTTTATTTATTACTTTTTTTAAAGGAAAATAATATTATTGATTCAAACTTGTAACATATCGATAGATCTAAATACAACAATCTAAAATCATACATGATGAAACAATAATGTGGATCAATATCAACCCAGCTTCTTCCGTAATTGATATTTTCAACTAATCAAATTTGTCTTACTTGTCTGAATCACCCCACATAGATAAAACGCTGCAACAAGACGACGAACAGCACCACGTTGAAAAAACGACGACAAACCAAACGTCGATAAAACGACGATAACACAAAAAACAAAATAAAACATAATTAATCTTCATGGAAGAACCGCTTTATTAAGCAAGAAAATAAAAGAAAAAGATTAAGAGGGATGATTTCAAGTCAAGAATGGCGAAAAACCTCCATCCTTGCTTGAGGAAAATATGCTACAAGAAGAGAAAATAAGAGAAGGGCGACTATAGTTTTCTATTTTATTTATTTCTTAAATCATTTTGAGATATCAAATCCGTATTTAGCCCAAACTTTGTAACTTCAATAACATCGAAAAATTTTTTTTTTTTCTTTTGCAAAAAAAAAAAAAAAATGTAAACAATGAATTTTGAATACACAAAATGGGCCATTTCCATGACTTTGCAGTTTGACTGAGAAGAAAAGATATGAAAAGTATTACACATAATAATGTAAATTAGAATTATTATTTAATATAATTTTTAAAAAATTATTATGATTTTATTTATTTTAATTATTATTTTTAAATTATTTTTCATTTCACTATCGTAGATATCAATCAATGTTTGGAGGGGTAATTAGGTAAAAATCGAGAAATTTTGGGGCAAAGAGTAACAAACCACCATATATTAATTTGTTTCAGATTTATAATTTGAGCAGCTTAATTTTACAGCTCATTGTAAAATTCTGATTTTTTTTTTCTCCTTTTTTCCCACTATTTTTCTGTTCGGTTGGTGCTCAATGAATCATTGACAGAGGATACCTTATTTTCCACTCTTATGTTTAATAATGAAATATAAAAAGTAAAAATCCAAAAATATTCTACATTTTATCAAGTTTATAAAGTGTAGAATATGTGATTATTCTGGAAGCTGTTAGAGTTAGTTAGGCTAAACCCTAGTTAGGCTAAACCGAATTTGTTAGGTTGTTTTACTCTTCTTTATATATATTTGTACAAATCATTTTTGAGGTGTGTGGGTTAGATAAATAAAATACCTTTCATTACTCGTTCTCTCGTCAAACTCCATGGAAGCGTTTCATGGTATCGTAGCAGCCGTAGCTACACCACGCAACGTGGATCTCTTTTCTTTCTTCTTTCATTCTTTCATCGCTTCCTGAATGGCTTCGAAAATGGTGAACTCCATGATGACAGGATCTTGACAACGATGCGATTTTCTTCAAACAGAGGATATGGCTCTAATTCGCCCAATGTTTCGCACACTCGATCATCCCGTATGGTTTTGCTATCGCCCTCTCACCTGATCGAATTACTCATTTGAGTCGAATCATAGCGATTGCCTTGATTGCCAAGGTTAGGTTTGTCAATGGTAAATGCATACAGATATGAATTCTAAAGAATATGAAGCATGGTTGAGAGTAGATAGTATGGTAATTTCCTGGATTCTAAACTCTATTTCCAAAGATATCAGGAGATGCATTTCCTTTTTATACAACATCGCAAAAATAAATTGTGGGATGAACTTAAGATTCGAGAGTGTAATGGTCCCTCATTTACCAGATTCAAAGAGAAATAGCTTCGATCTCTCAAGGAACAATGAGTGTTTCTCAATATTATACCAAAATCAAAAAGGCTCGATGAATTAAACTCGTTTGATGCCTCGTTTTTAACCGCCATGCCGACCATGTACTTGTGGAAATGTCAAGGCAATAAGCCGCATCCTCTCTAATAACCAACCTGGGCGTAATTCCTCATGGGATTAAATGAGTCTTTGATGGTATTCGAAGTCAACACTTCGCTTAGATCCGCCCTTCAGTAAACAAAGTCTACTCCATGGTACTTAGAATTGAAAACAATGAGAAGTTTCTGATCTATTCATCGAAAATCTGAAAATATCAAGGCTTCCGCTTGCCCGATCGCCACCAAACCGTGAGGTCAAGCAATGGAAATTCTCGCACTGATCATCCTAAGGGACCTACCAGGAATCAAATTCATTCTTCAAGCAAAGGATATGGCTCTCAATCTGATTCAAAGAAACATTTTTGTCATTGTGACTATTGCAATAATGATGGCCATGTGAGGGACACTTGCTTTCGTCTCCATGGCTATCCTGACTGGTACAAGGAATATAAAGCTCGCACAATATCGCTAACATGGCCGAGACTCCTCCGTAATACTTCAAAGACATGCCGCCATGACTCCCCGCATCAACCCCATCCAACGGCCCCGGGATGCAGCCCATTTTGCTCTCTTTTCTCTCTCAACATTTTGGTCGGGTATTCCTTGTATTCCTTCAAGCTATGCATTTAACACTGTAATCTCTCTAATATCGGGACTCTTGGATAGTGACAGTACATCTACTCATGTGCTCACTTTACTCTGTCAACCCCGCACTCGACTAGCCCTAGCGTGAAGTATCCTTACTCCGATGGTTCCTTAAATCTCAGCCTCAAGACAAATGCAAGACTATGGTCCTCACCTCTACTCTTGAACTCCATAATGTCCTTACATCCCAAAAATTCCAATTTAATCTCCTTCGCCCAAAACTACCGCTTACCTCCACATATTTCTAAATTTTATCCTAACAATTGCATTTACAGACTCGAAGATCGCACTTAGTAGCCAAAAGTGGTCAAGCTTGCTCAACCATCTCTACATTCTCGATCAATCCAGCCTTTCTTCAAATTGACTCTATCACACGCTTTACCCGCTTGTAATAATGCCAAAACCGATGGTATCTCACTCTTTAGCAATTCAATGCTTAGGTCATGCTTCTTATAGGACACTTCATCACTTACCTGTATGTACAAATCTTCCTGTACAATCACCTCTTTGTCATATATGTCCTTTGGCCAAGCAATCTAGGCTGCCATTTCCTATAAGCACTATTCGTACTTCAAATTGTTTTGATATTTTACATGTTGATATTTAGGGCCCTTATAAAATTACATCTTTAACTGGTGCACGTTTTTTTCTTACTATTGTGGATGATTTTAACCGAGCTACTGACCTTCTTCTACATCATAAGACCGATGTATTTCACATATTCTCAAAAATTTCGACTATGGTTCCTACTCAATTTAAAACCTGTTAAGACTATTCAGTGACAATGGGTGTGAATTCCTAGCACTCGTTAAACACTTTTAATTCTTATGGCATCATTCACCACCGTAGTTGTCCTTATATCATCCTAACAACGGCATTGTTGAACAAACATCACCACCTGGTACGTACTCGTTCCTTAATGTTCCAAGCCTTCCCTTCCGAGTCCATTTGGGGTCATGCACTCAGTGGCAACCTCAATTATCAATCGTTTGCCTTCATCTCTTCTTCTTTGAAAACCCCTTGAACGTTTATATCATAAACCCCTACCGTGACTCACTCAAGGTCTTTGGTTGTCTTTGTTTTGCCACCATCACACAACCTCATAGGGATAAATTCAGCCCTCGTGCCACCCGCTGCATCTTCCTTGGTCTTTCCCCTGGCCAAAAGGCATTTAAGCTTTATGATCTCTCCACGCATAATATATTTGTCTCTAGGGATGTCAAGTTTCATGAGAACATTTTTCCTTTTCAAGAGACACCATCACAGTCAATTCCTACACCTCTCCCTCAACCACCCTTCTTTGACATCCCAACTTCTTCCCACCCTACACCTATTATTCCTAACCCATCTCCTACACCTATTCTTCCTACTCCATCTCCTCCACCTATTCTTGCTCAACTACCCTCCCGTCCCACTCAATCCCTGGCTCCACGACGCAGTACCCGCCTCCGCACCACCCCTATTGCCATCGACTCGAGGTCCATTTTGCTTCCACTCCAAATGGCACGTTCTTCTACAAGTGCTCAGTTTCAAGCTCCTATTTCTTCTTCTTTTCATCCCATCTTTGACCCATCTTATGTTTCCTTTTCGGCAAACATCTCCTCCATTTCTGAACCTACTTCATATAAGCAAGCTTCTCAAGATACCCGCTGGTTACAGGCTATGGAGACTGAACTTCATGCCCCGGAACAAATCACACTCGGGATTCATCTCCCTCCCTGCAAGTCTCCAATCGCTCTAAATGGGTATACAAAACTAAACTTCACCCTGATGGTACTGTTGACAGATTTAAAGCACGGTTAGTAGCAAAAGGCTACCATCAAATTGAGGGTATTGATTACAATGATCGTTTTTCTCCTGTGGCTAAACTTGTTACTATGCGATTATTCTTCACCATTGCTACTACCAAAGCTTGGCCTATTCATCAATTGGATATCAACAATGCTTTTCTTCATGGTTCTCTTCCTGAAGAAGTTTACATGCTTCCTCCTGATGGCTACACTAAAGTCGCCCCGTTATATGCTGCCACGCTAACTTCTTTATGGTTTAAAACAAGCCTCACGCCAATGGAATCTGGAATTTTGTTCCAAACTTACTTAATTTGGTTTTGCTCAATCTGCACATGATCATTGCCTCTTCATTAAGCGCTCTTCTACCTCATTTTTGGCACTGCTAGTTTATGTTGATGATGTGTTCATCACTGGCACCAATGAGAATGACATAATCGTTGTGTTAAACGATTCCTTCATCTGGCCAAAGATCAAGACCTTGGCTACGCTAAATATTTTCTGGGCTTAGAGATTGCCCGCAGTCCTAAAGGCATGTTTCTACACCAGCGCAAATATGTGCTGGATATTCTTACTGATGTTGGCCTCCTGCATGCGAAGACTGCTCCTACTCCCATACAAAGAGGTCACAAATTCTCTACCAATTCTCCTCTCATGGGTGAGCCTGAACGTTATCGACGCCTTATTGGACGCCTTTTATATGTTACAATGACACGTCTCGGTATCACATTTGTCCTTTAGCAACTCAAATTAACACGTTTCGCCCGCTGAAACCCATTGGGATGTAAATTTCTTATCTACTTCGTTATCTCAAGCCTCCATCTACCGGTATTTTTATATCCAAAGAATAATGATCTACAATTATCGCCATCAGGATGCGTGATTGGCCTCGCTCGAAACTAGACGCTCTTCTGATGTGATATTGTATCTTCCTTTGGCCGACACTTGTATCTGGAAAACTAAGAAGCAAGACACCGCTTCTCGCTCATCTACCGTCGTAATATCTGAGATTTGCTTCCACCGCTTGTGAGCCTTATGGATATCGTGATACTCGTGGATTTTGATATCACTGCTCCTTCCTATACCTCTTGGTGTGATAATCATGTTCTCCATATTGTTGCTAACCCTGTTTTTCATGAGGGCACTAAGCACTTGGATATCAATTGTCACCTTGTTCGTGATCAATTTAAGCTTGGCTTCATTCACCCTCAACATATTCCTTCACGTCTTCAAGTGGCAGATTTATTTACCAAGGCATTGTCTACTCACCAGTTTCATTTTCTATGTTCCAAGTTAGGGTTGTTTGATCCTTCCCCAACCCCAACTTGAGGGGGGACTGTAGAATATGTGATTATTCTAGAAGCTTCATAGAGTTAGTTGGGGGTTAAAACCGTAGTTAGGCTAAATCAATTTGCTAGGTTGTTTTACTCCTTCTTTTATATATATTTGTACAAATCATTTTTGAGGTGTGTGGGTTAGATAAATAAAATAAATCTTTCATTACTCTCTGGTTCTCTCTGTTCAAACTCCATGGAAGCGTTCATAAAGTACATCATGTAAAGAAAAGTTAACGTAGAAGACATTATTTCCTTCCTAAAAACAAATATAATCTTATATTTATAAACTTGAAATTGTTATTATCACATTGGATTCTAATTATGACACCCTCATCTTCTTGCTGGATCATTTTCTCTGTTTTTTTTGTTGAATTGTCGAAATGTTTTTCTTGTTTGTTTTGGATATATAATTTGGGCTTAGCTTACTATGTAGAGTACAATTTCCTTTCTTTTTTTTCTTTTCTTTTTCTTGTATTTTACTCTGAAGTTTCTGTTTGATTAGCAAAATCTTGATTTGTTTAAAAGAAAACAAAACTGCATCCGCATGTATAGCAGAAACAGATTTCTTGAGAATGTGACATAATGGCATACACTTTTTTAATAAAATAATTCTTCCTTTTACTAACTTTTTAAATTTTATGCTAAAATTATTTCAATAAATAATGACATACACTTTTTTAAATGAAATAATTTTTAACTTCTCTAAGCTGAAAACATGTAAAACTTTTCATCTATTTTTTTTACATCAATTCTCTCTTCTTTTTTTTTAATTTTACATCCATTCTCTTTACATATTACATTATACCACTTGAGATAAGTTTTAAGGACATTTTTTCATTTATTTTCATTTATATATATATATATATATGTGTGTGTGTGTGTGTGTGTGTTTTGCTTTCCCTCAGGACCCACTATTGACAATTTCATATATAATATTCCTTCTATATTACATGTGCTTGGAAAATTAAAACAAATTCTAAATTAAGATATCATAAATAAAATTTATAATTTCTTTTTAAAAAATTGTTCTAAAGATTAATTAAATCAGTATTATAAAAATAAACTTTAAATTAATTAAGACTAAAAAATAACAAAATAATAATTTGAACATTTAAATTTTGTTTTCTAAAAAACCAAATTTAAAAAAAAATCATCCAAGGCGAGTTTGGTTATAGTTCTTGAAAATTGTTTTTTATTTTGAAAAATAAGGAGAATAAGAAAAACACGGAAAACATTGTTTGATTTTTTTTTTTCTATTATGAAAAACACAAAATACACTAAATTGAGATAACAAGTACAATTTTTAAAGAAAAGCAAAATGATATTTTTTATGTTTTCAAATATTGTTGTAAAACATGAACAAAACGGGCCCCTAAGTGCTTATTTAGATATAGTTTTTGAAAAAAAAAATTCTATTGTAAAAAACAAGTAAACAGATAAAATAGGTTAATTGTTTTTATTTTTTCGAAAAACACAAAAAACATACAAAACACTAAATTCATAAAACAAGAACAGTTTTCAAAAAACATAATTTTGATATTATTTGTGTTTTCAAAAATTGTTCTTAAGAATATTTAGTGTTAAAAAATAGGAACATTAACCATACAAGAACTTTTTATTTTGTTTTTTGAATGAAAGAAATATTTTTGTTAATTTATTTCAAGCACACAAATAAAGGGCTTTTTCTCTCATTTAGAAATGACCCAACTGCCCTCTCCACTGCACTCACTTATTCTGCTAACTCAAAAACAACCTCAAACTGCATAACATTACTATTTGTAAATAAAAAATTTTCTTTAACGTATCTTATATTATGATAATAATTTATTTAATAAACATAACTTTTTTCTTTTTCTTTTTAATATGGGATATAAACGTCCGCGTGATATTCTCCAAGCGCCCAAAGGATTCGGGCGAATTGCTTTAAGGAGATTCAGACTTCTCATAAGATTCGCTTCCTCCATTTGTATTTTTCGTCATCGATTGTGGACTTCATAAGACACACTCCGCTCTCGATTTGTGTTCTTCACCGTTTCTAGCTTTCTTTTCCTTTAGCTATTAATGGTGTTCAAAAAATTACAAGAAGGTATATACTTTAACCGATGTTTGCAAGGTTTAGTTAACGTTTGGAAAAGAAAGTGTTTTCTCCTACAATTATAAGTTCATTCAGGTGTTTTCTCCATTTTCGACAAACTCGACGGAAGGCAACCATTAAGATTGTTATTTGCGAACATAACAACAGAAATAGGGGGGAGTTCCCATATTTTCCGGTAGAGATGACTTAAACTAGTTGTTGATGAATATAGCATTGAGTTTCAAGTCAAAAAGGTCTGTTGTTTTTTAAAAATATGCAATCTCACATCTGCGATGTGGATTCGCTTCTCCCTCCTTCTCTCCATAAAAGGATTCCCCTTTTATAATTCACACATCTCCCTATCCACTTGCGTTATTCACAGAAGATACCCAACTGCTTTTTGCGATTTACTTTTTTGGCCTCAATTCTTAGGAAATCGATTTCCGTTGGCCTTAAGCCAGATTTTCTCTTCATCGTGGGAGTTGTTCCTCAATGACGCCTCGAGGACGAGGCTATTTCACCTTGTAAATTTCGTGTTCTTTATTTTGTATTATTTTCCTCGCTATAACTATTTTAGCCGGCTATTATTTTGTATCGTAGTTTTGCCTGTATTTCCTCGCGAAAGTTACACCATACTGAGCACTATTCACATGAATAAAAATATTTGTTAATTTAGGGAAAACTAACCTCGATTTTTCCACACTGCATCGAGCCAAGGTTCCGTCGAGTATGCTATGTGGTTGCAAAGGTTATCTCGATCTTCCACATCGTACTGTGTTCCTTTGGGCTTTTGGCATTTTTGCTCTATAGTTTCTGAGTATGCTCTGGTGGTTGCGTCATTCGATCTTCCACATCGTAAAATATTCTATCGAGATATCGACATCAGAAGGACAACTATTTGTTGTAGAAATGTCAGAATTTGAATCCAGTGCACCATCAACTTCTACACCGAAAGGATTCTCATCAAGATCAATGGTGACTAATACCAAATTTGATGTGGAGAAATTTGATGGCACCAATAATCCCTGCATGTGGCAAGCAGGAGGGCAGGATGTTCTTTCCAATGTGAGCTTCGATGTCAGATTAGAAGAAATGTACTGTAAGATGTCGATGAGAAAGATCGACAATAATCAATCATTTAAGATGTGGTACGCATTCGATTGTGTCTCTCCAAGGAGCCGAAATATCCGTTTATGAGAGAGACGTCCGCAAAGTCAGGAAGGAGATGGAAGACAAGTTCATGAAGAATAGCACAGAGAACAAGCCTTCCATAATGGTAAACGGTTGTACCGCTTCCAAGATAAACCAGTACCACTATGAATTTATCACATCACCGTATTTGATTCATTAGTAATCGATTTATTGAATTTAGATGAGAAAGTAAGTGATGTTGATAAGGTTTTGATATTGTTAGCTTCCTTCCCGACATGTAACATGAACATCTTATCGTTAGTATGTCGATCGGGAAGGAAACAATAACCTTTAAAGAAGTGCACCACGTTTGTATTCTAATGAGACTTAAAAAAAAAAAAAAAAAGATAAATTAGAACATAGATTCAACCGTGAAGCCCACACTGCTTCGCGAGGTCGTAATCGTGCCGAAAAACCAGGAGAAGGGGAAGATCTCAAATAAAAGAAAAATTGCAAAGATGAATGTGCCTTTTGTCACGAAAAAGGGCATCGAAGAAATATCGTCTGCCGCATAAGAAGGAAAGGAAAGGGTGTATCTCAAGCATGTGTGGTCAAGATGATAAGCCAAAATTTTTCATCGCTCGCGTGTCATCGTGACTAGTAATCGGCGGAATGGTTATGCGGATTCAGCCCCGTCATTCCATATGTGTGTTTCGTAAAGGAGTGGTTCTTCAACTTTTACGTATCCTCGATGGTGGTGTTGTTCATCCGGCGTACAATCAACCTTGCAAGATAGCCGACTCCGCTCAATCACTTGAAGAATCACACGGCTCAACAGCAGGTCACTGCATGCCCGCATATTCCGTGTAAACTTTGAAAAGAATCTCATTTATTCGGGGGAACCTTGGACGTGCTGTTTCACTATTATTATGCAAAATGGAATTTCGAAGTTGTTTTAGAGCACTTCAGGTGATGAAAGGTATCAGAGAAACAACCTCGTACCTTTATCAAGGCAAAGACATCATGGGGACAATAGCAAAGCAGACGAGGTGGTGACAAAGTAGCTGAATGTCCAGTTATGGCATATGAGACTCGACATGCCGGAGAGAAATCTTGCAAACGCCAAGGTGCAAGGATTATTGAAAGGTGCAAAGACTGCGTTTCGGATTTTGAGAGCAATGTGTTATGGGAAAGCAAACAAGGGTGAAGTTCGCACCATAATCCATATTACCGAAGGTATATTACTATATTCACACGTACTTTATGGGGACCAACCAAGACGGCTCGGGAGGTAAACATTACTATACATTTATTGATGACTTTTCCGTAAGAGTTCGCGCATACGACGAAATCCAAAGATGAGGTGTTTGAAAGATTGTATGGAAGAAAATGGTGGAGAACCAAATAGGGAGGAAGATTAAAGTACTCCGATTCGACAATGGTGGCCGTAATATCGAAATGATCAATTTTCTTATTGTAAGAAGGAAGGCGTTGCCCCGACAGATGCCTAATTCTATTCCTCCTGCTGTAGGAATTATAGTCATTTAGCATTGTAATACCGTGGAATTCACAGTCATCTCCACAGGAGTGGTTCGATTCTATTGATCAATAGAGCTATTCTCTTACTAAAAGTATGGTTTAAAGAAATCACGTTGCGTTGTTGATCACTACTGAGATGGTTTGAATGTTTTAAAATAGAAAGACAATTGCTGGGATTTTTAGGGTTCCACTCACTTTGATCATGTAAGTCCCACCTCTTATTTTATAAACTCATCTAGGAACCATTGAGAAACGGTCGTCGATGGAGGATTTATCTTTGAATGCCTTTGGAAAATAAAGATGATCAAGAAATACTAAACACTTGTTCACTGTTCGAACCCTTAGTTGGCATTATGATCAAGCACAACGTGTACCGAAATATCTCGTTAACACGTTGTCAAGAATTTGCCCAACTAATGATTTAAAACCTTTCTACACAAGTGATCAATATTACACAATCCATTGAAAATCAATAGAGGGATTGAGGGATTATACCTTAATCGGGGTGAGTTTCCAGATGATCCCGAAGAAGAGGGGTTTAGAACCCATAAAACTTATAAGAACAATTAAAGATAAAGAACGATTAAGCATAAAAAACAAAGCACCTTGCAAAAATCATAATTAACTTTGTAAACCGAATGGAGAATATGAATGCTAAGATTTAAAACCTAAGAAATATTTATGGCCGAAGAGTACAAACTCTTGAATCGAAATTCGAATAAAGAATGAAAATCAAATCCGGATCTACAAAGTACCGCCGAGAAAAAATGGAGAAAAAACTATTAAAACCTAAACCCTAGAATTGAAGAACTAAAAACTAAAGAAAGAGAAAACTAAAAATAAAAGAAAAAGAAGCTCCCGAATACTTGTGTCCTCCTCCTTTTATAGCCCCCTCCAAAGTGATTTTTCCATTTTGGTTCGCTTACCGAAATGCCTCGCGTGATGGATTGAATTCTTGACAATTCCCGCAAGCCTTCATAAAGTCCTACCTAAGAGGAGTTGCTCAACGCCACTTTTCCAAATAGAAGTGCTACGTGTAGGACTTTTTAAGTCCCACCAGAGGACTTGTCCACTCCGCGCTTCTTTTCAATGATCTCACCCGGGTAGATTCTTGTCCCACCTGCAGAGGACTTGTCCTCCTAAGTGCTTTCCTTTTTGCTTCTCTGGGTTCCCAGACTTCACAATTGCTCACCCACATCTACATTGTTTCATATTAGCTTCCTTTCGAGCTTACATCCTTGTGCACTTACGTTTAAACCTAAAAGACTCCGCACAAGTCCGAAACACAAGAGATTAGAAGTACCTGTTCTTATGCCAAATGTGAGTACATTGTGGTTTAAATGTGTTCGATTCTCTTATAATTATCACTCAAATGTGTATTCATCAGAAGGCATATCTCGGCACTTTATAGTTAGAGATACACCGCAGCAGAATGGGGTGGTAGAACGCATGAATCGAACCTTGCTGGAGAAAGTTCGGTGTATGTTGTCCACCGCCGGGTTTGGGCAAACACTCGGCCGAGAGGCTGCTGTTATGTATGCAAGTCATCTCATTAACCGTCTACCATCATCTGCACTAAATGGCAAACACCTTGAGGTATGGTCCGGAAAACCCGCAAATGATTATGATACTTACGTGTGTTCGCTTCACCGCTTATTATCATGTAAAGGAATCTAAGTCGATCCAAGGGCTAAAAAGGCATTGTTTACGGAGTTACCGTGTCAAGGGATACCACTCATGGTGTCTAATCTTCAAGAAAATTATTTCTAGCAAGGATGTTACTTTTACGAATCTCATGTCAAGAAGGTAACAACATATGGTAAAGTGTCGAGAACACCATTCTTTTCAAATGTGCCAGGAAGATCAGCCACAGTGGAGGGTACTTAGAAACAGTGGAGTTTCGTGATGACTTCAAATTTAAACCAATTTGAAAGACCAAACAGATGTAGATCATGAAGGTATGTCGAGGAAGAGGTTTCAAAACGAAGAACCTCAAGAAGAATGGGGATTTACCAATTGCCATCAAGGCCAAAGAGATTAGGAAACCCGCCGGCCAAGATATGGTGGCTTATGCATTTCCAGTGGTAGAAGAAGGTATACCTTAGACTTTTCTTGAAGCAAATAGTAGTCCGGATAAAGAAAAGTGGAAGAAAGCCATGGATGAAGAAATGCAGTCCCTTATGAAGAATCACACTTGGAAGATAGCTAGACTACCAAAGGGAAAGAAGGAAATTGGCTGCAAATGGGTTTATGCTCAGAAAGAAGGATTTTCAAGCAAGAATGACGTTCGCTACAAGGCAAGATTGGTAGCTAAAGGCTATGCTCAGAAGGAGGGAATTGACTACAATGAGGTATTTTCTCCTATTGTGAAACATTCCTCCATACGTATTTTGTTAGCCTTGGTAGCATAGTTTAATATGGAACTAGTTCAAATGGATGTGAAGACAAGATTCTCCTTACATGGTGATTCGAGGAGGAAATCTATATAACTCACCCGCATGGTTTCAAAGTTGGCCGAAAAGAAAAACGGGTTTGTGAATCGAGCAAATCGTTAGCATGGTTTGGAAGCAACGCCAAGGTAGTGGTATGTTTATTTGATCGGGCCATGATAGGCCGTAATCCACACTAGAAGCAGTTTTGATCACTGTGTGTATTTCCGCAAGCTACAAGATGGATCTTTCATATACCTTCTCTTGTATGTTGATGACATGTTGATAGCATCAAGGAATCAAGAGGAGATATGCAGATTGAAGGCTCAACTGAGCAAGGAGTTCGAAATGAAATATCTGGGTGAAGCCAAGAAGATTCCTGCATGGAAATAAATGAGACGTAAAGAGGGGCACACTTTGTTTAACTCAAGGTATTTCCAGTTAGCTGCAATTATAACGCTTTGGTATGTCCGAGAAGACTAAACCCGTAAGTACCCCACTTGCTCCCTCATTCTGCTTAGTGTTTCAATGTTGTTCAAAGACGTAAGAGGAACAATGAATATATGTCAAAGGTTCCTTATTCATACGTTAAAGTGGGTAGTTTGATGTATGTTATGGTGTGTACAAGGCTCCGATATTTCACATGCGCTGACTCCGTGGAGCGTGCACATGCATAATCCTGAAAAGAACATCGCAAGCAATGAAATGAATTCTAAGGTACATTCAAAAACTTAGATGTCGGGTTTGATATTTAAGAAGGATGATATGGTTGGTCAAAGATGTAGTCGATACTACGATTCGATTATGTCGGGTGGATTCATAAACGTAGATCAACTATCGGTTATGTGTTTACTCTTGCAAAAGCAATTCGCTATAGTTAGGAAGTCTACTTTATACGACAAGGGTCTTCGTTTAACACGGAGGCAGAGTATATGGCGATCACTGAAGCAGTTAAGGAAGCAATATGGCTACAAGGGTTGCTTCGATGACTGCGTTGGTCTAAATGTGTTAGCGTTGTTTTGTGACTGCCGTGAGCACTATTCATTTAGTGAAGAACCAAGTTTATCATGCACTCCGACGAAGCATATTGATGTGAGGTATCATTTTGTGCTGGAAATCATCACAAGGTGGAGTCTAGTTCGTAAAATCAAGATCGATGATAATCCCGCAGATATGTCGACTAAGGTGGTGGCAACGATCAAGTTCAATCATCGCTTAATCTGATCAACATTGCAAAAGTTTGATCGCACGTTAAGAGCATTTGAGGCGCGCAGCTTTTGCTAAAGAGAAGTTTCGACGGGATTCACATATTTGTCATGGTGGAGATTTGTTGTTTTTGGTGCAATATGCAATCCCACATGTTAGATGGATTTGCTCTCCTTCTCCTATAAAAGGATTCCCTCTTTATAATTCACACATCTTCCCATCCACTTACGCTATTCAGAAGATTACTCCAATCGTTCTGGAAGATTTACTTTTCGGGCCTCAATTTCTGTGAAATTAATTCGCGCCTTAAAATAGATTTTCTCTTTATCAATAGACCGTCACGACGCTCGGCGTATCGCAGTGCTATCGCGAACCTCGTAAATTTCTCGCTGCTCCTTTATCTTTGCAGACATTTTCTCGCTATAATTATTTTAGCTATCATTATTTTGTATCAGAGTTTTGCACGGTATTTCCGTTGAAAGTTATTATTCACGGTCGGAGTACTATTCATATGAATAGTAAAATACTATTTACATGAATAGTAACATTTGTTAATTTGGGAAAAACTAACCCGGATTTTCCCAACAAGGTCTTAATTTGAAATTTGAGTAAAGGAAGATAGAGAAAGACCGATGGAAACTAGCCAATGAATTAGTTGTTACTGATATCAAGCTCCTAAGAAGACGAAGATGGCAGGTTATTATCCGGGCCTGGCCCGCTTTCATTCTAATCGAAAATAGCAAGATCGTTTTTATTCCTTTCATTCAATGCAACAAATTCTGCAAGAAAAAGGAAAGCTCCCACCAGATTATAGAATCAGAATGTAAAATGCAAAAAATTCTTCGTATAAAACCAAACACACAAATCCTTCATCATCAAAATTCTCTTTGTCAAACTCCTCTTCATCAGTGACAAGTGGCGAGTTGGAAATCACGTCATAGATTTAAAAAATAAAAATTGGGGTAGATAGGATAATTGTTTTTATTTTAAGATTCATTTTTTTTTTTAAATTTACATATTTTTCCTATGATATTTATTTTTTTAAATAACTTATAAATAAATTACGTATCATAATAATTTAATTTATTTAATTTATAAATTTATTAAAATATTATATAAAATTATATTATATATAATTGAATACTATTAAAATTCTATACAAATTATTTATTTATATAAAAATTATTTATTTCTAATAATTATATATAAAAATTAAATTATAAATTATATAAATATTCTATAAAAATTAAATAAATAAATCATTTATTTATTAAAATTCTCTTCGTTGGCGACCGGTTGAAAATGGGCATTTTAGGAACATTATGTCTCTTACATAGTGCAACACCAATTAAGGAATATTTTTAAATTGAGTTAATGTGTCCTTGATTTGTCATTCTTTATAAACTCTTTTTTAAATAGAATGAGGTTGATAAACTATAACATAGTTTTTCCTAATTTATAAATAATATCTAAATTTAACATTTATAAGGAGGATGATTTTTTTCGCATGTTATTTTATCCTTTTAAAAATAACTTAAGAAATAAATTATTTATCATAAGAATTTTATTTTTATTTTTTATAAATTTATTAGAATGTTTTGACATCAAATTTATACAAATGTTATATAAATATTTTTTTTTATAAATTTATTAGAATGTTTTTTGACATCAAATTTATACAAATATTATATAAATATTGAACAAATCAAAAGATAGATTTTTTTTAAAAATAATAATAATAATAATTGGGGTAGAGAGGATAATCTTTTTTATTTCAAGATTATTTTTCTCAAATTTTAGATATTTTTCCTATGATATATATTTTTTGTAAAATAACTTAAAAATAAATTACGTTTCATTATTATTTTATTTTATTTTTTTATGAATTTATTAAAATATTATATAAAAATTAGATTATTATGATAAATAATTTTCAATTATTTTTAAAAATAATTAAAAATAAATACTATGAGAAAATCATCCTTATTAAACAATTAAAGTCATACACTTTTTAATTTATACAAAATTTGTATAACAGTGTAATAAATTTTAAAAATAAAAATAAAATATTATGATAAATAATTATTTCTAAGTTATTTTTGGAAAAAAAATACCATGGAAAATAACTTCATTGTAAATGTTAATTTAGATATTATTTATAAAATAAATAAACTTATCAAATTTGAAAAAATAATTTTAAAATAAAACTAATTATCCTATCTAATCAAAAAAATCAATCTTTAATTTCATCTAAATTTTAAATAGTAAATTTTAAAATACACATGTGACTCCACTTTCATGTTTTCATGTGTTAATTAATATTTATTATCAATTTACTTGAGTTTTACAATTTTTCTATTCGGTTGAGATTGGATTAAACTCATGGGGGTCGTGTTACATTGGGGTTCATTTATTTGAAGATCGGTTTTGGCTTGTTACTTTTCAACCCTAATTCATAACTCCACACGGGTTGCAACCTTTTAATTAATATTAAGTTTGGATTCATGGTTGAATCATTGCAACAAGAGGTCATTGGGTATATAACATTTATATTTTGGGAAATTTAGATGTTATAATTGCATTTGAGAGTGTGTGTGCTTGGTTCTGGTTCTTGCTTAAAATTGCTTATTTTATTCTTTTAAACTAATCTTATTCTCTAATCAGTTTTCTTTTTTATCAGTTCGGCTTTTTTCAGAAACGGAAAAAAAAAAACTTTGGACCAAAACTGTTCTTTGGGTTTTTGTGTTCTCTTTATCAAGTATTTTTCAAAGAAACAATTTTCAAAAACAATAAACAAATCACGTGTTTGGTTCCTAATTTTGAAAACTGTTATTTGAGAATAATTTAGAATACTTTTTTAAATCACAGAAAACACCCTTTTATGTCCTGTTTATTTTAGGGTTTTTGAAAACTATTCTATGTTTTTGGGAAAACAAGGAAAACAAGGAAATAAGTTTGGTTTTGGTTGTTATTTTCTTAAGAAAACAAAGAACACGGAAAACACTTAACTCAAAAACTCAAAGTTAATAAAGGCAGCTTTTGCAATACTAATACCATGGCTCACGAAAATTTTCGCACCCATCCAAAAAATTCGTAATATGAAAATTTTCAATGTATTCTAATCTTGGCCATTCAAAATACGTTTCAGACACTCGTATTAAAAATATCGCTTTCATTTTCAACCTCATTCGCATTAATTTAATTAAACAAGCGAAAAACAACTTTTACCCGTTTTCCGATTCATATATAAAATGTCAAAATAACACCCATTTTCTCGTTTTCAAAATTCGTTGCCTTATTCTCGTAACTAAACGCTGCTTTCCGTTAAAATTCGAATAGTAGAAAATGTAAAATTTCTACCTACTAAACAAGTGCCTAAAATCGGTGTTTTTGTGTTTTCAACCCTTTTTCCTAAGAACGCTTAAAAATTGGAACCAAACAAGCCTTTGGTCTTTTTTGAAAATTGTTCTTATTATAAGAATTTAGTTTTTTTTTTCCATGTTTTTGGAGACTAGGAACCAAATGTGTTCATGTGTTTTTCTTCTTCTCCTTATTTTCCAAAACAAAAAACAGTTTTCAAAAACGTAAAACAAAGGCCCAAACATGCCATTAGTTCCTTTTAGTTTGTAAAGACCCCAGAGAAAGTATAACAACACTGCTTTTAAAAACAACATATTTTTATGATTAATTTAAACAACAAATCAACGAGAAAGAACATCTGGTTTTAAATCAATCTTAATTACTTTAATACGATTAATCAAATTTATTAAGACCCACCTCTCAAATCTAATAATTATCCACAATCATTTTCCATTATAATCTTCCTGTTTTCAGCCATTTCCATTATTTCTCTCACTTATTCAAAAAATTCACATTTGACGTACGTGATTCGGGGCAAATCCACGGTTGTGATATCTCTCTCAAGTGCGATATAAGAATTCGCTACATGTCATCATATCATGTGGTTTCAATTCGGCCACATTTGGGCCGACATCAAACCAGCCCAAATGTCATCCCACTCAGGCTTAAAGAGGCCCAATTCAATTATAGACTTTTTTTAAAAAGTTAACTAGTCAGAGATTTCGATCGCTTTTCGACATCTATGTATATTATGTAAGGGTCTCCAAAAAGCTTGAAGCCCATGGTCTGCTTCAAGCCCAACTCGACCCAATCGAGTAAAGCCCGGTCTGCTTCTGGCCAGCCAAGCGCAAATTCTGCCCGCTTTCTCAAGAAAGAAGGCCAGGCTTCATTTGCAGGCCGCGCTTACGAGCTCCCAGCCTATTCATGCCCGTCCCTATTCTATGTTATTTTTTAAAAAAATACATGATGTAACTCTATTTATAATATCTATCTTGTTAAAAGTTTATTATATAAGTTAAATAAATATACAATTTCCCTCGCTTCTGCACCATTAAATTTTAAGCCAGATGGAGGGGTTAAAAAGGTTTTAATTGGCTCGCTAACCCCACCTCGACCTGTCAAAGCCAACTCCATCCCTGGGCCTGCACTCCGCCATCCTAAACCCATCAAGCCTGCGACAAGGCCCATAGCCTCAAGAAAGTAAAAGCCCAGCCCAAATCCGACTTATCGACCAATCACGGTTCTATCGACTGCGCCCGAACCGAGCCGCGAGCCTCATTTCCTTCGGAATGATCGTCCGAACTAACCGTTAGGAGACCCCTAATATTACATAAGAATATTCCTCGTTCATACGATTCTAAATTTCAAACATTCCGGCCCTTTTGTTTTTATAAATTCTTATTGAAGTAATAACATATAATAGATTTTATTTAGGGGTTTATATTAAAATTGTTATATATAGAGAGAGAGAGAGATTTTGTGAATAGGGAAGATTTTTAATATAAAATGAAATTTTCTACCCTTAATTAATTATTCTTATTTTTAGATTATTTTTTATGCATAACACGTCATATGAATTTCATGAAGAAAAAAAATTCTTATAATCATAAATATCGTGATTTTTAGAATCAACATAGAAAATGTGATATTTCTTCATAAAAATATCTCGTCCCCTAGTCCTCAATTTTAGTATTTATAAGTTCCCATTCTTTCAAAATTTTAATCCATGATTCCTTTTTCAACTGTCTTTAATTTTTATTACTTAAGTTTAGTTATTTTTTTTTATTAGGTGAGATATTGGAGTAAACCATCATAACATCATAACAGGTTGAAAATACTTTTGGTTATTTAACTGTGAATAAAAATAGAGAATTGGTTAAGAAAATTTTTTGAGATGATATTGCAATTCGCTGTACTAATAAGGAACTAGTGTCAAATTATGTTATTAAATCTTTACTTCCAATTTTAAAGAAGAATTTTATGTTATTTATGTGAACCATGAAGTTTTGGCAACTCTTTATATTCTCTTTTATTTTAATTTCTCTCTTCATATGTGTTATTTCATATCAAACTTTGAAATATAAGAAACTTGAACTTCCTTCCTGGTGTCAGGCCCTGAAAGTGTTGTCTTTTATTGTAAAGGTGAGGGCCCTTATACAGGCACATCAAACAATAGAATCTTAAAATGGCAAGGTTCGAATCATGGATGGAAGGAGTTTGTCATTACTTTCCTCTTCAGGTATGAAAGATTCTTTTAGTTAATTTTTAGTTCAGTCTTCTTCGTATTTGTACTTTTTATATTCGATTAAAATATATGAAAAATAACTTAAAATAATTGAATTTTTTTTATCATTGTCGTTGACTAGGATTCCTAAATTTTGTGATTGATCCATCAACCTTGTCATGGAACAAGTATGTGGAAGACCATTAGGTCTTAAATCTGTTCTGTAAGAATACGCGAGCCTTACATCGCCGACGCTATTTTCAAGCAATTGCTGTCGATTTAATCAGAGAGTTGCAAAACAATTAGTAATTAGTGCTGAAAGAGTCCCATTTCAATTTACTAATGTCTTAGATATTGATCAAGATACTGGAATAGTCTATTTTATTGATACAAGCACAGTATTCCCAAAATGGTATGTATAATAAATTTACAAATTATATAGATTTTTTTTCTTTTATTCGTACATATACTCATGATTTCCATCTCATTGATGAATAATGTAATTTTTTTAGGGTTTATGCTACAACAATGCAAACTGGGGATAAGACCGAAAGGTTATTAAAATATGATTTGAGAACCAAAAAAGTGACAGTGTTGATGAGAGGCTTATCCTTTTCAAACGGGGTTACATTAAACAAAGAGAAGGATTTTGTTTTAAATTGAAACAACGACAGCCAAAGTCGCAAGATATTGGCTTCGAGGTCAAAAATCTCAAACAAGTGACACTTTTACATAACTTGCTGGATGTCCAGATAATATTCAAAGAAACATTCACGGGGATTTCTGAGTGGCGCAAAATAATTGTGGAATACCAGATCTCAAAGTCAAGCCAATAAAGATTAATAAGGAAGGACAAATGGCAGAAGAGCTAAGCGAGGATGTTGGCCATGTTAGTGAAGTTCAAGAGAAAGATAATGGTTTATGATTAGGTTATGTGATTTTCTCATATGTGGGTGTATTGGATTAGAATATTTTTTATTATTATTGGTATTTTAGATCAGTATTTTGGAATTTGAATTGTCAATTATTTATGATTTTATATAAAGTGTGGTTCTGCACTTTCAAATTCAAGCATTTAGTTTTTTCTTCTAAAAATGATATCAAAATTCACTTATTTGCCAAACATCCATTAAGTTTTTAACTTAAAAGTTAAAATTTGTTATTTAATTTTTACTTAAAGTGTTAATATTATTTGATAAAATTCCCTGATAATTTATTCTAAATTATTTAATCAATATATTTATATTCATGAAGTTATAACGGTCAAAATTTCACTAATAAAAAGTTATAAGAAGAAAAATCTTAGAGATAATTAAAAACAAATCAAGTAAAAAGAGAAAGAAATTTATAAAATTTAAGTATAAGTTAATTATTTTTATTTATTACTTAAATCACTTTCAGATTTTAAACCGGTCAAATAAATACCTTTAGCCCAAACTTAGTAATTTAAAGAATATATATAAAAAAATTTAAATCTAAATAGTAAATTTTGAATTAGAGGAAATAAATATGTCGTGAGTTAAAGAGGATAGGCAACTAGGTAGGAGCAGATATCTCAAGAGTTAATAGAGAGGAGAAAAGATGGGGGGCAGAAGACATTTTTTCAATTTAACAATCAATAAATGTGACGTCTTGCTAAAATGAACATAAAAAAGGAGGGGCAATTAGGTAAAAATCAAGAATTTTTGGGCAAAGAGAAACAGATCCATCTTATATAAAAGAAAGCCTACGGAGGGCGCCGTTTCCAACTTCCAATTACTCTCTTTTTGTAAATCAATTCAGATCATGGAAATGTATTTATTTTCATTATTATGATGATATTGTTTGCCTCCGATTTATATTTTGCCCCATCTAATTTTAACGCTCATTCTTCAATTCGTTTGTTTGTTTCTTTAGTGCGAAATCCCGATTTGAATTAAAGAATAGGAAAACTGAATCCGCACATTGCAAATTCGGATTCTTGAATTGATGAATTAATGAAGCATTTGTACGTTTTTTTTTTTTATAAATTGTGGAATTTTATTTTATTAAACAGACGAGCTTATTTTTGTTTTCTGGGCCCTGCTTTAGCTGTTTTATGAAAGATAATCGTGCTTAGCATTGTTATGTCCCGCCCGATTATATTTAAAAATAATTTTTAATTATTTTATTTTATATTTTAATATAAATAATAATAATTCTAATATTTTTTAATAAATAATTTATAAAAATTAGTAACATTTTGTATTTTTTATGAAATATATTAATTTTAATACAATAGAAAAAACAAATTTAAAATTTAAAAAAAAAACTTAAAAAACAAAATCAATTGTAAATGTGGTGGGTATAAGAATTTTTTCATCCCAATAACTGTCTCACACTTCTCTATTTAATGCTTTAAATAAACATTGCCAGATCAAAACAAATAAACATGACGGCTGTACTTCGACCGATACGTCCGAACTCCACCCTATTACCAATCCTAAATTCTCACGTTTATCGTTGCTTATTATTTTTCTAAAAAGCTTGTTAAATTCAGACCAATTTTCTTTACCTTCTCCAACGTCCTTATAAAAAATCCTCCGTGATAATAAGCCTTTATTTTTTTATTTTCTCTTTTTTGCGTTTGACAATTATTTTTTCTAACAAATCAAAGTGTATGCATCTAAAAGGATTCTTCCCCAAAACCCTAGCCTATTTCTTTCTCTCATCTTATTCTTTCTAGCCCATTTTCATTAATAATGAGGCTGATGGCAATTTTTGCACAAGCCACCTATCGACATCTCTTTTTTACCATTTTCTTTTTCAATAAAATATATTCCATAAAATCTTCGATTTTTTATCTTTTGCTGCCGCTCATGCGCGCATTTTATTAGTTTTCTATACAAGAAACAGATTCATATGTATTTTAGCTTATCGAATTATCAAACGCAGAAGTAACTAATTTATCATAAGCATAACTTGGACATATTAGCTATCCTCTAAAGTTTTAAATAATTCGATTATTCGCTTATATCGGATATATTATTAGTTTGAATTAATAAAATTATTCTCCTTTCAAAATAAATAAATAAATCAATAAAAGTGTATGCAAATTTTTCTTATTGGGATGACAACTATTTTTGACAGTCTTGTCCTACCTCAATAAGAAGTTATCACTATTTGGAGCTACCTTATTTTATTTTTCTTATTTTTGGTTTTCCACTCTAGAATTTTTTATTATTATAATGAATTTATTTTTCAAATTACCTTTTCTTTGAAAAGATTATTTCAATATTGACATTGAATTTTTAATATTTGCACTAAATTTGTCTTTTAAAAAGATAGTTTTTTTACCTATAAATTTTTTTAGTATGCTTATCTTTTGATTTTATTTTTTACATATGTTCTCTTAGACGATTTATACTGAAAATTCAATTACTCCTATCTTATAATTACATTTTAAGTTACTATTTTTTTAAACAAAAATTTATCAAAAATCATCTTTCATTGTACAAGTCATGTCTATATATGTTACCTATATAAAAATCAACATTTTATCTTAAACTTGAGAAATTTATTTCAAATAAAAATAATTATCTCATTTATCAAAGAAAAGAAAAAAATTAATCTTTTAATTTTCTTCTAAATTTTGAGAAAATAATTATTTTAAAATACACATGCTTTTATTTAAACTTATTATTATATTAATTATGTTATTTCTATTTATTTTATTATTATATTAAACTTATTCTTCAAATTTCCCGTTTAAAAGATGATTTCTATATTTACATTAAATTTAATGTTTGTATTGAATTTGTCTTTTAAAAAGATAATTATCTATATAAAATTTTAGAAAATTAATCCTATCTACCAAAAAAGGAAAAAAAATATAACTTTTTAATTTTTATCTAAATCATTAGTTGAAATTTCTTCATTCTTTTTCTTTGTTTTTATTATGAAAATAAAAACTTTAGTTTCAATTCTAATTTTTATTTTACTTTATATTTAATATATATATATATATATATATATATATATATAGAGGTATATATATATATATATATATATATATATTGAAATCCATAACATGAAAATAATAAATATTATAAATATAAAAATATCATAAAAACAAACATATTTAAAATAAAAATAAAATTTAAATTATTAGTTGGATAGGATACGATGTTAATAAAATAATAATATTGAATTAAAATTATAATTTCCAAAATTATAATTTTTAAGTAAGGAAAATTTTAAAAATAAGAAACATAGAGGATAATTTAGTAACATCGGTTTAACTGATACTGCAAGCTCTCAACACGTTAATTTAGTACTTACTCATGTAGTACTCTTACACATTTTATTCAGCTTATATCTGTGCGACCTTATGTCCATATATCCTTCCTAAAACAAAACCCTTGTGGAAATCAAATTCCTTTTTAAATATTAATTAGACTCCTAATTCTTATATTTATAAATTTGAAATAAGATTTTATTGTTGTCACATTTTGATTCTAATTATAACATCTCATCTTCTCTCCTTATATATGGTCACAAACATTAAATCTTTACTTCCAATTTTAGAGAAGAACTTATGTTATTTCTCTACACCATGAAGTTTCCGTAACACTTTATATTATCTTTTATTTTAATTTTTCTCTCTAGATGTGTTATTTCACGTCAAAATTTAAAATCTGATAAACTTGAACTTCCATTACAGGCAAAATAAGATGTAGTGACATAACTTAAGAGGGATCAACAAAATTCATAACTAAAAGAATGTTTTAGGTGGGGGAATTAATTGGCCGCCACTATACGAGTTCTTACAGTCGGATGAAGAAAAAATGGCTTCTATATTTCAAGGAACAAAATTTCTGATATTTTCTGATTTTTCGGTGAAATTTCCCGATTTTATGCTTTTGTTTCTTCCCATTTGGCCAATAAAAATCTCGAAAAAATTTTGGGTGGGTTTAACCTGTCCAAAATGTACTGAACAGATCCTCCACCACCAAGCCAACGTTTTGTATTTATTATATATTACAAACTTTACACATGTTATTATTTATTTTTCTTTAATATATAAATCCTTTTACCTGATTATAATATTTTTATTTTATTTTTATTTTACATTATAACTTATTATTTTTAAATCAAACATTAATTTGAAAAGGTGTTAAATAAAATAATATCATTTAAAATTTCAAATTATAATATACATTATTTTGAATCTCCTTGTCATTCTACATAATATTTGTAATAATAATCTGAACAAATAAATAATATATCATTAACATAATAATATTCGAATAATATATTAAATATAATATATTTAATTTAATAATTACTAACATTTGATTTTAATCTATCTTAAAATCACTTCTCATCATCTATATAATTAAGATATAAAAAATTTGAATCGAACCCATATATTTATAAAAATATCCATCTATATTTATGATATTTTTATAAAATCTAATTATCTATATATTCGTGTTATGGATATTTTGATATTTGCTATATTTACGCTGTTAAGGCGCATCATTTTAAGACCGCAGGGCGCGTGAGCAAGCCGACGCTACCATATAGGTGGTAAAGAAAATATCCATGCGCTACCATATGGATATTTTGATATTTGCTTTCAACATAGTAAAGGAAAAGACCACGACGGGTCTTATGGCGGCTCTCTCCAGTATGTATGAGAAGCCATCAGCCTCAAACAAAGTTCATTTAATGAGGCGATTATTCAACTTGCGGATGACGGAAGGGGCATCAGTGGCTCAACATCTGAATGAACTCAACACAATCACAACCCAGTTGAGTTCCGTGGAAATTGAATTCGATGATGAAGTTCGAGCTTTGATTCTCTTATCATCTCTACCAGACAGTTGAATATTCATTAAGCAGCAGTTATAGTCTATCGTGGGAACAGTAAATTGAAATTCGACGATGTTCGGGATCTGGTATTGAGTGAAGAAATTCGACGGAGAGAATCGGGTGAAACATCAAACTCCTCAGCCTTGCACATGGAGTCCAAAGGGAGAACTTCAGAAAGAAATTCAAATCGCGGTAGATCCAAATCTAGACGAGCAAAATCTAGATGGGGAAAGAAAGATTTTAATTGTTATAATTGTGGAAAGAAAGGTCATTTCAAGAAGGATTGTCGAGCACCGGGCAAAGAGTATCACACGTGATCGAGCTGTGTGATGCTATGATTCTAAGCGCCAACAAATCCGATTGAACTCTGATTTGACCAGGGGCATCTTTCCACGACACCCCATGCAAAGAAATCATGGAGAACTATGTCAGTGGTGATTTCGGGAAGGTTCATCTAGCTGATGATGAAACCTTGAAGATTTGTCGGAAAGGGAGACATCATATTAAAATTGCCAACCGTAATTAATATGGAAGCTAAGTAAGGAGGCATATGTTCCCGCCTTAAGGAATTTGATCTCCTGTGGACAGCTTGACGAAGAAGGTTACTGTACAACCTTCTCGGGCCATGAATGGAAGATTACCAAAGGAGCACTCGTCATTGCTCGTGGTAAGAAGACTGGTACTCTCTATGTAACCTCAAACTTAGAGAATATCATTGCAGTAGCAGATGCAGATGGAAAATCAAACCTATGGCACCAAAGGCTTGGCCATATGAGCGAGAAAGGGATGAAGACACTTCTGTCAAAAGGGAAGTCACGGGATTCAAGAATGAGATGTTGGTTTTGTGAGGATTGCATCTGTGGAAAACAAAAGAAAGTCAGTTTCACAAAGATCGGCAAGACACCCAAGGCAGAAAGGCTAGAGTCAGTCTCATACCGATGTACGCGCCATCCCGCCCATTCCTAGCGTACCCTCAGATGCTCACCTTCTATCGATGATTCTACAAGGAAGTTGCGGGGTTTAGTTTCAAAGAAGAAATCAAGTCTGACACCTTTAAATTCAAGTGCCATGGTGGAAAATGAAACAGGTTTGAAGATCAAGCGGGTGAGGTCAGACAATGGAGGAGAGTACAGAGACAACAGATTCAGAGAATTCTGTGCAAACAACGGGATCAAGATGGAGAAAACGGTCCCCATGACACCGCAACAATGGCGAAAGGTGCAGCGCATGAACGTAACTCGAATGAACGCGCCGTATATGAGGATACATGTCGCTTACCCAAGATGTTCCTGGGCCGCCACAACACTGCAGCCTACCTAATCAACCGTGGGCCCTCAATTCCTTTGGATGGCAAATACCTGAAGAAGTTTGGAGCGTAAAAGAGGTAAACCTTTCACATTTAAGAGTGTTTGGTTGTATTTTATGCGCAAAGATAGATTCTGGCCAAAGAAGTAAACTCATGCTAAGTCAAACAACGTGTCTGTTGGTTATGGTGGTGACGAGTTTGGTTAACGGCTTGGGATTATGAAACTTAAGATCATCGTAGCGTAGATGTCATATTCAATGAGAACGTGATGTACAAAGACAAAATAATTGCATAATCAAGTAGCTCTAGGTACCGCTAAACTAAGGAATTTATCAGTTTGAGGAGATTTCGAAATGATGTTCAAATTAGTCCCGGGCGCTTCAAGAAGAAACTTCCCGTGCACACCAAGATTCAAGACGCTCCTCCAGAATTCCTAAACCGATCCAACGCTATTCGCCTTCTTTGCACTACTTGTTGTTGTCCGACAATGGTGAAACGGAGTGCTATGATCAAGCAATGCAAGTGGAAGATTCGCCAAGTGAGTCCGCCATGGAAAGATGAGACGGACTCAATCGATGTCAAATCGACTTTGGGAATTAGTCGACTACCACCAGGCAAGAAAGCTCTCCATAACAAGTGGGTTTACAGGATCAAAGAAGAGCATAACGGGAACAAGTGCTGCTAAAAGCAAGATTGGTCACAAAGGCTTTCAAAGAAAAAGCAGCGGTTTGACCAATAATGAAATTTTCTCTCCAGCCAGAAGTTGACTACAATCGACCAGGCCGGGTAAATTGTAAGCCGGCAGAGAATTTATGACCTCGAGCGCTTAGATGTAAAAACAAATTTTCCTTCATGGTGACTCGAGGAAGAACTCTTATATGAGGCACCCGTGGCTTCGTTTGGCAAAGGAAGACAAGAAACCCGATATGCAAAGCTGGAAGAGCTTATATGGTTTAAAACAAGCTCCCGCACGCTGGTACAAGAAGTTTGATAGCTTTATGAGCAATCACTAAGCCACTAGATGCCAAGCGTATCATTGCTGTTACTTTAAGAAGTTCGACAACAATTTCATTATTTTTATTGTCAGATGTTGATGATACGCTTGTCATATGATCGACATGCAAGAGATTGTAAATTTGAAGCAAAAATTATCGGGCAAACAAAATGAAAGATCCGCCGCAGCGCATTCTTCTGGAATGAGGATCAAGAGACACAAACTCGGTGAGTTTCACATATCGCCAGATAAGTACATCAACAAAGTACTATCCAGTGTTTAACACGAAAAACGCCAGCCGCAGCGCGTCTCGGGGCAACATTTTACTCTCCGTTAATACCACCAAGACGAGCGGCAATCGCGATACCGGAAAGTAGCGTTCCCGCGGTTTCAACAATAGCAAGTCTCACTTATGTCATGTGTTTCAGATTTTCGTGACTTATATTGCCCATAGTGGGGATTCATAGCGTAGCATGAATAATCCGTGCAAGTTACACCGGAAGCGGTCAAATGGATCCTCGATATCTCGCTGGTACTACGCAAAGCACTTTGTTTCAAAGGAGATACGATACTAACAAAGGCGTGACGCCGACTTAAAGGCGAACGCCGACATCGTGGCGAGCACTACTGTATGTCTATACCTAGGAGGTACCGCAGCGAGTCGTGGTTCTCACCGCAGAAGATAGTTGCCTCTCTCCACCACCGTTGCACATGCCGCCAGCATGTGGCCAACAAAGAACATATGGCTCCAAAGTTTTTTTGGAAGAAATTTCAGGTGTGTTAAAACAAGTTACAATGTCTTATATCAGCGACAATGTGAAATATTATCCATCTAAATAAGAATCCATCTTTTCACCCCGCGTAACAAAGCACATACGCTATGTATCACTTTATCCGATCACTTCTGGAAGATGAGATTTTGAAACTTGAGAAGATCAATGGAGCTCAAAACCGGCGGACATACACAAAGACCGCGGATTATTGATAAACCGGTCGTTGCTTCACCTCGCCGCCTCGGGGCCGCACGCAAGACGTGGCGATTCGCCAGATTGATTATGGTGTGAAGACGTACTTGAATCGCCTCAAGTGGACGTCAATTATGGTTCACTATCAAAACTACGCCACACTATCAAATTACACTACACTATCAAAATGCATACACTATTTAATTCAGCTATAATCTTCCTATATAAACTCATCTCTTCCCTCATTCAATCATCCCATCCACACATCTCTAAGTGAGAGAGAGAGAAGCGAAGGAAAAGAGTTGAAGTGAGAGAAAATTGAGAGCACTTTCTTGGGGAAACAAGCAGGGAAACAACATATTTTTCTCCTTTTAGTGAAAGATCTCACAGTGAGCGCGGAAGAGCAATTTTCAAGGCCAACCACGAAATATCAGGTGTCGCTTGATTTACTTATTCATACTCCTCTCATAAATCTGGTAGATAGGGAATTGTGTTATTTTCCCAACAAAACCGAAACTGAACCCTGAGAAGCTGGAGTGGTTTGTTTATCAAGAATTCGCTCAAGAACGTGCTTGATCGAAAGCCGCTTAGTCCTTCTTCCGAATACAATACTTTGATACATGACTCGCATTTTCCGTTGCCTCTCGTTCGATAAGAATGATTAAAACGTTTTTAATCACCTAGAAAGGATGCATAAAGGATTGTAGTTTCTTTTAATCAATTAGAAGTTTTCCCTGATGCCAAATAAAAGGGATAAGGCTTATTTGTTCTTATCTTTATACTCCTGTTTCAAGAGGCCTTTTTTCTTCCTTTACCTTTGGTTGAATTCCATGTGAGGCAATATCAAATGGCCTTTTGTGAGCTTATTATCTAGCTAGTATATATCAAAGAGCACAACAGACTACAGAGAAATAGAAGCAACTGGTGAAACTTCAGAACCCTAGTTGAAGGGGCCTTATCTCGACTTTATAAGAAACTAAGGATATAAGGCATGCCGCATGTATTGAGATCAAAGCAATTTCAGGCTTAGGGAACAATTTGACTAAAAGCGAGACTCTTGAAGTTGGCGAACACCTAAATTCATGAGATGGAAACTAAATTAGATTGTGAATTGACCTGTCTTCTTTCAGCTTATTTAGGTTGCTAAAGAACTTGAATGAGTCATATGTTTTAAAGGGGAACACTCACACTTCTCATAAGCTCACTTAGAAAATCTTGCTAGAGTTTTTCTTATCATGTTGGTTGTTAGAAAGTTGGAACTAGTCCAAAGGATATTCTATGAGATGAGGAAAAAAATTGAAATGGAGATTTGGTTGATATTTGTTATAGACCGTAGGTGTTTGGCGAAATGGTTGAACTAAATCAACCTCTAGTTTGCAGGAACATTGCTTCTGCTTCTTTTTGGGATTTTGGAGCTACACTGATTTCAACTCAAACTGGATTTTGATCGCTTCTTCTGTTTTGTTTCAGCTTGCCCCGCATCGCCCAACCCTTTTCTCTCACCCCAGCAATCTTAATTTCTAGTTCTTCATTGTTGGACCATTTTGACTTGCAATCACTCATTTTATTTGATGTGCACTTGCACTTCCAGTCAATTACAAAGGCTTATGGGAGGGTTGATGCTGATGGTTTTAGATACTTACTTGGAGATCATGCAGGGCTTCTTCACCTACTTGTTATAACCCATGAGCAAGAAAAGTGAATGACTATTTGTCCTTTTATCCTATTTTTATGATCTAACTAATTGTCAGAAAATCAGTGCTGGGTTTAAAAAGGAAAGAAGAAACTATAACTCCAAACCAGACAAAATGTGTATCACTCTTTTGAAGGTCATCTTTATTTGTCATGTAGGGTTACTGGACTTAAAATTGAGCTGTTAGGGGAAACATCTATTGCATTGACAATTTCATATCTTGACAATGCATTTGTCTATATCGGCTCAAGCTATGGAGATTCACAGGATTACTAAGCATAACAATATTTTTCATTGTGTATTTGTGAATATGTATTTTCAGAAATTACATTTCAGGTTTATCTTGTTCAATAATATTGAGTCTCCATACATCGTTTTGATCATATGGATATTTTTAATGTTGGATATGACCAATGATTATGTAGCTCTAACATGTTTGATAATTGAGGCACAAGCTTCACTTATCCCAGAAATGGAATTGTTTTCAATTTGGTTAGTTTAACAGTAGTTGCTTTAAGGGACTGTCCCTATGGCTGATTGTTCTTATTTTGTTTGTTGGAAAGAGTGGGCTTTGTTCTGTCACTTGTTCTTTATTTCTTCCTTAAGGTCATTGGGAGAAAATAGTTGTAAATCTGGATTTATTCTGTTCACTGTACATCAGCTGGCCTTTATATTATCTAGTCACTAGATCATTTTTTTTGTCTCTTTCAGATTGTATGCCTCTCACATATGCCCATATGCACAACACATCTCGATTGCTCGAACTATAAGGTTGCCATTCAGTCCTACTTCCAACATATTTTTCTATGTAATACTAATTTTCTCGTGCTTGTGGATGGTATTAAGTGCATCATTTTATGAATTTCTTGATGATTTCAGTTTCTCCTCGTTATTCAAGGATTACAGGACAAGATCAAACTAGTTCCAAATGATCGTATGAGTAGACCTACCTGGTATAAGGAGAAAGTCTATCCAGAAAATAAGGTGACTTCCTCTGCACTTGCTATCAGCTTGGGAAAAAGAATAGAAAATTGCAATGGGTGGTAGAGTGAAAATTTCTACCAATGTGGGAAACATGATTCTGGAAAAGAACGTGGAATGACTAGAAATTTGGAAACATGCTAAGCTGGGTTTACTCAGTTCCTCTGTTTCTTTATTTCTTATTTTTATTTTTTTAAGTAATGCTTGAAAAATGATTTGGTTGATGGTAAACACACTCGTTTTATCTTGGTCATGTACACCTTGAATAATTTATCTCTTGGTGTACAGAAACCCTGAGGAGATCCTGTGGGGGTGTGGTAGGCTCTAAAGCACGGATACGGTAACTTCGTGGGGGTGTCCGTGTGTCGGACACGTGGATACACACCGGACATGCGTCAAATACGTGTTCGATACGCCACGTGTCGTATCATTGACCATATAATAGGTCAACGATTTCGGATACAACTCGGATACTGCTTATACACGGCTCGGTTCTTCAGATCATTGATTGAACCTCCATCCAGAACTACAGGATTACTCACAAAATTTCCGGAGAAAGAAAATCGACAACACAATACTAACAATCATGACTCCAAATATTTTCATTTTCTTTTTTTTTTTTTTACGGTGCTTTCTCAACAACCAAACAGGCGGAAAAGGAAAAGTAGACACAAAAAATAAATGCGAGAGAGGAATCAAACATACTGGTATGTGACGCCGTAGAAACGAGCTGAACTCAGAATGGGAGAGAAGAAGATATAAAGAATCAGAGATTGAGAGATTGAGATTTCTCTCCAGCTTTTCCCTCTTTGGATGGAAGAAGATTCAGTAGGGTGAGGAACCGGGTTTTTCAATTTTGTATGGGGTGTCGGAATATGAAATGACCAAAATGGCCTTGTGCTTCAGTGAAGGCAACTATTGGTCCACGTTCCCTGTCAGTGTTCAACAAAAAAATCTAATGCTTATGTACCATCTTAAATCTCAACCGTTAATCGAAAGCAAAACAAAATATTAAATCTCAACCGTTAAATTAAAGTACAACAACATAAGGCTACGTACAAAATGTAATGATTCTATACGATAAAATTAAAAAATCTATACCAATTATATTAAGCTACATGTACGTTGTTTTTTTATTATTATTTTATTGTTTCCATCAATTTTATTTTTCTTTTTTTTACTCATCAAAGGCTTTTTTTAAATTTTTTTTATCACACTTTAAAGTGTTTAGCAGGGGGGGTTGGGTAGGTGGGAGCAGTGGAGTGGGTGGTAAAACGGGGGTGCGTAGAGCAAGTGGTCGGGTGGGGCCGGTGGGGGTGTCCGGGAGGCATAGTTCCACCCAGAGGACGATAATAAATCTTATCACGATTATTCCAAATATCATGTATATGTCGGATAATCGAAATGCATAAGTTTAATAATAATATTTTAACGATATTAATTATAAAGATAAACTATTTGATAAGAACAAATTGACGAGAGAGAATAAGAATCAGAATAATTCTTTAATTCAAAATTTTTGTAAATGCAAATACTTACATAAAAATTCATCCATTTATTATTATTTTATTAGTAATTGTTAACTCTCAGAAAGATAATTATTTTTATTTTATCATATTACGCCGTCCCATCAGATCCGTATCCCGATTTTTGTACTTCCACACAAAGCATCCCTGCCTCCCCCCTCCGCGCTGTCAGATCCCCAATGCTACCGTATCCGTGTCTGCGTTCTTAGATCAAATGCTAAGAAATCTTCCGAGCCTCAAGATCATACTTTTTTTTTCAAATACAAGCAGGAGGATAATGGTAGCAGGAATGAGTTGATTCCTGCACAGGATCAGGATAATGGGAGCGATTGACAGTCCTTGCTACCTAAGGCTCATGCGGGTTTTACATGTAACTTAACCCTCCTTAAATTGTGTATATTTGTTTTCCTTTTGTATGGCTTTTGTTGTTTTTTGGTTGCTTTGGATATATGATTCAAATAAATTCCTTGGTAGCATGGCAAAATATAGCTTCTCCTTTGTAATGACTGTTAAATTTAGGACCAACACAATTCTTTGAGTTTTACTGGAGTAACAACGCTGGAAAAACTTGCATACAATTTATTTACATACATATTTTGTAGAGGTAGGTTTAATATCTAATGGAGTGGATCCAACCCATTTTATTTTGAATTTTAGATTTCTAGTGTCTGGATGCTGTCTTCATACAATTTTTCTGAATTTCGGCTATCCATTGTCTGATGATAACAGCTATTATAAATTTTCTTTTGTGTTTTCCTCGTATTCTTTATTTTTTAAGATCAAAATTTTTTTTTTTTTTTTTTTTTTTTTTTTTTTAAAGACAGTTTTAATAAAGGGCTTGTTTGTTTACAGGTTTTAAATCAAGCTTTTACTAAAACATGAAAAATAAAGAACAATTTTGGCTCTCAGTTTTTTAAACACTAAATCAAATAACAGTTAACATTTTAAAAAGATATCAAATTCTAAGGTTTCTTTATGTTTAACATTTTTTAAAAAACTAAGAATGTAAGCCCAAAGATTTTCTATTGTCATGTAGAATTCGAAATGTGTTAAAGACATTTCAATTTAAAATATTTTAAAATAGAAGTATTATTTTTTAGAAAAATCATTTGTATATTTTCAAGACTATTAATAATTTAAACAAAATGCTATGAACCATCCCTATGGCTATGGTTGGGGTTAATCACAAACCACGACTATAAACCATCCCTATGGCCAGAGTCAACCGAAAACCACAGCTATAAATCATCCCTTTGGTCAGGGTCAACCACCAACCACGGCTATAAACCATTCATATGGCCTGTGTCAACCAGAAACCACGATTATAAACCATCCCTTTGGTCAGGGTCAATCACAAATCATGGCTATAAACCATCCCTATAGCTAGGGTTAACCAAAACCTACAACTATATCCTTATGGTCGGGGTCAACCACAAACCGCAGCTATTAACTATGCCAAATTGATGAACAATTGAAGAGCCTATAGTCGTGGTTTATGAATGGGTCATGTCTATAAGATTTCTCCACACCACTTATATCCATGCCATATCGCGCTTAGTTCATCTCGCAAACTTATTTATAATCATTATGAGCATAGCATGTTGTATCTATGATTATGCCAAATACCCAGAGTGTTCTCTGTGATGTTATCTAGGTGAGTCACTACTCAGAAGGAGTATCCCAACCATTATCGCATAAACTGTATAACAATGTTATATAGAATGATATTTTGCTGCATGATATTTTATTTAATTTTCAATTCAACCTTCTTTGTAATTGTACTTTTTTATATTCGATGAAATATATGAAAATTAATTAAAATAATTGAATTTTTATCATTGTGGTCACTAGAATTCTTTAACCAGATGTGGATCAATCAACCCCGCCATGGAACAAAAGTATGTGGAAGACCATTGTGTCTAAATTCAATGAAGTAACATGCGAAGCTTTACATCGCCGATGCTATTTTCAAATGACGGTGGTTGTAGCACTGTAGTAGTGTACTCTCAATTTTCTCAAATTATGGCACCAGACTTCTCGTAAATCCAGATTTTTTCTGTATCTCTACTTACTCAAACAGACTTCACCATTAAACTGCCTCATTTAAATCTAGTTACCACGTCTTTCATATCAAATTCCGAGACAAGAAATTTACATCGCTGAGGAAACGAGCGCTTCAAGTGACACTTTGCACATTGAATGCAGCCACACTGCGCCACATGGAAGACTTATTCAATCAACTGGAATCATGCTGGCTCACGCTGAAGACAATGCAAGGTACGACGCCATCGTGGTAGAAAGGCTCCAAAGTGTCAAGGTTGGAGTGGAGGCAAACTCCATCTCAACCAATCATACAACGATACATGTACAAAGCGAGGACAAAAGGAAAGAGTTTTCTTCTCCATCTTATGAAATAATGCAGAAGGTGGGAGAGGGTGCTGGTTTTTCAAAATTGCCATTTTTAAAATGAGAAGATAACTTTCTAGATTACGCCGATCTGACCGTCTGGATTCTTCTGCCAAGAAGCAAAGTGGTTCTACGCATCGAGCACTGGCACGTAGCGACCTGCCGAGTTTTTGAAAACTCCATG